>JAIPRK010000043.1:142593-546413 GCA_025469195.1 Chaitophorus viminalis | reverse complement strand
CCATTTTTTTCGCGAGATCTTCGGCTTTTTGACGCAACAGTGGTCCTGTAACTCGGGCATCTTTTTCTCTGACTTTTGTGAACCATTGTTTCAAAGCTTCTTCAACTTCTTCTTCTTTACCGGCCCTTTTTCTTTTACGGTTTGAATTCACATTTTCTAATGATGCATTTTCGATTTCCTGACGACTTTTCAGCATCCTACCTAGTAAACTTTGAGATACGTTTAACTTACATGCTGCTTGTCGCTGGCTCATTTTCGGAAGCTCGTCATATTTTTTAAGAACATCTAATTTTTCTTCCACACTCAAATCACGTCGATTGTTCATTGTAACGCGAAAAATAAAAATTTTTACACAGAATATAAACGCAGACAACACACTGAACACAACGACGTCTATTCATACACTACATGTCGTACTAATTGACATTGACAACTGCTTGGTTTATCGTGAAAAAGTAATTTATTTTATCTCCGCGATAAAAGATAACGACTTATTTATAATTCGTTTTATCAATTATATGTACATATTTCCTTTATTTATCTAATTTTCAAATGACCCTATTAACCGGTGTGTGAGTCGAATAGACGATTTTTTTGCTGTGTGTTAGTATATGTGCGAATCGGGACCAGCCATTTTGAGTCTAATAGGCGAATGAGTCAATTAACCGTGAGTCCAATAAGCGGCGACCACTGTATTTGAATGCAATGATAGATATCGTTGTATACGAATAACGATTCTGAACAGAGATGATATGTTGGTCTAGAATGGATATATTATAATATAGTATTTTATATTTAAATTGAAATATAATGCAATAGTACACAATTTCGTAAAAATTTAAATTTCAAACGGTCATAAATTTTATAGATTTTTAAAGAGTAGCTTATGGATAACCTAGTGTTGAAATTTTGAACCTTAGTTATAGACAGAAAACATTTTATGAATTTTCAACTACAAAATAACTTGAAAATTATCGCGATTTTATCATAATTAATACAAATATGAAATTTATGGGCTTATAAAAAAAAATTGAGTGAAATGATCTCCGATATTTTTTAGTTACAATAAGTAGAACTTATAATAAATATTGTATTAAATTTTCAAGAGATTTTTAATTGCCAAATAAATTTTATACATATTTCAAGAAAAAAAATTTACAAAAATGGAAAATTTAAATTGTCTATAAATAGGTCAAAATATGTCAAAATACTTTGAAACCTAACCATGTATAGAAAAAACCAATGTAAAGATTTGGTGAAAATTTCAAGTATTTGCGATTTTTTGTTTTTGAGTTAATTTTAAATAAATGTATTTTGTCAAAAGGTGAATTTGCTTAAAATTTCCCGTTTTTTCGACACTTTTAAGAAGTATTGAAAAAGTTGCATTTTGGACTTGCCCAAGTACCATCTACATTCACTTCCTTTCAGAAAAGTTACTGTTTAAGAAAATCGAAGCATTTTTACTACCAAAAAAGGTGTTAGGTCAGAAAAGGTCAGACACAAAAAAAAACACACATAATTGTAAAATCAATAGATTCCATCACTCCGTTCAGAATCTAAATAAATTAATAAATATGTATTCGAATTCGGGGTGCTTATAAGTAAATGTATTTTAAGCCATGATATAAAACCAGGTAACATGTGTGCCTTTTGGACCACGCTCTCCTTACCATCTAATTCTGGAACTGCCTCTATTGCAAAATCACTATACATTATGTACACGTTTAATCCGCTCATTGCATCATTTATGGGCGTTATACGTCGATTATAACGTTAAAGAATGGCACTGATTAATAACTATTTTTTGATCTACAGGCTGATAGTACATTAGCAAGTTTACAAAAATTAAAACTCGGTCACGGATTCAAGTTAGACTTGGAAGTTAGAAAGATGGTAATAGTTTCCCGATCGTTTTTCTTTTTTAATCTTAAGTTGTGTAACTTATTAAGAATCGATGTATTAATTCGATTTCAGGTCAATATATTTTGGATTCAAGTAAACGCTAGGAAAATAAAAGCAACCATAGGAGGATACATTATAATCAACATGAACTTTATGAAAACAGTAAGTTATATTTATCATGTTGCGATATTTTCTTAAAAGAAGAAATACATAGTTACATCATTTTTATATTTTGTATTAACATAATATTGCTCAATCGTTGCAATTAAATCAAAACAATATTATGAATTGACACCACCTGTAATAATCTTATAATGTCCATCAATGAATTATCAAGCATTAGTACACAAAGTTTTAATACGTTTTAACCTAACATATTGGAACAATTAAATACAATCTAACTAATATATATATATATATTTTTTGTTTTGTAGATATTTGGTATTATTGCAACATATTTCTTAGTGTTGATCCAGTTTAAATTTCAGAAGGGTAATTCAAATCCACTGCATAAAATTTGGAATTGATTTTTTTACTATAACAATATGTAGATAACTGTTGTCATATTTTTTTTTTTTTTATGAAATCAATATGTTCTTCTTAATTTTGTTTGATAACTTTGAATTGTAATTATAAAAAAAAATAAACGAAACCATGATAAATCTTAATTAATTGTGTTGTCTTTCAATACAGGCTATTTTAAGAATCTAAACGAAAATATTTAAAAAAAATAATAGCGATTACTTAGGTATAGTACTTAGGTATATTTAAAAATAATTAATTAACTCTTAATAAATATTATTTATAATATACTCTTGTAATGATCATTATTGAATATATATAACTTATCATAATAAAACATATTTTAAATCGGACCTAGAAAAAATTCGTAAAAATATTTAAATTACTAATTATAGTTACGAATGACATAAAAATCAAATTTTTAGAATTATTTTAATTGAAAATTCCAAGTTGGAAAAGTAATTTAACTTTGCTTAGTGTCAACATGCAACAATGACCGGTTATAAATGTTATAAATTAATAAATCGGGTTGTTTTATTAATATAATAATAGTTACTTAATTTATATTTATTTGATTTGTTTATTGCCACCAAGCTAAGTTAAATTATTTCCCCAAATTCTTTAATTAAAATTTTTAAATATGTATAATATTTTAAAATATATAATTTTTAAGGCATTTATTTACTTAATCATCTAGAAAATATTCCAAACAGTTTTTATGTTTTTTTTTTCTTTTTACTTCTATTTTCGGATTTGGAAAAAATGACAGCGACGTGGTTTTGCAAAATCTCAGTTTAATGGATCATATATCTCACTGTATTCTTATGAGAAACATAGTTTTTTTTTATCATATATTAATGAACGTATCAGGAATTCAAATTTGCATTCAAAAAAGTGTTTTGATAATATTAGAATTGAAAAGAAATTCTTTTTAAAAAAAAAAAATAAGTGTTGCACTTTCCCTGCTACCGGGGTAAGTGCAAAACTGGTACTTTTAATACAGTTGTATACCAGCTATTTCTTAGTCGGGGCAAGTGCCATAAACTAATTAAAATCTATAAACAAATCCTATTGAAATAATTCAATTATTTTAATTTATCAAGATTTGACAGACCATCAAAGTTTTTTTTTAGATTTTGTTTTTAATTTACGGTAAATAATATAGGTATATCAGTTTTTTAGTTTTGATGGTTATAATGTTAACACATATTATAATTACTTATAGTTGTTAACTACTAACATATTTCAAAATGTTTATTTATAACATATATATATATATATATATATATATTAGTCACAAACAATCTTTAAAAATCTTATTAACTATTTAACAAAAAACAAAAATAATAGATATCTTAATTATACTCAAACTTTTGAGTTACTTTATTAAATAATATATAACAAATAAAATGTAATAACATAAAAACAAGGCATGTCGCATTTCCCCCATAAATCGTGTCACACTTTCTCCGTGTGTAATTTTGCACGGGGAAGTGCATAATCGGCTAATACTCATTTGTATCTTACAATTAGCATAATTTATGAATGAAAAAGTATTATAAATATAAAATAACATTTACTTTCCTAATTTTAAATTAATTTGATCAATTTTGGTGACCACTATAGACCACTGAATTAACGTCGATTCAACAAAATATGAGTAAATAACTGATTAGCTTTTCGGATAGTGATAACTGCTGGGTTTGATATCCTACAATGTAACCAACATTGTACAACATTCGATTATTACTATACTTCGTAGTTTCCATGAAATCAACTTTAAAATTCAAAGATTGTATTTTTTATAACCTGATTAGGCACTAGCCCCGTTAGGCACTTACCCCACCTGACCTTACTATGTTTTATTGTAAATAAATATTGTTTTTATGTATATATTTGTTTTTAGTTGTCTTAATCTTTAACCTAAGAAACTATCAAAGTCATAACACAACATCTGTGTCTTACTATGCTTGTTAATAAATCGTATGAATTTGTCATTATACCACGAACTCTGTGCAGTCAGTATAAAGAGCTAATTTCATACGAAACAACCATGGTCATAAATATTATTTGGTACTTGTATAATAGACGGTAGTGCAGGAACCTACTAGAAAGGCATAAATTTATGAATTTTGTCGACATGAGAAGATAATATATCGAAATACAATTTTAAATATCGTTATTATGATAATAATTACCACTTACTATAGAGTACTGTAATTTACTGAGTTCACGTTGAATAGGACATAATATTTTTTTAAAAAGTTGACTTGTTAAAAATTTACATTTCAAATCATCAACTTAACGATATAAATAATGTTCAAAGTCCTTTCGATATAGAGGATTAAAGAAACGTTTTATTAATTAATCTTAAAATTACGGCATTGATTATTTTTATGAAAATGTGTATATGTAAGTAGAAGTAAAATAAATACAAAAAAAGCCGTCAGTAGCTAATTTAATTGGATAATTATTAATTAAAATAAGTAATACAAAAAAAAAATACGTACGTACAAGGTAATCAATTTGTATAGTTGGTATATCAATATAATATTTTACCATTTATTATCAAATTATCAACTTTAATTGTACATAAATCTCAGATAAATTATTATGATAATTATAACTTTACAACCTACTCAATAAGATACAATTTAGATAATTGACTGTTCATTCTACCTGAATAGTTCCCAACAATAATAAATGATTTTAAAATTCAATTTTATTAGCTTTTATATTAATAACCTCATTAAGTATTAATTATAATAATGTATTGGCATTTTATTTTGATGGAAAATAAATCTGAAGAAAAAAACGCAAATTATTACAATCTAAAATTGGAATCTTTAAAAATATATCCAAGGCAAGGCAAGTCATCCATATTTTTAATTGATTTAATTTAAACGATTAAGTTAACTAAAATACGATTTGATTAGATCAATATTTTACCTCGTACCTAAACCAAATATTTTCAAATCACAGATAATATTTTTTTGTATTTCCTAATACCAGTTCATTTTATGGTAACGGAATTACGAATCAAATACCCAACAGTAATTTTAAATTTTCTTTATTTTTATTATATTTTGCAATAATTTGTTGTCAACAAATATTGAAACCCATTATAAATCAATCAGTTTATATTTTTTCAATTATTTGAATATCACTATATTTGTTTGCAGACATACCAAATGGATGTACACAAACACGTCAACATTAACGTACAATAATAATACTAATACATTTAACAAAACTATTACCACCTACGCAAAAGTGACTGTAGGGAATTACCAAACTTTGCACTGTGTTGTTCGAGTTAGCGTGCGTAGCACACACAAACTGTACAACTCATGGCGATGTAATCTTCGTAATTTACCATTATGCGTACATATGACTTTGGTTCTGAAATGAAAATTGAAATTGTAGATGCTTACGAGTATATGCGTTTGACACACACATTAGCTGTTTGCTGGGGACTGCCTATCACTCGTAGACAAATTAATGGTGCCGAGGAACCCGGTAAAACGTCGATAGTGACAGGTAAGCATGGAATAATATTGACGATAATTAAAATGTGATAACGATATTGTTTGTAAAGCTGATTTACATTGTAAACTGAAAATTCGGAAATGTTTTTTTTCAACCCTAGTGGCGCTTCCCTTAATCCCGGTGACTAGCCCAAAAACCGTAAATATGTATACAACTAACGGCTTCTTTAGATGTGCCATAAATTGACCTCAATTTGGAAATATTTTTTTCAAAACTCTAGTGGCCCTTTCCTTAATCCCGGTGACTAGCCCAAAAACCGTAGATATGTATACAACTACCGGCTTCCAGCTACCGGATGGCGGATATTATCAACGTTCATAAAAATACATCGCACCATACGTCTCTCATATATACAAACTCTTATTGGTACAAATAACTAAAAGGCTAAGAGGTAATATTAATAAACGATGAAAATTCGCCATTTCCCTTCAGTTATATTAGATGTTAGTGTGAGCGATCAAAAATTCTGTTTATAAAATCCTCAAATGACTGACATTAAGGCAAGATTTATCCTCGTTAAATCTCTCGAACGCATTCGTTTCCACATTAACACCCATGGTAATTCTACTAAAAGTATTTCATTATGTGCAATTGTTTTTTCTGATTCCATAAGGATAAACTGACTAACTCAACATGACTATTGTATTTGCCCTGCAATCGGCAAACTATATTATATTTATATATATATATATACATCATCGTAAGGCCTCATACTTTGGCATGGTCATAAATAAGTATGAACTAATTTAAATACGCACTTCCACATTTTATCGGGAATAGCATGACATACGTACGTTTTTTTCTCCATACTAATAAATAAATAACAGCAGTCTGCAGTATATCTTCTCCGGCGGTTAATATTATCTAAACAATAATATTACGCATTCAATTATTGTTTAACTACTCTAACTCATATCTAAATTGAAAACGCTTTCAAATCATCTTACTACTTTTATACGATGAAATAATGCTGATATCGTGTGGAAATTATATGATTTTGGTTGTTATTGAAACCAGTTAGTTATTATTGTTAGTTATTGTTTATTATAATTAGTTATTTTTGGTTTTCTCGATAAAAACTGGCAAAGTAAACGGTTTTTGAACGTTCAAAATATATACACAATATTGAACGCTCTTTGTGCATATTGTCCCATATAAATTCCGTGAACTCGCAGTATTTCGTTTTATGCACACGATCTTCTACGTGTATATTTATCGTCGGACGAATAAAATGCGTAAAAAAAAAAAAAACAACCGTTCGGTCCGATTAACGGGTGGTATAGGTACACGGTTATACACCCATCTTATACCAAATACCTGTTCGTATCCGATCGCACACGCACGGTGTAGACAGCTATTGCGATCGATGCACAAAATCATCACGATGTGTACAACGTGCTCACGTTTGCTGAATTCTAACGGGGTTTGCACACTGTATACACACAGGGCACAGGTACTCGTACGACGCGCGCGCCGCACCGATTTGGCTGACGTACGCCGCGGTGAACGCGTTCACCATGTACTACAACATGCGGGAGGCGTCCAGTTACGTGGGCGAGTCGTTCAAGAAGTGCTTCGAGGAGTCGTACTGCTTCGCCGTCATCGAGCTGGTCAACCGGAACGTGGGCCCGTTCTCCACGCTCGTGTGCTTCGCGTTCTGCGCGCGCCGGCACAAGGTGGCCGCGCTGGCCGGCACCGAGCGCGTGCTGGCGTTCATCAGCAGCACGGACGCGCACCCGACCGCCTCCGCAAACGACGGCCTGTCGTCGGCCGTCCGGTACTACTCGGCCGCGGTGCTGGCCACGTTCACGGCTTGCATATGGTTGTACGCGGCCGCGGTGCCACCGGCGGTCGTGCTGTTGTACTGGGTCAACGCGCTCAGCCAGATAGCCGGGTACAACCTGACCGTGTTCCAGTACTACGTGCTGGAACGCGGTTACGCGCGCGTCAACCGGCTGCTGGAGACGACCGACGTGCGCGGCGACCCCAGGTCCGCGACCAGTGCGCTCCGCCGATTGGCCCGCACTAGCGACCACCTCGGCCGGGTCGTACAACACGTCAACCGGGCCTACATAACGGGCCTGCTGCTCCGATGGCCGTACACCATCATCCGCGTCATAATGGTCGTGTTCCGCATCGTCGAGCTGTCCACCGCCCTGCAGGCCGGCCATCGGTTCGCTCACGTGGCCGCCGTACTCGTGGTGGAACACGTGATCGAGATCATTATGTTCGTGCAACAATTGTCAATCTTCTGCGCAACGGGGACCCGTTTGTCCGACCAGGCGAGTGTTTAAGCTATGCGCGTTTTTCTTTGTCACTTTTATTTTATAACCATATAATATGATAAAAAAAAAAAAATCACCGCACGACGGAGAGATTGTATTCGGTTTGATCGCTTTACTCAGTTCTAAAAAAAAAAAAAAACAAAACATAGAATTTGGGGTGTTTTAGAGGTAGGTATATATTTTAAGCCATGATATGAATAACATACAACCTTAAATGTGCGTCTTTTGGACCACCCCCTGCTTACCACCATCTAAGTCTGGAACTGCCTCTGTCACAAAACCACTATATACATTATGCACACGTTTAGTCCGCTTGTTGCATAATTTATGGTGTATAATGTGCTACACCGATTATAACGTTAAATAATGTCACTTATTAATGACTGTTTTTTTATGTTTAGGCTGATAGTACATTAGCAAGTTTACAAAAATTAAAACTCTGTCACGGATTCAAGTTACATTTGGAGGTTAGAAAAATGGTAATAGTTGCCTGATCTTTTTTTTAAAAATAATTTTAGATGTAACTTATAAAAAATTGTCGTTTCAATTCGGTTTCAGGTCAATATTTTTTGTATTCAAGTAAATGCTAGGAGAATAAACGCGACAGTAGGAGATTACATGATCATCAATATGAACTTTTTGAAGACAGTAAGTCATATTTATCATTAGAAGCGATAGTTTCTTAAAAGAAAGGAGCACTTTCTTATATACTCTTTTATATTATTTACATATTGCTCTCATTGTGAATAAACCAAAACAATTTTACACATTTAATATTTACATTACCAGTTTTAAGCTTATAATGCATATCAATTAATTAACAAGCTTAATACTTACAGATGTAATGACATCTTACACTATTGGAACTATTGAATATTTATAAAACAAAAATTAACTAATAATATTTTCTTTGTTACAGATCTGTGGTATCATCGCGACATATTTCTTGGTATTAATCCAGTTTAAATTTCAGAAGGGCAATTCAAAGCCACTACATAAGATTTGGAATTAGTTTTTTTTTATTATAACTCATTGCTAATCATTCGTATATAATTTAGATTACTGTTATCTTAATTTTGTTTTATAAAATCGATATTTTTTCTTAATTTTGTTTGATAACTTTGAGTTGTAATGATAAAAAAATATTTCATTTGAGGATTTTTATTAAAAATAATAACAATAATAATTATTATAGGCAAATTAAAAAAAAATGAAATATCTTGGTAAAAAGGTATTTTTCTATTATGATCATTTTTAAATTTACTTATTAATTGATGACATAATTTACTTGTTTTTACTGGTGTTTATTGGTCATATAACTTATAACAATAAACTATATTTCAAGTTTGACTTAATTATTATACAGTTCTATCTATTATAAAGGATCAAAGATTAAAACAATTGCATATTTGCATCCAAATATTGTTTTTATATTAGTTTTAAACGAAATTATTAGATCACGTTACCACTTAGCAGGCTTATAGGTTATAGACTATGACTATAATATAAAAATCTCTTTCATTCATATTATTGATCCCTATCTTTTACCAGGATTACCTTTGAAACTTTTATCGAGACAAGATGTTAACAAACAACCACTAAAAGCCTTTGTTAAACTACCGAACTTTATTTCCCGTCATTAAAACGTTAAAAACTGTCACTTACAATAATAAGGGTAAAAACCATTAATCTATATTCTTTAGTGTTAACTAATAGAATTATATTTAAAATATAAAATTGCTCTTTGATTTATAACTTTAATATTTATAAGCCAATCATTAATAATTGTATGAGACATCATAATAGTACTTATAATTTTAACCTATCTAATACTTCATTCAAATTTCATTTTCGTGTACTATTTTTAATATTAAAATGAAACAAAGATATAGAATTTTTATATTATTGAGTTAAGAACATTGAAAATGAAAATATTATTATTCACCATCTCACATCGAGTTCAGTGGTGGTTACTGTTTTAGTAAAAAACTTAATGAAAATGGAGCACTACCTATTCAGTTTCTGTGTGCCAAATGCAGACTTATTCCAAATTACAATAAATTATTATAGGTATAATCCATTATGATGGGTTTAAAATACATATTTTATTTGTACAATAGATATGATTTATAGTTTTATTTTTATTTTATTATGAAGAGAATAAAGGTTAAAACAAACTCAGCTAACTATATCTCAACCTCCATCCCCGTGGCCACACTTGTAAAAAAATATTCCAATTAACGGCTTTAACCAACATCTATATAATCGGCAATCATCTAGTGGTAATTAGTGGTGTAAGACTATTAACTGTGATGAACATCAGGCTATTTACAAGTACCATCATTAAAGACGGGCAGACGGCCCAAGTGAAAATAGAATTAATAACTCCATGGACAGTTCGAGCTAACGATTTTTCTCTCCCAACGAATTTTCAAGACTGATGATTTGAACTATACGTCATTTAAGAATTAAAGTAGCTTTATGTTTCTAATATTACATACTAGTACCAAGTGCAAGAAATGAAAAAATGTTAGAACATTTAGGACTAGTGTTTGAAGTTTTACTCGCGGCTAAATTGTTGCTTAATTTAAGTAAGTATAACCTCGTATATGAGGTGGCAGAGAATGAGGTGCATGAGGCAGCGATTGTTGTAAAACCTAAGTGTACTCAATACTTAAATGTATTTATGAAAATCAGAAAATATAAGATTTATTAAAAAATAATAAGAAAAAACGAGGTACATAAACATTGTCTGCGTCAAAAAATATTTACGAGTGGTAAAAATTTGCTAAATTACTGAACAAACTTTGATGAAATAGAAAATAACAAAAAAGGTACAAATAAATCATGGTACATTTTATTGTCATTTATCATTAAAACTAAAAACGGCTCACACGAGCCATTATTTTCCAGCTCTAACAATGGATCAAATTTTTTTCTTATTAGTTTTCCGGTTAATTTGATTATGAAAATCATAAACCCGATACTATTAATCAGTTATTATTTCGATTACCGATATTATTACCAATTATCGATATTAACTAATTAAATTGTATACTTACTAATATAAAGCTATCGTTTAGAACGGATGGCTTGCAACGAGTTTTTATTTCTGCGCAGTCCTATTCTCCCTCGTTGAACTGTATGTAATATTAAAGTACAGTAGTAGCAAATTGGTAGGATAACTGTTTAAAGTATTTTTATGTGTTGACGAGACGAGCTCCACGCGCTCCATAATATACTCAAAGCTCGGATTCATCTTGCAAAAAAATATTTGACTTAAATTATTATCAAAGTCTTGTGCCACCGGGAAAAAGTTGCAGCCGGATGTTTTGTTCCTAATCCCAGTTTTATGAACTCTAACAATAAAGGGCTTTCGGTTTTAATAACGTTTCATGTACATCGTATAGGATACGATTTACACGGAACTCTGCCGGCACCACGAGTATCCTTATTTTCGAGTATTTTCGTACACAATCGCGACTATAAACACGTACTCGTACGGGCCCTCCCGTTTGTCATGTGTATTTCGTGTGTTCATATCTTGTTATTAGAATCATAACGATATACTTTGGTCACTTATCATCCACCGACTTGATCGAAAATCATTTCAATAATGTTCTATACTTACACATATGTCACATGGCATTTGTTACATCGGTGGACACTTGACTAGAGGAGGAAAGAGACATCTACTAAATTTCTAAAGTCTCTAGTATAGTAAGAAACCAAGATTATAGATTATAGATTATTCTATTAAGTTTTTATACAAAACATATTTAATTCTTATACTTCTATTAAGTTACTATCATACACAAACATTATGTCGGTGTATATATGAACAAGCTCAGACATGGTGTTCACCAAAACTTACAGAATAGTGGTTTTTTTCGACTTAGAAAGAATAATTTAAAAATAAATTAATAATAAAAGCTAATATTTTTGATGCGAAGGCCAACGCCAAGAGATCAATAGAAAGTTTGCAAAAATTAAAACTTCATTAGTTTTTATCTGGGTAGAAAAACTGTGATTTTATAGATGTAAAGTTTTACAAGGGTGTAGTGTTAATTTTAAATTATATTACTTTAAGCTGCCATTTTTATGGTATGAATTAATGTATAACAGTTAGGACAACCACTGCAGGAGGATTGAATATGATTAACACGAACTCAATGAAATCTGTGAGTATTGTGTTAATATATTATCTATTATAGACTATAGCGTGTTATTGACTACATATTTACCATTGAAAATATTTAATAAATTTGTATGCTGTTTATTGCCTGACTTCAAAATTCACCCATGTTCTATCATTATAAATTAGCTTTAATTAACTACTTATTTAAACTTTGTATCTTTAATTTTTAACTATTATAAATTATTCTGTTATTATGTTACATGGAGAATATGTTTTCTAAATAGAAAATGATATACATCGGTAACAACATAAAAATTAAATTCTTACTTAAACTTTCATTATTGATCAAGCATTTCAATTTTCAGAAAAAATTATTTAAGATAAAATGAATAACATAAACATCAATTGGATTTTCGGTAAATAATTTTTTTAATTTGAATATATTTTATCAGTACATAGTAACAATAAAATTATTTTGTAATTTTATACCACGTATCTACTTATCCACTTTATTTATAACCAATATACCAAAATACTCTTCATATCCTCCGTTTATTTACATTACAATTTGTTTTAAAGTTCTTGTGTAAAGATAACCAAAAAAACAAATTATTTTTGAAGGCGTTGATATTATAATATAACTTACTTCAGACTTATATATTCTTGCATATTTATGTTAGTCCTGTTTCAATTTCAAAAATTTATTTCCACATCATTATATCAACATTATTTGAACAGTTTTTTTTGATAATCTCTAAAAAAAGTGAGCAAGTCTATATCATTTTCCAACAGTTTTAATAATTTATTCAACGCATTATTTAACATATAATTTAATAGTATTGTATACATTTGTAGTATAATGATTTACAAACAAATTAATATTTTTTATGTTTTAGTTTGGAATTGTTATGACTTGTGATATATAATATTATAAAATTGTATGAGTCGGTTATGTATGTGAATATGGTATGTTCATTATTTTCGTCCGCCTATAAAAACTAGTTATATTATCTACAAAAAACAAAAAATAAAATACAAACTGAATGTTAAATATTGCATACAATTATATTATCAAAGCTGAAAAGCTGAAGTAATTTTTGTGTTATACGTGTCCTGCAATAATCAATTATTTTTAGTAGCATATAACACTGACTTGAGTCTAAAATTTTTTATTCGAAAATAATACAATTTTGTTCAATTAAACTTATAATGTAGATTTAACAATTATTTGGTTACAATTAAGCCATTTTTCATTTACAATAAACCTCTTTGAACACGATTGGATCAGAAATAGAACTACACATGTATGTAATATACCGTCTATAATATTTTTACGTACATATTGGTTCCAATAAAAATAATATTTACGAACCAAGTTTATCGGAATCGTTCTTCCAGAGATGTAAAAATAATAATATTAATTATTAATAATCACAGTGGCAACAGTCCCTATGTCCATGACATGTTCAGCAATACGAAAAAGTCAATAATTATAGATGCCACGCTATGCACCGATATATTTTACACGCGTCAATTAATTAAACGCATATAACTATTAGAACTCGGACCAGAGGAATACCCGGCACTCCTCGAAAAACGTCTAGAAGAGAAGAAATGTGCCTCTACGCTCGTAAATAGCTGTTTTCGAAACAATGATGATTCAGCGTCGTTGGACCGTAAAAATAGTAAATACGACTGTTTGTGATGTCTGTGCCTTCCAATGTTAAATCGATATTTATTTATAATATTAAACTATTCGTGAGGGCATAAAATGTGCCCAGTTGGCATATATCAAATATTGACGCGAAAAAAAAAATTAATGATAAAAGTGATTCTCCAAAGATGGAACGATACGTGTTTTTCTTTTGGTAACGACTGCAGATGTCATCAATGTGGTTCTCAGAAGAAAAAAAACCCTTTCAAGATATTTCGTCTTTTCCATCTATATGAGAAAAAAAAAGAACGGATGGGCCTCGCTTTGCTGTACAGTTGGGGGTGGAGTGCACCTCGTTTATATGGTAGGTCATTATTACAATGGATTTGTTAATTTTGAATGCAATGATAGATATCATTATATACGAATAACGGTTCTGAATGAAGTTAATATGTTTGTCTAAAATATGTTTATAATAATATAGTATTTTATATTTAAATTGAGTTACAATGCAATTTCGTAAAAATTTAAATTTCAAACAGTCATAAAATTTTTTCTTTTAAGTCCGGTAGAAATTCTTTTATATATTTTTGAAGATTAGCTTATGGATAACTTAGTGTTAAAACTTTGAACCTTTAATATAAACAGAAAAAATTTTATGAATTTTTATCTACAAAATAACTTGTAAATTATCGTGATTTTGACACATTTTATACAAATTTGAGATTTATGGGCTTATAAAAAAATTTGAATGAAACGATCTCTGATATTTTTTAGATACGATTAGTTTAACTTAATATATACCTTGTATTAAATTTTCAAGAGTTTTCGGTCAGCCAATTAAATATTATAGATGTATAAAAAAAAAATTTTACAAAAATTGAAAATTTAAATTGTCTATAAATAAGTCAAAATATGTCAAAATAATTTGAAAACTTAACCATGTATACAGAACGTCAATATAAAGATTTGGTGAAAATTTCAAGTTGTTGCAGTTTTTGGTTTTTGAGTTAGAGCATTTTAAAAATATGTATTTTGTAAAAACGTGATTTTGCGTAAAATTTCCCGTTTTTACAAAATTTTTTTATCGGTTTTTCCGACACTTTTAAAAAGTAATGAAAAAGTTGAATTTTTGATTTACCCAAGTACCATCTACATTCACTTTCCTTTCAGAAAAGTTGCTGTTTAAGAAAATCGAAGTATTTTTACTACCAAAAAAATTGTCCTCAGACACAAAATAAAAAAAATAAAAAACACACATCATTGTAAAACCAATAGATTCCATCACTCCGTTCAGAATCTAAAATAGTGGCAATTATAATAATCGTAATACTTACTTTCACCAATATTTTTCTTATTTTTTACCTAAATAGGTATAATGGTATAATAAAATATTATACCTACTTTAATGCTTCATAGAAATTCCAGCTCCTTAAACTCAAATTCAGAACCTAGAAAGTTTGTATCGAAGCTTTGAATGGCTAGGAATTTCCGGGAATAGACTCACAAATCTAAGTTTAAAAGTGTATTATCTTTTTCAGGATTAATCAGATGGGTATACTATGGGTCAACCAACTCTAGAACTCTGAAATTTCATAATTTCTATCACCTATCAATATGTATCATCTAGGCCTTGACAAACTCACAAATACTGGAAATTGATACAAATTCTCGCAAATGAATCGCATATTATTTAAAGTTTGAAATTTATAGTGCCGGAGAGCTAAGTTTATCGATATAAGTTTGAATAAATTCTGGAGAGATGACCTCAGGTCCTTGACTCAATCAACTCCAATATATTTCTATTTAATATGTAATAATCATGTAAAGTACATTTTTCACAAGAAAAAAAAAACGATAAAAAAAATACATAAAATGTAAATTGTTTGTACAATTTATAATACTATGGGGAATGTGTTAAGATTAATCAATAGTCCACATTGAAAATAGGAACAATACATTAATACATTAATTTCAACTATTTATTTTTATAGAAAAAACCAATCAGATTTAAGAGTCAAATAAAAAAATAAAAATAATATATGAAACGTTGAAATCTAAATAGTATACTATCTGTTTTCAATGGAATTGAATTATAAGCATTATTTTTTGTCATTTACGTATGTGTGCGTTACTCGTCAGTCGTCACAATGTAATACACTTAATGAAATTACATTTTACGAATAGTATTAGATAATATTATGTAGGTGTGGGTATATTGTATACACAGCTATGACAAATAAAAAGTGGAATTGTTACTACCTTTTCGATTTATTGCGTAAAATCACTTTATTCGCTGTGACGATCTCCATATAATATGCTTAATAAATAATATTTCCCGGTATTTTGTATTTAGTAAATCTATGGTAAACATGAAGAATAGAAATAACGACGCCTACAATTTTTTGAAAATCGCGCATACAACAGCCATGTGTTTTGGATTCCCCTACTCTCGCAGGAAAATAAAAAAAATTAACGAATACGAAGAAAACTTAGGAAATATAGCAGGTATAGTCCGATTTCAATTATATTTATGTAAGGCGTATTTTTTGTTAATAATTTTGTTATTTTGTATTTTATGTTATTATACTCTGTTAATATGTTGGTGTATATTTGAAAGGAATACGTATTATACGTACTCGTATAATAATATGGTTGCTCGCTGATTTTAAATCTATATATATAGAACGTTCGGAGAAGTCGTGACAGTCCTAATTCGTAAAGATAAATTATTTATTTTGACTGTGAGATGGTATTATTATTAAATGTCATTCCGACAAAACTATTATTACGATTCAATGAAAACATAATAATTAGGCTGATATTGCATGTTTATACAAGCTGCAGTACAACGGATTATGCACTCGAGTGAATAAAAAAAACGTCTGCACGCAATAAACTATAGTCGGCAAAACGGTATAATATAGTGAAAAAATGTATAAATGAAGTGTTTTGTAATCCACAAATCACTGTGATATTTTTCGAATATAATCCGGTTCACCGGCCGCCGTGGTTTCCGATTGTCGCATCTTTATTTTGTTAGTCGAATGTGGTGTATAGGTTTGATAAAGCTAGGGCCTTTGAATAAGGACAATCGATTTTTAAATGTAAATAAAACAAGTTATGTGTAAGATTTCTACTCAATTATTTTTTCTTTTTTAGATTTAAAAGAATATTTTATGGCATTAAGTATGAAGATATAACATTGTTCAAATGTTCACCACGAATTTGCTTGGTGGGCACGGAAAGTCCAATTTTCGATGATTTTATCAGAAAAAATGTGATTGAATTTGCTGGGTGGCGTTCATTATACTGAGATTGAGTTCATACATTTTTTGCGCTTTATTTGCATAGACTTGTGACTTAAGAAAGGCCCAAAGGAAAATGTCGTTAAACGCATGATCTCGACCAGTTCACGTCGTTACCGCGCGAAATAATCGAGTGCTCTCAATTAACAAATAAACCGCAAACAATTGATGAATTCAAGTCTCAAAGTCATCATAATGAACGCTATTCAGAAAATTGAACGATATTTATGCGACAAAGTCATTGAAAATTGTACTTTCCAAATACGTGCCAACAAGCAAAGCCGTGACGGACATTCTACTAACACTTAATACTTTATATTTGGTACTCCATAATTAATAATTCGTTCATAATGACCTACAATAATTATTTAAATAAAAAAAAATACCTATAGATATCTCACAACTCGTTTTGTTTGCATTTAAAAATCGAGCGGCCTTATTGGAAAAACCTTTAATACGGTCGTCCGAAAAACGAATTCGAACACACGTTCGAAAAATCTCTGACATCTAATTCGAGATGTGTTTCAGATTAATTTTGAACAGTTTAGCTTCTATCCGCATGTTCCACTACTACGCAATGTGCGGTATCCTTTTATATAATATATTGTATATCCTCGGTCGGATTGGCAGGCGATCACCGGTACTCGTTGGACGTTCGGCTGGTGCCGGTATGGGCGTTGTACGCGTGCCTGAACACGTACGTGGTGCACTACAACTACGCGGAGGGCGTGCGCTACGTGGGCAAATCGTTCGTCGCGTGCTTCGAGGAGTCGTACTGCTTCGCGCTCATCGAGCTGTTCAACCGGAACATCGGGCCGTCGTCGAACGTCGCGTGTTCCATGTTCTACGGGCGCGCGCACAAGAACGCCGGGTTGGCGGGCACGGAGCGCGCGCTCCGGTTCCTGGAACGGACCCGCGACGCGGACGACGGCGACGGCACCGAACACCTGTGCCGGCTGGTGCGGTTCGTCGGGCCCGCGTCGCTGTGCCTGTACCTGGTGTTCTCGCACTTCTACATGGCCATGGTGCCACCCGCGCTGGTCATCGCGTACTGGGCCAACGGTATGGGCCAGATGGTCGTCTACATGCTGGTGTTCGTGCAGTACTACGTGCTGGAACGCGGTTTCGCGCGCATCCATCGGCTGCTGCTGGTGCGGGTGCGACCACCCCGCCAGCGCTGCCGTGATGGTGCCGGGTGCGCCGTGCCGCTGTCCCGGTTGGCCGACGCGCACGACGAGTTGTGCGCGATCGTCGACCGAGTGAACCGCGGCTACGCTCCCGAGATGCTGCTCCAGTGGGTGTACAACATCGTGCGCGTCATCATGGTCGTGTTCCGGCTGCTGGAGATCGCGTCCTCGCTGCAACAGCAACAGCACGACGACGGCGGCCCGCCGTCCATGGCGTCCAACACCAAGTACCTGATCGTCGAGCACGTGGGCGAACTGTTCATGTTCGCACTGCACACCACGTGCACGTGCACGGTCGGCGAACGTTTGTCCGCTCAGGTACTTGTATAGTTATATTATATTGTGTGTTACTTATATATTGTATTAATATTATATTATGATGCTATGGGGCAACACGGCACCATCCCCCATCACCCTAAATTCGGCCCTGGATGTACCCCCATGACATTTTTTTCAATACTTAGGCCGCATTGCGTAAACGTCTTTTAACGACTTACATTAGCGCGTTAACGGCCCTGTAAATAAAACTGATCGTTTCTTAAACGTCCGATTACAGCGATATCGGCTACTGGACGTATAAACTACAGAACGGATTTCGGTTTTGTAACTATTGCACAATGGGCTAATTATACATTATTATGTTGATAAGAAAATTACATTTATTATCAAATATCAAGTAACAACTTACAATATTATAGTATATTATACTATACGAAAAAAAAATAAAAAAAATAGTACATATATACTTTATGTAGCTAGGACCGAATTTAGGGGAGGTAGTAACAATTCCGTTTTGCCCCGAGCGGCGCAATTTTTTAGGCGCGACGAATTTTAAAACTGCCTCTACAGTCTACGTATATTATATTATGTAACAATGTATATTTAACATTCCTTATGAGTTAGAGGGCGCAGCACAATTTTGTTGCCCTATAATGAAGGACAATGTTATAAATACGACCCTATATGTAGCTTCATATTTCTTATTACAAATTTATGATTTTATTTCAAATAATCAAACTGTATAATATTTCAATCATGTCAATGATATATGATTCGAATAATTCGACTGATTCGTCTAATGATAAAGATTTTATATTATGTCCTACGTCTATTAACGAAACCACAATGTTTTCGAGATCGATCAAATCTATTCACTGAATATAAGTTACAGAATTTAAACAGAGAATTGAGTTTTCATCAGTAATTAATGTGGTTTAATTAATCCCGTAACCATAGTTAAAATTAATTTACAAATTGTTTTATACAACAAACATAAATTTACAGTGCTATTAAAACTTTACAGAATGAATAAGTTAGAGGGTCGATAATAAATTTATAGAACAAATTTATGGATTCCACTTTTAATATTATATATTTTTGACAAGACCCCTTCCCAATGACAACATTATTTGACTGCCACTGTAACTTTATATGTGGTATATAATACAAAACTATGCAATGAATAATATTATTAAAATAAATCAGCATTGTCGTTTACACACAGTAAGTGTACGAAAAATTTGCATTCTTATGTGGGTTATTATGCATAAAATGTTAAAAGATTATTATAATATTATATATCGCCATTGTAGCATACAAAATAACATCAGTTAGTCAAAGCTTCCTGGATGTAATTGTATATAAATTGTATATGGTTCAAGCCATATTTATCTTTCTTAATTTTGTTCTGTTTATTTAGTATTGTAATAATGTAATATTATGATTCGATGGGAAAATTAGTTATTTAAAAAAGTAATTTCGTTCAACTCACTGTCTTCAACACAAAGCTTATTAATAAGTCATAAACTGGAAATTTGTCTTACAATTATATTTTCAATTAAGAGAATTGTATCCATGATTTTCTGTCCGTTCATCACCCGCGCAACATATAGGAATTTAGACGTTTTTTATTTCCAGCGTACCGATCGATCAATTAATGTTATAAGCATTATGAAAATAGATTGAAATTTGTCGTTAAGTCTACTTTGAATCAATTTTCCCACTTTTTTAATTTTGACCTAAATGAATTCAAATCAGTTTTAAAATTTTTTATCGCATTAATTCATCGATCGGTACGCGTTGGAAATAGAAAACGTCTACATTTCTATGTTGGGCATGTAGTAGTCAGTGACAGAAGATCATGGCTTATAATTTCCTTAATAAACAAAAAAAAAATACATAAATATATATTGATATATGTGTATTACGATCTACGGAGTAAACGTTGAGAAACATGAAATAAAAATACCAGCAGATAAACGTTTATTTCACGTCAACCACCAGGAAATTACCACAGCGGATATTACCTATATACCGTTCAAATATCGATGTATATATATAGTGTATATACGTATAACTTATCCCAGTTTGTGTTTAATATCTGTGAAAGTGTTAAGACATTTAGAATCAAGTAATTAATATTTGATACACGAGACAAGCACACTTTTGTTATTCTTATAATTTACTCGTCTGGTATGACATATTATTACTGATACAGTGATACCACCGAGTTCGATGATTCACGTACACTTCCCTGTCTGTCATTTCTCCGTCTGACGTTTCCCCGTACCCACTTCCCCGTAAGACATTTCCCCGTCCAATACATAAAATTAAATTAATCATTAGATATACACTTATATATATATATGTAAGAATTATATATATATAAATATAGACACAATATTTTCTATATTTTTTGATATTTCCCAGTTTGTTATACTAAAATTAAAACTAAATAAAATCGGCTTCAATGTTTTTACAACAAAACTTTTATAGCTAAATATTTTTCATTATCGATGCCGATATAGATTTTATCAAATAGTTTATAAAGATATACGTTATTCTAGAAGACTAGAACCCGTATCCCGTATGCATTAGTGAAACTAACAAATTGAAATAATTGAACAGTTTCTCGTCTTCTCGATAGCCGTTGCATCGTTATTCTGTCGTTATACGCCTTCACGCCATCACATTCGTAATACATACAATAATATAAGATATCTACATAAGATTTTTTTAGTTAACCTAATTTTTTTTTATTAAATTGAAATGACTTACGTAAAAAGTACCAAGGGAAAAGATTTATTAGTATATGCGGAATATATTTTTGAAAAGGACTATACGAAAAATGAAAAAATATATTGGAAATGCATCAAATATAATATGTACATATGTCGTGGACGGGCACATACAGTAAATGATGAAGTTGTTCTACACAAAAACAATCACAACCACATACCAAACATGACAGAAATTAGTACTAAAACTAGTATCCTCTTAATAAACTAAATTATTCGACTAAATCCAGTCAAATAACTTCAACTCCTCATCAAATGGTTGCTAATACTATTTCTAATGTATCATCTCGAGCAATTTCTGGAGCTTTACCTTCAGTTGCCGCAATGAAGAAAACAGTTCGAAGACTAAGGTGTCGTAAAAATACACCTCCCGTAAATCCGTTAACGTTATCAGAAATAATTATTTTTGAGCCGTATACCCTCACAATAAACAATAATTCCTTCCTTCTCTATGATAGTGGTTCTGATGATGTTAATAGAATATTATTGTTTTTAACTGAACAAAATTTAAAAATATTAGCGTCCAACCAGTGTCATTGGTTTATTGATGGTACATTTAAGTCATCCCCACAACTCTTTTCTCGGGTTCTTACAATACATGCAATAAAATACGACACAGTATTACCGTTGGTGTTTGCACTTGTGCCAAATAAAACACGTGATAGTTATACTAAGATTTTACAAGAACTTCTAATTTTGGAAAAAAAACTTATGCCCAGCAAGTATTATGGTTGATTTTGAACAAGCGCTATTTGGCGCGATTGCAGAGGTTTTCTAGGACGTTCAAATAAGGGGCTACTTTTTTCATTTTGGCCAATGTATATGGAGAAAAAGTGTATCCCTGAAGTACGAGAAAAATATGTTTCAAATGCTGACTTTGTCTTAAATGTAAAACAGTTAATGGCCTTAGCATTTATACCAATACCAAACGTCGAAGAAAAATTTGACGAGTTAATGTCCCAACGTTTTTTTGTAGAAAATGAAGAACTATTGTTTCCATTGACAGACTACTTTGAAGACATGGATCGGTAGACCAAATAGACGTAGAACTCGACGCCCACCTACATTTAGTTTAGCGCTATGGAATCAATACGACGCAACACTTGCAGACTTGCTAAAAACAAACAACTCCGTCGAAGGTTGGCACAGAGCATTTTCGTCGTTGTTAGGTGCATCTCATTCAACTAAATGGCGATTTATAGACATAATAAAAAAAGAACATGGGTTAACGGAATTAAAAGTCAATCAGTTAATAGCAGGGCATAATCAGGTAGCTAAAAAGAAAAAATTTAAGGATACAACTGCACGGATTAAAAAAATTGTAAGTTCTTACCATGAACGAAGTCTAGATGAGTATTTAATTGGATCGCTCATAATTTACAATTATAAGGTATTAATATATTATTCATATTTATTCGTATTATTTTTTTTATTATTTTATTTTTATTTTTATTAGATTTTACAAAATTTCTTTTCTTTTTTCAAATTTTTTTCACAATATTATAATTACAGAAAATTTTATGTTATTAATTGCGCTCTTCCCCTCTCACTAGTCTTGAAGCTGAGTGTGCCTGCCCTCCGATTGAACTCAGAAGTCGCCGCCTAGCTGGCAAGTTTCTTCTAAAATGCTTATCTTCCCCAACCCACTCAATCTTTGAAATATTTGTTTCCATAAAAACTTCTTGGTCTTATGTTCCCAAAACACTTCCCATTCTGGCCTCTGTCGCCTCCTCGTTTGTGACATTCGATGCATTTATTTATCGGCCTAGCCTCCGACTTCAATTATATGACACCCCGTGTCGCGCTTTAATTCAGGTCCCTGAAGTCACTGTCTCTCCCAATTTCCTCGGTCACCTTCCCAGGGAACTAATTCACCTTCCTAACACCTTCGTGAACTTTTTATTCAACGACTACATGTTACAGAATTATTCTAATTCCCTTCTAGTTTTCACAGACGATTCGGTGTCAACTAATACGGCCGGCTGCTCCTTCTATATTCCTTCACTTAATATTTCCTACTCTGAAAACCTGAACGCCCTCACATCGTCTTTCACCGCTGAATGCTACACTATCATATTTGCCTTACAGTTTATTTTTTCTCTTGTTCCTAATAATTTTCTCATTTGCTCCGACTCACAATCATGCCTCCTTGCCATCTCCTCTGATTTGTTTAACTCCGGCCTCTCCCCGCTGGTACTCATTATCAAAAACCTAACTTTTCGTCTCAGTCTCATCAATAAAACTGTTAAATTCTTCTGGGTCCCCAGTCACGTTGGTATCGCCGGCAACGAGCGTGTCGGTCATTTGGCATGTTCAACAAAATTTTCTATACAGATTCCCAACTCAAAACTACCTGCCTCAGACCTCTTACCCATTCACCGCAAGTTTCTTCGTAATGCTTGGCAATCAAAATGGTCTTCCCTTCCTCCTAACTTCGCTTCCTGGCATAGATTAATTTCCACTTCCATTCCCCACTCCCCATGGTTCCGAGATCTGGATCTACCTCGATCCGCAATCGTCTCCTTCTCCCGCCTACGTTTAGAACACAATCTTCTTCCTCCTCATTCATTTCTCCTATCTCTCAATTCCTCTCCTCTTTGCACTCCCCACGATCATGAAGCCGTCTGTGACCTTCACCATATTATTTTTTCTTGTCCTTCTCTTACTCATCTCCACATCTTATTTTTATCTCAACTCTCTTCCTTAGGTTACTCCCGTCTCGATATAACGCTTCTCCTCAATTCTCGCTCTCCTTCCATCATCTCCCTCATCATTAATTTCATTCTTAAAGCTGGTTTCCGTATTTAAAAACAGATATATATATAAAAAAAAAAAATGTGTATAAAATGTATAAAATGTATATAATTTATAATTAATCATGTATTTTTAACATATATTTTACTTATGTAACTGCTGTGCTATAATATTTCTGAAAATAAAGCACTTTAATAATAAAAAAAAAAAATATATAAAAAATAATTGGACGGGGAAATGTCTTACGGGGAAGTGACCGGGTACCGAGTTCGATGGCTCGAACCGGTTCCACTCTACAATAGAACCCGTAAAACCACTATTATTGTCCTCAATTTATAAATAAAAAAAAAAGTTATATAATTCGTATAATGAACTTTTGTAAATTAGTAAATTAATATGTTTGTATTTTTACTTTTTTATAGTCCAAACGCATAATAGCAAGTTTAGTAAAATTAAAACTCAACAATGGATTTAAATCAAACATGAACAATAGAAAAGAGGTTATATCATAAAAATCATGAAATACAATTAAATCACATTTAAATATATCTAATTACATCTTGTTTATTTGTAGGTGGACATTTTTTTAATTCGAGCCAACGCTAGAAACGTTTGTGCGTCCATGGGAGGGTTTATCATCTTCGACATGAATCTTATTAGATGTGTACGTTTCATATATATTATTTGTAACAATTATATATTATAGTATGGATTATATTTATAATAATTACACTTGTTTTTTTGTTTATAGGTGTGTACTGTCTTAGCTACATACATTTTAGTGTTAATTCAATTTAGAAATCAAAAAGGAAATTCTAAACCTTTGTATTCTAATTGGAATTAATATTTGGGTGAAAGTATGGCGATCGAACATTCTCATTAATTATGTATCTACAGTGGTTAATTAAATAATTAACAATAATTTAATTGTTAAATAAATCATTTTTAAATTCATCATTATCTATGCTAATCTTAAATGAGTGGTTGCAGTTATTTAATTTTTTAAACTATGTTTTGATAATAATTTATCTACCTAACTTCCTAATACTTTACAATTCAATTTAGTTGATTTACAATTATTTCAATTTAGTTAACCAATTATATTTAGTACTGATATGATATTAGGATCAATTATTTGGTATATCCGATTATTATGTTAATTTTATCAACAAGATTGCAGTTAGTTAATACTGCAAGGAAAAAAATTATGATGTTTGAGTATTAAATATACTTTAGTAAGCAAGGACTCAAAAGCGCATTGACAAATTAAATTAATTTGTTTAGTTTCATCATACAATCATAATATTGGGGTCGATCGTTTTAATTTTAATTTTATAATATATTATAAGTAACTATGGTTAGGTTAGGTTAGATTAGGCCAACTAAATTCACTTTTCTTATAGAAAAGTTGCTAAATAAAACGAGAAGACAGACACAACAAAAAACACATCATTGTAAAATCAATACATCATTAAAAACACTCTGTTCAGAATCTAAAATACTTCGCCTCATACAGCCAGCTGGCATAGTCTGGGGAGGGGGGTGGTGGGTGTTTAAGCCCCTACTCTATTGTTATTTCATATGTTTCAACCTAATAAATATATTTATATTTTTGTTTACTTCCTTCATTCTACTGTAAAAATGATGATTTTTTTGTCGTAAGTACTATTAAAAATACATGATAACAGATGAAGTAAAATATATTATCATTTATCTTTATCAGAAACCCAAATACTACATTATTTTATTCAAAATAATCATTTATTATGATATTATTATTATTATGATATCAATTTAAATCTATATTTGATGAAATTAAATCTAAAATTGATGCTTTAAGTATTAAAATTTCTTTGCCTCGTTGAACAAATGTACAAAAAAAAATCATTTTAATGAAGAAACAAATTCTTCAAAAAATTATCTACTTTATGACATCTTTATATATTCCATTTATTGATAGTTTTTTAAATCAAATAAATGAGCAATTTTTTATTACAAGTCTATTTTTAAAAATTTGACGTGTCTCCTACCTTCATTAAATAGAAAATAAAACAACTCATTGTAATAATGAAATGTACCAAGATAATTTGAATTGTAGTCAATCAGCTTTAGTTCGAAAAATAAAAACTTGGAAATAAAAATTTTTGACAGTACAAAAAATGCTCTTGACGGTTTTAAAGAATGCAATGAGATAATTTTTCTATCAACTATTAAATTGCTCAAAATTTTAGCTACCTTTCTACTGCCACTTACTACTGGTATTTTTCTACTAAGAAAATATTGAAAACATATTTGCGAAACACAATTAATGAAGATAGATTAAAAGGATTACCAGTTTTGAGTATCCATAGGGAAATAATAATACAATCGAAAGACAATTTGAATAAATTGGCAATAAAAACAAGAAAAATATGTTTCTTGTAAATTAAAAATATCATATTGTAAGTCTCATAATATAGTGTGTACCTACTGTACCTTTATCAATTAAAATACACCACTGAACCTGTTTCTTGAATAACAAAAAATAGTATACCGAAGCATTGAGCAAAATACAGAAAAGAAAACTGTAAAAAACGAATAGTTTAATTCATATTTAACCTCCTCCCCCCCATTGCATGATCTTGGCTTCGCCACAGTATACAGCAACGATAATACTCATCAAGGTCGGACTGGGTCTCCTGACTAGTATTTTTCCCAAATTCCGTCCCTCCCCTCCCCCGGTCTTATATATTTTATAGTGGCGTGTCGTAGAAATTTCTCACGTCAAAAATCTCATTTCCGTCTTCGTAGGACAATAAATAACCCATCTTAATCAAATTAATTTTCCCTGTAGCTCAAATTAGTTTTACATTTCCACCTATATATAAGATAAATAGTTTTATACTTAAAGTGGCTTTGGGTACTTTATTGCTCAGTGATATCTTAAGCTAATTTGCTATTCCATCAATTATATTATATGCATGCATATCAATTAATAATAATAATTAAATAATGATATTTTTTTTAAATATTTTTATTTCAAATGTATACACTTTTGATTAATTTAAATATAATTTCTTAATTAGTGAATAAAAGTTTTGAAATTATAATTATAATCATTATTGAGAAAAAACAAAATAAAAGTTACTTTGAAATATTTATTGTGGGCGTAGGTATGTATTGGTCACTTGTGGTTCCCTTATTTCAATCTGAATCAGTTTCTTGATTACAGCCGTCCGCTATTAAAAATTATTTATTAAATTAAATTGCATTAAATACTGTTTCATTATCAAGTATGCTATAAAAATTATAAAAGCAAATCACATGGTTTTATTCACTTACTATTTATTATAATTATGAGCAAAATTTGTAAAAATACATTGAATATAATATATTTAATCAACTTCTACGGAATAAAACGAATTACATTAGACATGGAATGTTTTTGTCAGTGATGATTCACCGTATGCACGTGTCTTAAGCCCATAATATAATCCATAATATAAAATACCCATAATATAATCCGGTCCGGGTTTTGACTGAGAGTGAATGTCAAATTTCAAAATTGGCGCTGGGAAAATCGATGTGCATCAGCACTACCAACCTGTATATCGTTCCGCGCATTCGGTTAGGTGTTCTTATCTTTTGTTAGCCGCCACACGCTTTTTGTTTTCCGTTCGTTATCTCACCGTTCCGTGCAGTATCCCGGCACGTCCAAAGCTGCTAATGCGGGATAAAATCGGTGTCCGTTATTTGAAACATGAAAACTTAATATACTTAATACTAACATTCCGATTTACTTACTGTTACACTTGATTGCAGAAAACCTTGTGCACACTACTTGAGGTAAGTAAAAGCCGTATTGATTTATTGTTTGGCGGCGTCGATTTCTCACTCAAAATGTAAACCGTCAATTTTTTCGACACTTCATACTGCCTCTGTTGAAATGTTACCGAAATTACCCGAAACTGTTAATTGCACTACTATTCGTGTTAACCATAAATTATTGAATTCAATATTATGATATAAGTGTGTTGATAAATTATGTTTTCGTTTTCTGAAATGGTTTAGGCTTTTGGCAGTTAATAAATGGTATGATAATTATTATTAGATTGTTTTACATATTCCATTGTAGGTGTTCGAAATATTTACTGTCACCTCCTGAACACTTATTTTCATATTTTAAATAATAAAAAAATCTTTTTAAAATTATAAGTTATGTAAAATAATATGGTATTGTTAATTGTTCCTAAATGGTTTCTCATTTTTCATTAGGTAGTCTAAAGTTTTGTTTATACAATCTTAATATTTTTATAAAAGAACCAAGCATTTATTATTCCAACAATTGTAATTTTTAAATATTATATTATTTAATTATAAGTTATAACAATATATATAAATAAAAATACAATGTTAACATTTTACAAATTTGCAGAATCGTCTACAAGTAATATTGGATTATTATATATTTTAACCGCAACGATGGATGATTCTACCAGAGCTGAAATATTTGCTGATCTAGATACTAGTATATTCATTTATTTAAATTAGTATTCAAATATTTTAGAAAACTAATTTTTGTATTATTTGTCTTTTCATAGGCAATAATAGATCTTTCATGGATTACACAGATAATATAAGCAAATTGAAAATAAATAAATCTCAGTTCAATTTATCAGTATCACTGACACCAGGTGAACTCAGTGCTATATTTGACACAGCTGTTGCTGTACCAAAATTAAATTGTAAGGTTAAAATCATTTTTTCAAAAACAATAATAATCAATAAAAATTGATTTCATTAGCTGAAAATGGATTGTACTATCAGTTTCTGGATATTCTTCAAGCATTTCGCATTAGCTCACCTCTACAACTTTTAGAAATTCTTCAATACTTTATTGACAACTGTATTGAAACAATATCTATTTTAAAAGATCAAAATCAAGTATACAAATTAAACTATATTTTTATTATTCTTATAATATAATTCATTATTGTTAAATTTATAGAAAATAGATTGGTTGGAACAAGAATTAAATACATGGCGTTTACTATTAACACTTTTCCAAGTACAACATTTAGAATCTGAAAAAGTTGATAATATTATAAGTGATAGAGATTTATCAGATGCATTGTTCAAAGAAGATCAAAAATTAAAAGGGGTAATTTTTCTTTAATACAGTGAAAACAATTTGTATTGACCAGGATTTTAACTACATATTATAGATACAAAGAATCGTTGATTGGTTAGAACATTGTGCTGCCGAAAGTATGGAAAATGAATTCATGAAAAATGCAAAACATTTTTCTGACGAAGAGGTGGCTTGGCCAAATACTTTAGGTCAATTATTAGTATGTACCTGAACACAGTTTTTATTATTTCTTATTTTATTATAAGGAAAATATTCTTTATTTTTATTTTATAATTCTTTGTTTCAAATAGTTGTGTATTGTTCTAGAAAAAAGAATTGATGTATCAAAGCTCTGGTGCTTTGGTTACTCAGCTAGATCCTGATGCACCTAGTAGGCAAACAAGATCTATTCATGATTTAGACCAAGTAAGTTATGTGATTTTGTTTACATTTTCCATCAAAATAAATAATAATGAGATAGATGTAATGTACTTATTTAAATGTAATGTATTAAGAGTTATTTAAACTAAAATTGCATTTAAATAAAAGTTCATGTGAATCAAAAGCTTTCATTTTGATAATATATTTATTTCTATACTAAATATTAAAATGAATAAATAGGTAGATGATGATAGACTGTTAGCCCAAGTTTTCACGGAAATTCGTTGTGGCCGTTTAGAAAAAGCAGAATTATTGTGTTGTCAATATGGTCAGTTTTGGAGGTCAGCAATAATGGAAGGATGGCGACTCTATCATGATCCTTTTTATAAACCTAAAGAAGAACAGACACAATCAGATGAGGTTCTTGGGAATCCAAATAGGTATCTTGAGTTATTTTATCACTAATGTTAAATAATGAATTATGTTTCAAGTCTTTGGTTTTAACTCATTCCAGGGATGTTTGGAAGTCTTGTGCATGGAAAATATCATCAGACGCCAAGAATTCTGCATATTGGAGAGCTGCAATTGGTATACTTTGTGGAAACATTGATGCTGTTTTGCCGGTATGTAATCGATGGGAAGATATTTTATGGGCGCATCTTCATACCATCGTAAATGTAGCTGTTGAAAACCACATTCAAACTAACAGGACTAGCAACTTTATAAGTCTACCAGAAAAATACTGGGAGTATAAGTAAATTAATATTTTTTACTTCTTTGTTAAATCAAATATTTACATTCATACATTTTACTTCTAAATATTTATTTTTTGTAGAATGTCTTTAGATGATATTGTAGCTGAACTGAAATCCAACTCTAAATTGTCGGTGCGCCAAGAAGCTCAACAACCTAAACGTCAAATTCAACAGTATTTTATGACAAATCAATTTCGTGAACTAGTAAACAATATGGCAGAATGGGCCGAAAATAATACGGAATTGGACCCTCAGTTTTTACGGTTTCTTGCACATTTGGTTTTGGTAATTCGTTGGGCAGGTATTCAACATGATGCGCTAGCTGCCAATCTCATAATACAAAAATATATAGAAGTATGGTGAAATTTAAAAAATTAAATTCTTTAACACAAAATATGTTGAGAAAATATGATCCAATCATCTTACAATATTCTAGGTATTAATCCCAATAAATGATCCCGTGTTAGTGGCTTACTATACATCACAATTAGAACACAATAGTCAAATAATAATTTATGCAAAGTTTTTGGAGAAAATGATTTCACCTGAACAACGACACAATGGATTGATGTCTGCTGAAAAGTTTTCACTTCCAGTTGATGAGATTACAAAACGTATTGTAGAGATTTATAGGTACATATTGATTTAATAAACATTTAAAAAATTTTGATTTATTGTAAAATTGTAATAATAAAAATAAAATTATAGAAATCGATTTACAAATAAAGCTTCTGGTATTGACCTATTTTCGGAAATTACCAATGATGACCACGAACTAGTTTCAGCTTTAGATTGGATAATTTACTATCCACATCAAATTGAAGAAGCATTTGTTCAAATCAATGCAGTTGTGCGTAATTTTATCGCCCAAGGAAAAATTCAAGCGGCTCGTTTGGCATTTAACAAGGTCTGGTCTATTATGATAATTAAGTAAAATTTTATTTTATTCTAAACCTAACATGTTAAACTTTAGATTCAAAAAGACTCAATTAGTACATTACTGAATAATGATGATGATGTAAATATGGAAATACTTTTAGCATCAGACATATCACTTTCTATTAAAGTTCAGTCACTTGTCTTGGAATATTTAGCTTATAAATGTTATTTGGTAAGTAATTGGTTATAATTGTGTAAATCACATCATTAATGATATATTAATTTAGGACGCAGAAGAAGGGTTTGCAGAATGGTTTCATGAATATCACCAAACCAAACCAATTGAACCGACCAAATTACCTGCAAATGCTGAATATACGAAAAAATTGATTTACGAACACAACATGATACAGTATCAAACAGCTGTAGACAATTGGAAACAGAGCTTATCCAATTCGTCACAAGTAGATTTCACAGTTTTCATTGTGTGACTTAATATGTATAGTAAAAATATTTTTACTTTTTTAGATTGTTGTAGAACAACTTTTCAACTTACTGTTTTTCCCCAATGGCTGGCTCGTAGACCATAACAACACGGACAAAAGTCGTCAAGATCATTTTGAACTCTTGCGAACTATATGTATTCCCAAGGTTAGTTGTTTTTAATAATTATACTTCTCATTGCCTATTAATTAAATCCAATACTTCATTAAATTACCTTAAAAAAATTTCCATATTTATTAATTCAAATTCATAATAGGATTTATTAAGTTAAATTATTGAAATAGTAAATTGAAAAGTAATACATACTAGTAATTTGAATTTTTATGTTACAATTGAGTTGTATCAAATTATAATGTAGATAATACTAGTGTATATTTATTTAGTAGATAGTGTGTCAAGTTTGATGAATTATTTATTAATAAAATAATTGTGCATATCTGATTAAAATATTCTCAATTTTAGAAAACAAAGTTTAAAAAAACAAAAATACTAAATATGTACCTAGTTTTTTTGCTTATCTATTGATGGATTTGTTTTAAGTAAAAAATTGTTTTTTTTTTCAATTCTGTAATTTGTAAGATTTGTAATTAAGCACTATTTCTTAATTTATTTATTTCGTCTACCATTCATCTCAGTATTTTTTACTTAATTGTCTCTAAAAAATGTACTTAAAAACTAACTCATTACTTACGATTCCAGATTTTTGTGCTATTGCACACCATACTACATAGTGTTGAAAAGTATTCGGAATGCATCAAGTTAGCCAGTTACCTAACAGATGAAACAAACAAATTTTATCAAGTATGTAAAATACATTAAATGTTTAATATTTTGAAATAAGACTGTATTTTTTTTTTTATTTCAGTTATTCTCTCAAGCTGACCTAAAGAAATTATTGGCAAAAATTGCAGAATCATCTGTGTGCCTAATGGAATTTTCTAAACATTTAGACCCTTGGGGCTTTTGATCCGAAGACCAAAAATAATTCTCTTCAAAATGCATTACTTTTGTACATTGTGTTAATTTTAATGTGTATTTCAAAATAATTGAACTTAATATAAGAATCAATTTAGGTTAGGTATAAGATTTAACAAATAAAAATAAATATTACTTTTACAACATTGAAAATTTGTTTTAATTATAATACAATTTCATTAATGATAAAAAAATCATAAAAAAAATTAAATCCATATAATCAATTTATTTCACCAGTCACCGTAACCTTTGATATCATTTAGATTACTACCAAAGAATATAACATCACCATGTTTAGCAATAAACATAGATTTTTCATTCACATATTTTGACATCTCTTGTCGTTTAACTATACTTTCAAGTGCTTTAGATTTTTGTGCTTCAAAATTTCTAATAAAATTTTTGTCGTCCGGATTCAAAATTATGGAATTCAACTTCTGTTCTTCGTTTGCTGGTTTTAATTCAGAACAAACAGTGGTTGAATATTGATTTTTAACACTATCCGCAAACTCTTTCATTCTCTTTTCAAACAAAGAACTTGGTGAATGTGTACAATATTTTTTACCAGCAGAACTGTTTTCAATTAAAAGGTCAACTAAATTCTGATATTTATGTGTTAATACTAGCTCTTCTTGTTCTTCCGTTACCTTATCATCAATACTATTGCACTCGCTTGCAACTTGGTCCACATTATCAACATTCTCATTAGTAGCATTAGTAAGAGTTTGAGATTTTTTTTTTTTCTTTTTGGAGATATCAAAATGGTCTTCATTACTCGGTGTAATATCTTGTTTATCCAAGAGCAATTTTTTACTTTTTTGCTTTATTTTAAAGTATTCTTGCATATTCAAACTATCCACATTGTGGTCATCATCTTTCGTACCTTTACCTAATATACATGCTAATTCTTCCTTTTTGTATTGTGTTAAATCTTTACCTTTGGTAAATTTATGATAGCTGCAAAAACAACATTAAATCAATAAAACTATTTGAACATTTTGAACCAAGCATTTTGTTTAAACTTACTGTACTCTTGATTTAGAGTTGAGCGAATTTTTCTCAAGTGATTTTGGTGAGCTTTTATTATCATTTGCTTCAGTAAGTGCCTGGTATTGGTCAAATTTCTCAGTTAGTTGAGATAACAAACGTGAATACTCTTCTCCTGCTTTAAACCAATCATCTGCATTGTTTGCTATATATCCTAATCCTACAACATGATCAGAATAGTAAAACAAATAATTTAGTAACTAAACATTAATCTTATACCAAATTATAAAATTCTAATAAAAACTAAGACTAGAATTCAGAATAAATAATAAATCATACTCGGATTTATACAGAAACAGATAGATTTCATTACTCCTAAAAGAAAACTAAATTTTTTTAATCAATTTAATGTTTCATTAAAATTAAATTAAATATATTATTTCTAAATTAGGAAAGCTACAAGCATCCATCAATTATTCAAGACATTTTAAACAGTACTACTAGTAAAATGTCAACTAATTAAAATAGCTAAGTAAAACCATGGCTATAATTATTTTAGAAGAATTTAATACCTGTAGGGGTAACTTTATGTTGAACTCTGATGGGTTGTGCTATTCCTTGTTTATTTTTTCCAAGACCAGTTCCTTTTGACCAGCCAAATTTTTCAAGCATACGTTGACCAAATTTTGAATCGTCTGAAATAAAATGAGTTTTAAAAAACATTATCTGCATACATGCTGACGCTGTAGTATATAAATGATATTGAACTATATAAATAAATATGATCGACCACATGACAAATATAAAATTTTATAACATAAATTTGAATACAAATTATGAAAATTACCTTCCGTCCAATGATTTTGGGCCGACAAATTAATACTGTGCATTGGGTTTTTCCTTCTTTTCCTGGGTTCCGCCAATGACATGATAAAACTTAATAGGTGTAATACAAACGAAAAATTAATAAGCGGTACCTTAAATCTGGTTCGGTAAGTTAACGTTAATCGCGAACGTCAAAACAAACGCCTAGCGAGGACGAATATCCGAGTCAAGGGTTGACGTGTGTTAAGTAGGTACGCATAAATTCACATTGTTTTTGAGATAAATAATATAACATTTTAATAGAAATGTGATAATCGACTGAGTGATAACAAGGAAATCGAAAAACAGCGTTGCCAACGTTAATAACCATTGTAACCGTGACAATCGATTTCGGCTAACGTCAAGATTTTCTATTTATTATTACTTAAAGTCTGAAAGACTGAAACTCGCGATAGGCCATAGGATAAAAAGTAATAACTAATAATATTGTTGAATCTCGAATCACGGGAAACGAAAATATTACAATATTAAATTTTTTAATGAATTATTTACTAAAATACGGTGAAGGTGAACGATTGTCAATTACTAAATTACAATATAAACACATTTGTCATATGGAATTTTCTTAAGTAAACAACTAATTTTTCAATTCAACAGTCAGGGTTTGCAACGAGTCGTGACAATAGATTTGTTTGATAACATTTAATACTCAAGTATTTACCCCTCAACATAATTCATATATTCATAATCACGGATAAAAAGACGTTATTTTTATCCGTGCTCGCATCATAGAGTAATAATCCACTATTAAATATTTCTAATGATCTGTGATGTACCTACTATAAAAAGCTACTTGAAGCTATCATAATAATTTATTAATTTATAATACTATCCCATGTGCGTTGGTTTTTTTTTCGCTTTCCAAAATCCAATCATGGACATTTCGATAAGCTTGATATTCTCTTTGTAATTTCTCATCGACTGGCGGCACTGTGCTCGCGATGTGTACGTTCTAGTGCCGCCAACGTAGGTTGTCATAATATCGTCTTGTCCCCGTGGTCCGCTGATCACTCTCTTTCGTTTGGAATTATCGTCCAGCTCGTCCGCGTTCCGACGTTACGGATTCGGAATATTTCTGTCTAATTCTACCCAAACCACAGGTAAGCGAATTAAATACAAATCATCACCTAAATACAGTATTTTGACACCGTTGTGTCTTTCGCCATTGTAATTCCGTTGCTATTCGATATTTTCGTCGAAAAATTGCCGAAACTTACACATGGCTAACCTCAAAACCCGATTACTAATTTTGACCATAAACCTACGTAAAGTAAACATTGGCTATTACTCTCTGTTATTATTATTCGGTGCTTTCCATATTCTAAGATTCGTGCCACCCTCAATCCAAGGTAATGTAATTTGATTCTAATCCCGCGCATCTGTAGACTAACAATTTTCATTTAGCTATTGCGACTACAATGTTAAAACAGTTTAAAACTTCTATCAGCCATTGATTATTAACCGGATATCTTGGTAACCACACAAATTACATTTTTATTGGTCAGTGTGGTCTGTCTATATAGTCCACTGCCTTGCGTTTCTAAATTTGACTGCTGTTACTTGACTCCACAAACGTTATATTATATTCACTTTTAGTCATATGGTATTCTTACAAGTGTCAATTTTGTTAGACCCCATCATTAAGATTATTAAAATTAATGATTTAACTAGCTGTGTTGGGTTATTTTGTAATATCATTGTTTATTTCAGAAACAAAATGGCTGATGAAGACTGGGGAGATGTCCAAGTTTCACCTAATGTAGATTCAGCTCCTTTACAGGTTGCTGCTGAATTACCAGAAGTTAAATTGTTTGGCAGATGGAGTTGTGATGACGTTGAAGTCTCCGATATGTCATTACAAGTATGTTTATGTCATATCTAATATCATTAGTTTCATATTGAATATAATGAATGACTATTAAAATTTTAATAGGATTATATTGCTGTCAAAGAAAAGTATGCTAAATACGTACCTCATTCTGCTGGTCGTTATGCTGCTAAACGTTTTCGTAAGGCCCAATGCCCAATTGTTGAACGTTTAACTAATTCTTTGATGATGCACGGACGTAACAACGGAAAGAAATTAATGGCTGTCCGTATTGTTAAACACGCTTTTGAAATTATTTACCTGTTATCTGGTGAAAATCCATTGCAAGTACTTGTTAAAGCAATCATCAACAGTGGACCTAGAGAAGATTCTACACGTATTGGTAGAGCTGGTACAGTTAGACGTCAAGCTGTTGACGTTTCCCCATTGAGACGTGTCAATCAAGCCATTTGGTTACTGTGTACAGGATCCCGAGAGGCAGCATTCAGAAACATCAAGACAATTGCTGAATGTTTGGCTGATGAATTGATCAATGCTGCTAAGGTTTGTTAAATACACCCCATTGTATTAAATGTAATAATAAATTATATTTCATCTTTATAGGGATCATCAAACTCTTATGCTATCAAAAAGAAGGACGAACTTGAACGTGTTGCCAAGTCTAATCGTTAATTTCCATCTAATAATTCATTTATTTTAAATATACATTGTATATTTGAGCTAAGAAAAGTTTTTTATTTTATCTAAATTTTTCCTTTTTTATTTATTATGTCCTATAGAAATATTCTACGAAGTATGTTTGAAATTGAATCAATTCTGATGTTTGTTCAATAAGAGTATGCAAAATATTCTGGTTCAAATATGTGTTTCAATAATTAATTAAGTTCCATTTGTTATTATACCCTTTATGTTATATTATGGTTATAATCAATTTGTTCCTAGTTAAGTTATCTTGTGTGTCCAATAATCATATTCAAAATATTAATTAACATTAAAAACTAGGAAAGGAGAGAAAGTGTGATGTAATGAAGAAGATATGAGTTAGGGTATCCTCATAAATTTGAAGGTAGTGAATAAAATGAAATATTTTATTAAATACTATGTTTGCTTGTCTTGTGCTGCAATTACGGAATATATATGACAATTCCTTGGATATATTTTAAATCTAATTCCCAAATATTATTTGCAGTAAAATAGAATAAAATAATTTCCTATTATATACTTAACATTCTTATGCATTGTGTTAGTTTTCTTAACAAATTTATTTATACAAAATGTATCGGTAATTATCAGGGTTCGGGACCTAGCACTTAATCAAAATAAGCATTTAAAACATGATTATAAGCATTATAATAGCACATAAAATTTTAAAAAATCAGGACACAAACTATAAATGCAATTTTTTTTTTATTAAATTATTTTAACACTAAATCAAAAAAAAAAAAATAAGAACCGGATGGGTCTCACTTTGCTGTACAGCAGAAATAGTTTTTCCTATAGTAAAAATGATACCTATTGCAGAGACGATCGTACCATTTAGTATATAAGCAAACAAATGCTGGTCCCGGTGTTTATTGCTAGGAAATATGATACCAAGTAGAAAAAATATTTTTAATTCTAGCTTTACCATGGAAAAAAATAGAAACTAACTAAAACCTCATAAGTTTACGTGTCATAATTAAGCTGAAATATGCATAAAAGCAAAAATATTCAGAAAAACTTGGAAAAAAGCAATTTGTTTAAAAACAATCGAAATAAGCAAATAAAGCACTTAAAATTTATATTTAAGATCATTTTAACATGATATGAGTATCCATAGGATCATAGCATTCAGCTAGATTTTATGTTGAGCAAAAGAAATAAGCGAATGCTAGAAGTCCCGAGTTCTGATAATTATTTACTATCAACAAACTGCATTTATATATACATTTATCTTTTATTTTTGACTAGAAGTTATAATTTTCATTTCAGTTCAAATAAAAATATATTCTAAAATGTGCTTTACTAGCACTTACAGCAACTTACATTTAAATTTATATATATATATATATTTATAATTAACAATTTAGTAATGGTAACTATGGAATAATTCACAATGCCTAAATTAGATGGTTAATTAAAAAAAAAAAATATTTATGAACTTCACTTAATTGTTGAAACAAAATACATTTCGATAAAAATATGCTTATAGTTTTATACAATATATTTTAGGTAACTGTTTATTGACAACATTTTTATGTATATACCCTATTAGGATAATTTTAAAATTGAAAAAATAACTATTTTACATTATAAATAATATATGCTATATAACATATCTATATTTGTTCTAGACAAAACAAAATCTGAACAAATTCTTAAGTAGTAACAAATGGTAACACATGGTTAAACTATTAGTTCATAACAAATTTATGCCACAGATAAAAACTATACAGTTGTATCTTCTTCTTTTGGAGTTCGAGGATAATCTGTGGAAGCAATATCTGCTGGTTTAGTTTGTATTTGTTTTTCATGAAACTCCTAAAAAGAAATAAGCAAAATTGTGAAAATGTAAATATTCACTTCTAAATAATCAACTACTGTGACATTTATATATTTTTAAAGTAATGTAAAAAATGTTTTAGAAATTAATAATTAAGATTCAATTTAATGGCTTGAAAAGATAATTATTTAATATAAAGTAAATGGTTAAACACCTTATACATAATTTATTATAAGGATTAAAGAACTGAAGCAATATAGCATTTTTAAAATAGTATAATGTACATTTATTATTTAAAATACTGAAGCTTGCCTTCAACTTTAATACCTTTACTCTTGCATACTTTGTTAATTTGGGGGAATTCTAGGAATGCATAACAAAAATATTGAATATATATTACGGTTTGCCAAATTAAATCTATTGATCACCTGAAAACAAGGAACCAAGCATAGATTTATATTGCATTCAGGGCAGTGATATTTTGTTTTTCGTCTCAAAAACCTTCCACGAGCATCAATTGTGTTCCAGCAAAAACTACATCCAAGCGCTGGTCCAGTTCTCAACAATGGACAGTGGTCTGATCGTGTTGATCCATTGTATGAATCATTTGCATTCATCTATATATCACCATTGTCCAATAAACATTGTGTTCAAAAACACTTAGGTATTATGATGAACATTGTTTCTGATTTACCTGTGATGCACTACTGGGGGGTTCATCGTTGAAAAAACTTCTAGATGTTTGACATGATTCCAATGGCTGTGAAATTTGTTTGACTATAGTTGGTTTAGGAACAGCTAATGTGTTGATCGATGATGGATTTGGCTCAGAACATTGTCTCTCAAGTACACGGATTACCGGTTCCAATTCATCATTAGTTTTGTTTTTTACCACTGATGTTGCTTCTGTACTCATTTCACATTCATTGACTTTTAAATGGGGTTGACGTACTAGAGTTCTAATTCGTTTATTAACTGGAAAATTAAAAGATCCATCTTTAATAATTGATTGATACCACAATAATATAATAATATTATTATATTATTTTATTATAGTACAATGTTGAGGTATGGATAAAGAAAAAACAACTAAATTACAAAATACAATCATTATATTTCGGTACACATTACATTTAAAAATAATTTTGTTATACAAATCAAGTTAAAATTAATAATAATATATTATAATTTATAGTTAAAATATCTATACAAATAAATAATTAAATATTAACACCGGGATGCACAATTGTTTCTTAAAAAATTAACGGATCATTGAAAACTTAACAGTCTTTAAAGAAAGTGTAACATTAATTGTCTTTATCTCATACATATATAGCAGGGATGAAAAATTATAAATTACTTGAGGGCCTAACTTTTGTTTAGAAAAGGACCAACAAGTAACCTAACCTTCAGAATCTAGTGGACTAGAACACTAAAACTAAATCTATGATTGATGTACACAATATATATGCAACACAATAGATACAATAACACCGCGATATAATGTAATTAAGAATATATCATACATATACTCTTAGTATCAATTATCTACAAGTGAATCCCATAGCAGATATGAATTAATACTAATATTTCACCAAAATATAGGATGGAGAATTTATTCTCTACATCATATATTCCAGAAGCGATGTTCATATTTTTTATATAATATATATTATTATATACAGAATTTAATTAAATGCACAACAGTTTATTGAGTAATTTTCATTTTTACAACTTTTGATATAAGCCATAACATTTAAAAAAAAATCAAAATGGCACGAGGGTCAGATACGGCTGGCAGGCTGCCAGTTGCCCATCCCTAATATACAGTATTCTAAAACTGCTCTCTGTACTTCATTTATTATGTGAGTAAATGGAAAATATTAATGTACCATGACTAGAGGTGTAATTAAGGACTTAACTTAAAATAAGGTGATAGATAAATATACAATTTTTTCAGGAACCGAATTTCAAGTAATTCCCATATATATTTACAGTCAATTTTTTTTCCACATAAATACATTAACGTACACAATTTTAACTATAGAAAAATTGTATAAAATATCATGAGAAGAATACAATATATCCTCCTCATACCATGGATTACAATAAAATTAATGATAGTAGCAATTAAAATATTTTTCAACAATTTAATGTTGTTATGGTATTTATCAGTATTTCAAAAATTTAACTATTTTACATTTATCATAACTTGATATAAAAAAATAATTTAAAAACTTCCAATTAAACATTGAGAAGGTGTCATGCCCGAATGGTAAAATTAAATAAGCATAACTATGATTAGACGAATAGTTGATTGTTTGAATCCAGTGGCTGACGGTTACACTTTCTGGGCACAACTTGTCCTGAGAGAAAAAAAACCACCACCATCCCCCAACCTACCAACAAAAATTTTAACTCCAAGTTTACCCAGCAACAGATACACGGGAGGGAAGTCTTATGGGTTTATGGCCATAGTTATCAATGACAAATTAAAAAAAACTATTGTGTCGAAAAATGTTTTCAATAAATAAGGTATGTTACTTAAAATGTCAATAATGTAGATGAGTATATCTTATACAACAATGGCTTAGGTACAGAAAGCAGTTTAAGAACATGACACATGTAAAAGAAAAGGATACTCAATTTCACTGTTGTATCTTACAAAAAATGAACTGATTGATCCGTTAAATATATATACAAGGTGTTCCACGATGATTTAATACTTTAAAACGATAACATAATAACTACCACTTGAAAATAATAAATCATTGTCGTAGATTCTATTCTGTATTCAAATTAATGAATCATAAAATTAATATAGTTAAATATTTGTGCAAACCAGTAAAAGTGAAATTATTAGCTAAAGTAAAGGAAACGTAAAAAGATTTGTTAATAAGTAATGTAATAATTATGTATGATTTCCAGCAGAAAATATTGAAGGTGCAGGTGAAGAATAATAGCATGGATTAATTACTGTTAGTGGTTGTGAATACATTTGTGAAACATAAGCAGGATGATCAACTGCTGAAGATGTTTGAGATGTCGAAGGTTCATATAATGGCGCTTGGTACACTTGATCGGAAGATTGACCATTGATTGATGAGGCTGGTGAAGGTACTGGAATTGTAGATGAAGAAGACTGACCTTTTCGGTGAACAGGATAACCTTTCTTTTTGTACTCAAGCCATAACGTACGATTATTTATACCATACTCTTGGGCAGCACGACAAAATCCCATACGTCCCACGCGAACAGCTTCAAGAGCTTCTTTAAAACGATCACTCTCTCGTATACCTGGTTCTCGTTTTTTGCGCACTTTATTCTCTGGTTTGGATGTTGTTTTGGCTTTGGGTATGGCGTAGACACTGTGAGGCGGGCAATCAGAGAGCTGCTCCAAAAACGACCAACCTGTTAGCAAATGTTGTAATTTGTAATAAAATGATCTGATAAATTAAAAATTTTAAATGAAAAAATAAAGAAGACACAAAATGAAATTTTAAGAAGAAATACAATAATTAAAAGACTTATTTTATATGCAATTAAGCAACTCTTTAAAGTGAGCATTTTACAGGTTGAACGTTTTTGAAACTATTCACTCATCTAAATAGTTACTTATATTTTGCATTCGCTTAGCAAAAGTAATTATTACCCTACAAAACTGTATAAATGGTCCAAACAAGAACATGCTTTTATATGTACATTAATTTCAATTACATTAATAATGCATTTGTTAAATTTTTAACTAATTAAAAAACAGATTCAAAATGTACAAAAAAAATAAAATGCAAATTTAACTTATCAAACTAGTTAAAAAGGAAATAAACACTAATCAAAAAAATATTTATATACAGCAAACATACCTTCTGGTTTATGATGAACAATTGTAGCATTATTTTCTGTGGATGAATGTTTGCTTACACTACCAATAGATTTTGATGTATCTTGTCCTTGTGGTGTCGGCTGAGATCTCTACAAAGAAAAAAATGTAAAAATATTATATAAATATAGTATATATAACATGAGTTGTTTAAGGTTACAAATGTAATAACCATAAGGTCTTATCTAGTTAACTTGGATTAGGTTAAGTAAAAAAATACAGATTTTAGATAATTTCCAAATTATTTATAGATACTAATAAATATTTAAATCTTCCTCAATTATTAATCATTAAGAAAAAAATAATCAAAACTAATACTCAAATAAGTATTCAAAAATAATATAACTATACTCAAAAGAACAATTTTACTGAAGTTTAACTTAGCCTTCACAGTAAAACACATGATAATAAAATGCCAAAAATACAACAAATTCAGAGACAATCAATAATATACATTATGTATTAAAAAAAAAAAAAACACTTCCTAAAAACATCAAAAGTTTAACTAATAAGAGTGTTAAAATGTGAATTTTGAATACTTAACAGAAAAATGTTTTATTTTTAAAATTGTATGATTCTTGTTTAAGTGATTTTGAATTTAAAGCATTGATTTATACCAAATAAATTCCAAAATAAGCTATCAAATATGGTACAAAAATGGTACTATGATGGAAAATTATGTAACATCATAAATTTTTTTTTAACTAAATTCAAATTAATCTAGCTAAGAAATTGAGATTTCCCAACATTTTTGAGCATATGGTATATTATATAAAATAAATTTAAATTAAATATATTATGAAAGCCAATACTTACGTTGTTTAAATTATCTTGTTCTGTTACTGAAATATCCTCTATAGAACTATTGTGCTCAGATTTATCACTAGATGATTTCATAAGATGCATTTTTTTTCGTTTTGCTGAAGGAGACAACAAACTATATTCAGTTTCTGACTGTCGTGTTGTGGCAAAAGGAAACATTGTTTTCTCTGTCAACCCCTTAATTTGCAAACTTTCTGCAGCCTTAAAATACAACATATATATATAGTAAATAAAAAAATGTGATGAAAAAAAAACTAACTTTTAGAATTATAGGAAGTTGATCTTGAGAGATATTAACTTCCCCATAATACATAAATTCAATTAGTGTCTTCAAATGATTATAAGACATGTCTTTGATAATAATGATTGGGTGTTGACAAGGTGTTTCATTGAAAAGCATCTAAAACAAAAAATAAAAGCAATTATGTAATTAAAATTGAATGTCAATGTTGAAATAATTAAAAATTGTATTTTTATCATAAGTTCCTCAAAGTGAGGCTAAGAATTTTTCAAAATATATAAAATTATAATAGATTTTTTTATGTGTTTTTAGGTAATAATATTTTTAAATTAAATTTTTTATAAATAAAAAACATCTAGAAATCATTTTAATTGTTCAATATCAAACAATAATAAAAAACAGTTATCACTGAAGTAAAAAAAAAAAATATATATATATATATAATATATATATAAATAATATATATATACTTCTCTCAATAGGTTTTCTTATCAGTGTACTATTGAGTTTACAAATGTATCATTTAATGGCAAGTTTTGTTTGTTTGTTTACTAATTACTAAACATATTTGGGTGAAGCGCAACTTTGAATATTATGTATAATATTCTAAGTTATTAGATTTTATTTTTATCAACAATAATATAAATACATGATTATATAAAATAGGATAGCTACCAAAGAGGCAACCCATTTCGAGCTTTGAATAATAATAATTAAAAAACATAAAAACTATTCTGCAGAGTTAAAACACTCTACATTTTTTAAAAAGCTGTAATTTACTTGATGTGATAATTAAATACAATGGATTTTAACTATAGTTGAACTGCTAGCCAATAAACACATATTATACAACATAATATGGTTATGTAGGAATTATAAACTTTTTACACTTCATACTTGAATTTTGAAAAAATATTTCTTTCACTGCAATCCTTTGAGTAGATAAATTATAATCGTTGAGTTTAAACTTTCTATAATGAATTTTTATTTAAAATAAGTTCCACACAGAATCTAACGACTGACTAATTTGATAGTGGGCCTACCAATAGGGATCGTCGACCCTTATATACGATTTAACATAAAGTAATTGGACTGCAATTTGTCGTCTTACTTGAAAATAACTGCTGCAAGCTGACAATACGACTTTGTGTACTTGAATTTTCCGTCCCTCTGCGGCGATGGTAGCATCCACAAACATTTCGCTGTTCAACAAGCCCGTCATTACGTTCACCAAGTTTGGCTGATGGTTATTCCACCGCAAACAAAACCTCTGATCGGCCATTTGGGTCTGATGCAACATCATACATACACACGCAAACAAACAAACGCACACGATAAATAATAATGCAATGACACCTATACAATGATATTATCGTTTATTAGGTAAGTATTATTACAATAATAATGCTATTACTGCTACTACTACTATGTAATGATAATATTAGTGTATTGCAATCGAACGCGACATTCACCTGTGTATTTATCGGTTTTCAAAATAAAAACAAAAATAAATATTATAACGCAGTGGCCGATGAGTACGAGATGAAAGCCCAACGAGAGTCGGTCGAAACAGAACGTGCAGAACAACAGCAGAACAACGGCGGCGACGACAGCACTCGAATTTACCCTGAAGGATTTTTTTCTTTTTTTTTTATGCTAATAAATAACTTTTATTTATAAATAAACAATTAATTATTCTGATAAAATCACGGCCCATGACGTCAATCGCCGCGTAAAACTGCGTTGGTCACACCGGTCGAGACCACCCCGGGCCCCACGTACTGGCCACACTGTCCCGCGGCCCTCGGTCACAACGTTGTACGAGACCCGTCACCCGAATGTAATATATGGGCCATCGGCCATGGAAGATGGAACCCAACGCCACCACTTTAAACAGTACCCGTAATTTGGTATGAACCTATTATTTTCTCCGCCGCTTTGTTATTGCAGAGTACAGTTGGTTTTTTTTTTTATTGTTTATTACTATTATTGTTATTATTATAGCGATTATTATTATTATTCAACGCCATAATTGCGCCATTTCGTTATATCGTTTCGCCGTCGTTCATGTTTTATCGTTTTGTGTCTTCGTCGCCATTGTCAAATGTTTATTGTAACAACTAACAAGTATTTCACTGTCTATTCTACCGACTACCGAGGACGCGGACGATGAGTCAACATTGACGACGCTGACGGGAATTTATTGAATATTTTTATCATCATGTTTGTCGCTCTTCAACGCGATTTAATGAAATTAATATGACATTTAATTCTTTCAATTTTTAACTTAAATTTTATCCTTTCGATTATATAACATTTTCTTGTACAGCCGGTCGAATTGTTTTTTTTCCTCGTTTTTCTCGACAATTACTGAACTAGCACGTTTGTTTTAATTTAGCGGTAAGTATGATAGGATTATACACACACGCCCACACACAACTCTCATAGTCTCATAATAAAATACTTAAAATGCGACTGTCAGGCAAACCGTAGTCAGGTGCACATGCTATTTTTATTAATGTGGTACTTTTTACTTATATTCAACTTTCCGTGAAACCTCCCAAGGTCGTTTTCAACTGTACGTCTGACGTCCGTAATCTGACTTGTTATTTCTATTTCCCATATAATTATTCTCTATTTCCACCAAGAGCGTCGTTTTTCCCTTGCACGTCTTATCTTATTTATTTTTAATAAGTATATTAGTATTTTATTTTTATTTTTCTCTACTGTTGCAGTTTGTTTTGTATTTGTCAATTTCTATTGTATTGTTTCAAAAATTGAAAAATATTTGTAAAGAAAATGCGTTGAAAGTAGCTTCCGTCTTTTTCTGCTGCATCACGGTCGACAGATATCCGCTACTACTTCTACTATTATGATTACAGCTTCTACTACAACGCTCCTGGAGAAAGCAAACATACCTAGAGTAAATATTGTTCGGTCATCATTTTGCCGAAATAGGCATTAAATCGTGCCATTTATCTACCTAAGGATACAATACAACACATAAAGATTCGTTAAGACGTCTTAGATAATAAATTAAAAGACAATTAAGAAAAATAAGGTAATTAACTATATAATATCATCTATCTCATCATATGATAACTTCTAAATGGCCGTTTTGATAAATTAAGTTATGGTTTTTTCATAGCCAATACATTAATCTTAAATTTAAATTTAAATTATTAAGCTATGGTCGTTATTGTGATGTAACTTATTTTTTAATAAAATATAGTTTCCGTGACAGTATTGATATATCAAGGTAATATTTTAGTTTTTCTATATACAAATTAAAAATTATTGATAAACATAAATTATATTGAACTCATTAGTTAAAAGTAATTATAACTTACAAAAAACTGATTTATAGTTACTTAAGTTTCTAAACTAGGTTTTAATGTTAAATGCACAATGGTTTTTAACCTTGGCTCAAGGTTTATTTTAATAATTGTTTATGGTAAATACATAAGCTATTGTTACCATAATGCTAATGCATGATAATAACGGCTATATATTAGAAAAACTACCTGAAATCATAATAAAGGATAAGTCTTCAATTTATATATGATCATTAAATATATACTTAATACTCAAGTTGTGACTTATATTTGTTATCGCTTGTTTTAAAAATTAGTTATTCTAGGGAATAGAATCAATATTGTGATAATTTCTTGAACATTTTTCATTTGATTTAAAATATTCAATTTCATTTATTGTGCTTATTAGTAAATATCTTAATTACTCACTGTGGAAAAAGAAAGTAGGTACCTAAATAGCGGATCAAATTAGGTTTTTAACACACAGGTCTGTTTGGATTGGCTTACAAAATAACCTAATACCAATGCTAATATACCAAATACTTAATCAAGGTAAGGAACTGGTTGTCGTGTGTGCAATGACATACATTCTTATTCCACGGAGAGTGTATACTGTATAGGTATTATTTATGGCAATTTAAGTTATATTTTTGTTTCTTCATTTATGAAAATAAATTTCTTTACTACCTTCTTAATTAACACTTTCAATTTTGGCTTTTATAATGTTACAAATATTGTTAATTTTTTAAGTTATATTTTAAATGTTAACTTAAAAACAAAATAATTAATACATACAATATTTTTGAAAGTAATTAATTTAATATTTTGATTAAATAAATAAGAAATACATTTAGATGTATTTTATAAAAGTAACCAAAATAATTATTGATTATTTTTAAAATCAACATTAAAGTCCTTGGAAAAGAAAACAATTTTTTTTTTGTTAGGGAGATTTTGGCATTGTGACCATTATATCTTAATGATTATTTTTAGGAAGACTCAATTACGTGTTATAGTTTGAGAGGGGAGTGTTAGCGGCATCTTCTCACCAGATGGTTGTGCCGCCCGGATTCAAACCGGTGACCGTATGATTATGCACAGCTGTCTTATGCTGCTAGGCTATAACAGTATTTCAAATATATCTTAAAATTTCATAATAAATACCCAATTGTTGAACATTCATGTCATAAAATTGGTAAGGATGACATTTAAATAGTATGCCTTGACAAAACTTATGGCGACTTATGGTTTCATAATCTGTTTTATAGCAATTCTTGTGAGTTATGGGTAGTATGGTTTGATGTTAGATTAATAATTCATAATTAATAGATTGATGAGTATTAAATTAAAATACTATGTCCTAGAGATAATGAAGTTTACCACATTACTCTATAAGTTATTTTTTAGCATGAAAATGGTGAAAATAAACATAAGTTGTATCTGCTTATATTATGTAACCAGTTAGTAGTTTTTAAAATCCAATAATAACCTAATAATTGATTTATATTTACCCTATAGATAATTAATAACAAATATGGTTTGCCTTGATTGTTAATTATTGAAAGTAATTAAAAAATTAAAGTATAATCACACAATTAAAATTATTTTCTTTTAAATTATATATTGATTCTATTGAAAGTGATACATTTTTAATCAAATGCTTATGATAACTAAATCCTTAATTTTGTATTATGTTTAGAAAACATAACTTTATTTAAGTAAATAAAATCAGTTTACTGATTTCTCTCATCCATTCATGCTGGAAATTTAAAATGATTTACTTATACCAGTGACCTATGTTTTGTTTATAGAATAAGTCTTCGTTAAATATTTTTTATTTTGTATTCATAACTATCAATACATTTATATAAAACTAAAGATAATACTGAATAAATTTGTTTAAATATCTGTTTATACTATGATGTATTACAAAAAGAACCTTAAACAAAACATTCATAATATTATTTACTGTATTGTAAATAATATCTCATGGTACCCTAATGCAGTGTTTCCTAACTTCTTTTACTCATGGAACCTATGCAGGCACTTAAACATTTTCAGGAACCCACGTTTTTCGTAATCATAGTTATGCAAACATACTTTTTGTATATTCAAATAAGTGAGCAATCCGCTATTCCCGGAACAAGTCTTAATTCCTCATTTAGTACTGGCTCAAAGAACTTTTGAGTTCCATGTTGCACCATTTAAAGAAACATTGCCCTAATGTACCTCACGAACAGTAAAAATACAAGAAGTACTTATATTATGAATATTACATGTATATAAGACTATTGTTTATACTTTTGCATCCTCGTATTCTTCATTTCAAAACATTTTGTGTATTAAAATAAAAGTTGTACTCTTTTTTTCTTATACTATTATATAAGTGTCATATTATTTAAAGCAAATTATGATTTAATATTATCAAATTTCAAGAAAACCTTTCTATTTTTTTGGTCTTTACAGGTTATAGTTTGTAGTACTTAATAGTTTTGAATTTTGACACCCAATTATAGAGTTTTTTTTTTCTTAGATTCCTTTAAATACTCATAAACTTCATAATTTATCTATATTACTCTTGGTGTAAGGTCTAACACATTTTTATACTTATGAATTTGCCTTTTCGAATTTTATGTTTTTATTTATTTAAATTTTTAAATTCTATAACATTTATTTACAAAAAATATTACTATTTTTCTTTAGACACATGTAAAATTCAATATTTTAAACAACTTGATAACCAAAAATAATAAGACCATGTCGATGATGTATGTTTGTTATTTTTTTTTCTAGTTTACACAGTTACATGAGAAAGATAAGATTTTTATTGCTATTTACCCAAATAGCAATATAATTAAACAAAATTATTGTGTGATGCCATTTAACACTCCATTAAAATATATACGTGCCTTTTAATTTGTTAGCAATGTTTATAAATTACTCATTCTTTTACCCACAAATTTATAATTTACTGTACCTCTATTTATTTACTTGAGTTTTACAAAATTTCTCATATTGCATCAAATTAGATTTGGTTTTTATATATTATTAAAGATCTGTTTAAAATCACTTACAGAATCTAAAATTTGAACGTTCTTCTATACTTTGATGATATTTTTATGCCAACAGTCAAAAATATTTTAGAAAACCATTGTCTTATAATGGTTTTCTCATACAATTCTTTTCTCCATTTTTTTTTTTCAATTACTCGTTATATATACCTATTTAATAATATTAATTATTGTATGTAAATTAAGTTTTATGAGGATAAAAGTTATAATAGCTTTGATAATATTGATGTTAAATATTATCTATGGCCTATGTCTAGTATTATTTATTAATACCAATAATTTATAGAGGATCTTTAATTTCAGTCTTTATGATATCTATTGTATTTATGACTCTTATAGTATAGCCACAAATGTATTAACAGAACCATCCATATTCAATGGAGTAGAATCTTAAAAATAAGTGTATAATATACAAATTGTGTTTGTAAAATATGTTACATTACATGTGGCAGCAATGGTTTTTAAATCAACTAATAGCATACTTAAGGTAGAGCTCTTATTATAACGATAATAAATATAATACCACTAATTTATTTCTATAGTTTTTTCAGTTATCTTCATTAAAAAGGTCAACTTTACATTATTATTTTAATAGGTCATCTTCAAGTGTTTGCACTTCTACTATATTTTTGATTATATGTGCATTTATGTATTATTGTTGATTATGTTTACTAGTATTTATAATCAATGGTACCGTTTTAGCTATCTCTTTTTTATTCATGTTGGTAAATTATTTTAATTTCATAATAACATAATATATCGTCTCTCAAATATATGATAATTTTGTAGTTATAAGAAAAATAAAACTTATTTCTTATATTTTTACTCCTACAGTATTTCAGTTATATAAGCCTTATTTTTTTGTTTGGTTCTTTAATTGTTCTTATGTTCAACACTTCCAAGAGCACAAATCAGATTTTTTATTTAATTTATAAAATAGCTCAAGAGTCTAATGTAAAATAATAGCACAATATTTAATACATGAATTATAATCCAACTTAAAAAAAATTTACTCTATATATTATATCAAAATAATTAGTTATTCATTATGTATTAATGACATTGAAAGCAATTTATTTGGATGGAAAACTTATTTAAAAATTTCTAAGGTTGTTAATTATTGATGTTTATTTTTTGTCAAAAAATGCATTAGAATAAAAATATTAATAAATGGATAAACATATTTTAATAGGTAAGCCTTGAGATCCTGTGTACACATGTCTCACTTATGGTTATATGTTATCTCAAGTTATTTTATGCTCATTGTTAATGTCATTAATAATTGCTGCAAAGGATTGAAATGTATTGAATAGTGTCAAATATATACCTTTATAGTTTTGTGCTGTATTATCACAATTACTACTCGCTGTCATTCAAGTATTTGAATAAGTCAAAAAAACAATTCATCTAGGTATTTATAATTTATGAACCCTGTGACAGTATTGCCGCAGTTGGATGAAAAAATTAAATCAAATTCTATATAGGTTAAGATACATTTCAATCATATTTATTATTTTTGAAAATTTATGTTCATCATCAATTTAATGTACATAATAATACTGAATAATAAATATATTTACGCAATAGTGATTTAAAAGTCTCAAATAATAATTTAGCTATTTCAAAGCATCCTTGTCTTATATTGTAAAAATTAAAAATAAAAAAGTATTGGAAATTCCATTGGTATCTTTGATTATTACAATATACCTAGGTATAATATTCATAATATATTTTAATCAAAATTCGTTAACAGGGAAGGAGGAATCATGAATTATTACAAAAAAAAAAAAAAAAATAAGTTACTCTATCTAACAGTGTGGAACAATTATTTAGTAGAAGTTAGTTTTTGTCTGAATATATTTCCATTATTATTAAATTATGGTAGGAGTTTTATTTTTTGAATATAATAAATTGTGTTCTTGTGATTTTTAAAAGGTTATGAATCACTACTACTCTAGTTTGAAATCTGTTTTATAAATTTTATGGTTTTTTAAAAATATTCCTACTTCAGAGTAACAATATGTATTGTCTCTTTGACTACATCGTCTTACGTTAAATTTAATATTAGAGTAGGTGTACTCGCCTATTATCAGACATAACCTGTTTTGTTAGGTAGTTTTTAATGTTTTATAAGTGAATTTGAGTTTCTTTAAATTGTAAAATTTCACATACTCATTATTTACTTAAAAATTAAAATATCTTGAAAAACCGTTAAAAAAACACTGATAATTTTCTTTCCTTTATTTTTGATAATAGGTGAGCTTGTCTATTTTATATTTAAGCTAATAAGTAACAGACTTACATTTGAACTACTGAATGTAAATTAGCTTTGTTGTATCAACGTTTGTAAGGAGACCTCACATGTGGACCGTGGGGTCAGGAATTGGAAGCGGTATTTTGAAAACTGACTTGACTTAAGCTCATCTTCCTTTTTCATATTTTTTACATAAGTTGATGTTGTCAGTTTTTAAGTTCAAATTGATGGAAGTGGAGTTTTTATAGAAAAATTGTTTTAATTATAACGGATTCAAATCAGTTAATGACAGATTCAAAAATCCTTATCGCAGGATAAAGATTGTTACTTTGTGAAAATATAAAACGTCGAAATTTCTGTGTGACTCTAGTTATCGACTGAAAAAAAACACATCCAATACTCTCATCTATATAGATAAAAATGTAATATGATGTGATTCATTTAAAACAAATTTTCTTAAATTGCATCCTGTCGTCTAAAATATTGTTTTATCGTCCAATGAAAGATAGGTAAATGAAGTATACCAAAAATTGTTATTTATAAACCTTGAAGTACAAAATGCTTCATATTGGTATTAGGTATTATAAACCTCTGAACATATTCATTAATAAATAATAACACAATAAGGTTAGCATACAGAGTGCTTCTGTGATGAGTACATCATATATTTACTCATAATTTTTATCTTTAAAATGACAGATGTATTTTACTACTTGTTTAATATTCGAAACAAAAATGAAAAAACATTTTCTAATTTTTCACCCTACCGAGTGCAAATATATACTATCACTTGTATTCTTCACATAATTTACTCTGTATATTTATGTGATTCTGCAAGTGCGTTATGATTTTGAATAAACTAAACTATTCTTGTGTATTTATGACATAAAAATAAAAATAGTGCTGTGAAAAACTACCATTGTGTGTGGACTTACGAATCTCTTCCAAACGATCATCGTCTGAAAAGAAATAATTTAATAAGTATTTTGGTATTGCTGTGAAGACATGCCTTGGCTGTGAACTCGTGACGTACGTATTTGCAGATGTTTTAATTATAATACATACTCAACATGGATTAAATGTATAGGGTTTTAATAAAATTTATAAATTATGAGATAGTTAAAGTATGGACTAACTATAAGTAATAGTTGTGTATAATTTGTAATATATAGCGTATAGTCATAATATTGCACTGCTATATGGGTTATAATCTAAATATTTTTGAATGTAACATATTGCTGCTTTACTTAGGCCCAATACCGTACACAATTAAAATAGACCAACCCTATATAAGATTGATATCCCTATAGTCCCACTACTCTATCATATCTACAAGCACATTCAATAAAAATTATTTTGTTCTAATATAATCAAATAACTTTGAATCAATTATGTGAATTTAATCTTGTATGAATATACCCAACATTATTTTTTAAATATCCGTTTTCTTCTCGTTACCATTATTGCGAAAAAAGATTTTTGAACATTTTCTCATGCAGCTCCTTTAAGAATTTTCACCATTACTGAATAATTGTAAAAGTCGTAGAAAGAAAACATGTCTTAATACATGATGTGTATTATGTGGTTTATAATCACTGTAATGGCTAGAAACTTGCATTTAGTACTGACAAGGCGCCAACCATAATAAAGTGAAATTGTAAAATGTTAAAATAAACCTTATTTATATCATGATTCGTTTCTGTGGCAACATCTCATTTTATATATTATATTGTATTCTTTATATTTCATTTTTATAATTCAATTTTATTAAACATTTATTTTAAATAAATCAATATAAGTAGGTTGACTGTATAATTTAAATGTAACTTCCAAAATTTCATTTTAAAAAATCTAGTTGTGACACTAACACAGATCACTTATTACTGCACTTCCATTACAACAATATGTATCTACCATAAAATTTAAAATGGCTTGGGAAATAATTAAATACCTACATAACAAAGTATTACTGTTGATAATAATACAAATATAATTTTTATATAATACCTACAACATATATTTGTTCGTTATCCAGAAAAATATAAAACAAATAATCACTGAACACCTGTTGCCTCTATTATGAATAATGTTTTGAAAGTCGTAAATTAGAGTGTAAATAATTTATTATTGTTAAACATTTATGTATGATGGCATATTATGTAATATAGACACAAGCATAAATACATGATAATAACATTGACTCATACGCACACAACACACCAAAATAAAATGAATAAATCATAATCAAAACCCAGTCACTATATATTTTATACCCCATACCTATGGTATGCCATTCCTGTGGTTAGTACCTGCAGATATGAGGTACATATATTTGATCATTTAATACCTTGAGGCCTTGACAACCACAAGTCTGTCTCAAAATGTTAACTGCTCCACTATATTCATTTCTTCAATGATATATATGATAGATTTATATATCATAATAATATAATATAATATAGAAAATTGGCCAGTGATAAAATACGTAAATTCCCTTGGTTATAAGTTTGTAACACTTAGACCTATCCATACGAATTTAAAACTCGTCCTTTCTGTTTTAAACAAATACATCCCTAGTATTTTTGTTATTTCTATAACAGTTAAGTATTTTATTTTTAACTTGGTACAATTTAAAGTTTTTACTTTTCTTAATAGCCACCCATATTATTAATTTCGTATTCTAAATCTTAAATATTATTATGAAAATGTTAAAATCTTAATCAATATACTTCTATATTAATTTAAAACTTCTAGCTGATCGGTTATTTTTGGCTTTTTTTAACAGGATGACAATTAAAAATTAAAATTAATACTTAATAATATATATACAAATTATGATTTATAATAACGAGTTATTATAAAGGATGTCCCAGCAGAAGCGCACATTTTAAAAACGCAATAACTTGGCATAAAATCATTGAAATTTCAAGAAAAAAAAAATTATTGTAACCATAAACATCTTCAATTATAAAAAATAATGTCGAGTAAATGTCCACCTCCGCGAACCCTGCATGCAATAATACAGTCGTTAAAATTGGTGATCACTCGCGCACATCTCTCTATCGATTCCGCCAATTACCCACCTGATTTATTCTTTCAATTGACGGATGTTTTGCAGATTGTTTGTATACACTTATGACTTCCCATATCCCCATAAAAAAATGCATACGGGGTGAGATCACATACCCTGAGAGGTGGAAGTGAGCCTCATCACTGAAGATTATCCTGCTGGCGAAGTCTGCGTCGGGTAACTGAATCTTTTATGGATGCAGATGAAGCTCGTTTTTCAAAATGCGATGAACAGAACTTCGTGACAACCCAGTTGCTGTGAACGACGACGAACAGACTTCTGTGGTCTCACTTGAACACTGTCTTGCACTATGGCTACGTTTGCTGGCGATTGAATGTTCCTCTGATGGTTGGCCACATCTTATCCACAACTGAGCCAGTTTTTTTAATTTTCTAACCAACGAGTTACAGTTACTCGCGAAGGCACATTGTTTCGTCCGAAGATCTTCCGGAGCTTTCGCAACGTATCCGCGACACACTCGCCGCATTTGTATTACGTTTTCACTATTGTTACGCGTTGTTTAAGTGTGAACCTCTTCATGATGACGAATTCCAAAAACTGCTTTGCGATGACATGGGGGATGATATAATATAAGAAAAACATTGGAACAACGCTTTCAACCCAGAAACAAAAACATCCTGGCGTTTTTAAATTGTGCGCTTCTGCTGGGAGCTAGGAATCCTTTAGTTATAAGTTATAACTTATAAGTATTTTAAGAATTGTTTGCATAATAATATACTCTTCTATCTACACCATTCTAACAATCTTAATATTTTATTTATGGTTGGAGGTATACTTTATATTTCTACATCGACATTTTCTGAAAATTAATTTGATACGACATATGAAATTAAAATATATATTGACTGCAAAAAATAGTTAAAATGTTCTACAATTGTTCGAGTCAAAAATTGACGTAAAAATCAGTGCTGCCCACAAAGAAAAATTCTACAGTTTTTAGAGCGGAAAACTTTTTAATTGGAGAAGGCTGATGATTCATAAGCATTATACGTGATAAATAACACTGCTGTTAAAACAAAGTACCCATACTGTTCATACTAGCTGTATTATATCTTCGTAAAATTGTTATGATGGTCACTCATAACAACGCACGAGCTCCCAACAATAAATTATTGAAAATAGCAATAACAGACAACACTAAACAACCATTAAGTATATTGAATGTGTATATTTAATCATTTTGTATATGCAGTTTATAAATTTTACAACTTTGCAGTTCACTCAATATAGGTATAGAGACATCGATGTACGTACTTATCTTGGTGAATATACGAAAACATAAGTGATGGTCAAAAATCACGTTATACAAAGCCCGTGATTTAAGGACAATCAGGTGATCTAATAATATAATGTTATAGAACTAAAAATTGGTAAAAATGACTGATTCTCATAAATTTCTTTTATAGTTCATTATTTTTCTTTGAGCTAAACAAATATAATATATTTAAATACATTTTAAGTTAAAAACTAAATGAGTATTTAACAGAATTTTAGGGTACATAATTCATTTTTGATTTTCTAATTTTAGATTCTGAACGGAGTGATGGAATCTATTGGTTTTACAATGATGTGTGTGTTTTTTTTTTGTTTTTTGTTTTTTTTTTTTTGTGTCTGAGGACACGATTTTTGGTAGTAAAAATGCTTCGATTTTCTTAAACGGCAACTTTTCTGAAAGGAAAGTAAATATAGATGGTACTTGGGCAAGTCAAAAATTCAAATTTTTCAATACTTTTTTAAAAAAACGATAAAAATACGAATAAACGGGAAATTTTACGCAAAATCACGTTTTTAGGAAATACATTTTTTTAAAATGCTCCAACTCAAAAACGAAAATCCGCAACAACTTGAAATTTTCACCAAATCTTTATATTGGCGTTCTCTATACATGGTTAAGTTTTCAGAGTATTTTGACTTATTTATAGACAATTTAAATTTTCGATTTTTGTAAAAAAAAATTTTTAAACATCTATAAATTTTAATTGGCTGACCGAAAACTCTTGAAAATTTAATACAAGGTTTATAATAAATTAAAATTATCGTCACTAAAAAATGTCGGAGATCGTTTCATTCAAATTTTTTTTATAAGCCCATAAAGCTCAAATTTGTACAAAATGTGTCAAAATCACGATAATTTGCAAATTATTTTGTAGATAAAAATTTATAAAAATTTTTCTGTTTATACTTAAGGTTCAAAATTTTAACACTAGTCTTCCATTAGCTAATCTTTAAAAATATATAAAAAAATTTCTACCGGACCCAAAGGAAAAAATTTTATGACCATATGAAATTTTAATTTTTACGAAATTGCATAAAATACCGATTTATCGTCGAACGATTTTTAAATATTTGTTATAATTCAAAAAGTATAAGTCGCAGAAACTTGAAATTTTCACCAGTTGTTAAGATAGGCATTTCCTTTATGTCATATTTTTTTCAAAATATTATATTGATTTTTAAGCCACTTATAGGCATTTAAAAAATTCGAATTTTTTACATTTTTTTTTTATATTCGGTGATAAAAAAAAATTGACTAATACAAAATACTTGAAAACTTAATAGATTATTCCACACAAGTAGTTTTTATTGTCATTCAAAAATCATTAAAATCCATAGGCACAATTTTTTTTTATAAGCATTTGAACAGCGAATATTGACATAAAATTACATGTAAAATACAATATAATATATAAAATTCTAGACTGACAAATCATATCGGTTTTTTTAAAATGCTATAACTCAAAAACAAAAAACCGCAACAACATGAGATTTTCACCAAATCTTTATTTTGGTGTTCTCTATACATGGTTAAGTTTTCAAAGTATTTTGACTTATTTATAGACAATTTAAATTTTCGATTTTTGCAAGTTTTTTTTTTAAAAATATCTATAAATTTTTTTTGGCTGTCCGAAAACTCATTAAAATGTATTAAAGGATTAAATATAATTAATTCTAATTGTAACTAAAAAATATCGGAGAAGGTTTCACTCAAATTTTTTTTATAAGCCAATAAAATTCAAATTTGTATAAAATATGTTAAAATCGCGATAATTTACAAGTTATTTTGTGGTTGAAAATTCATAAAAAAATTTTTGCTTATACTTAAGGTTCAAAATTTTAACACTAAGTTGTACATAAGCTTACCTTCAAAAATATATAAAAAAATTTCTATCGGACTTAAAAAAAAATTTTTTAACCTTTTTAAATTTAAATTTTTACGTAATTGCATTAAATTTCAATTTAAATATAAAATACTATATTATATACACATTTTAGACTCCGTCTAAAACTCCGTTCAGAATCGTTATTCGTATACAATGATATCTATCATTGCATTCAAATTTAACAAATCCATTGTAATAATGACCTATCCTATAAACGAGGTACACTCCACCCCCAACTGTATAGCAAAGCGAGGCTCACCTGTTTTTTTTCTTAATGTTAAAACAACTTTAATTAACTATGACAAATAGGAACATCGGGCCATTATGGATTTTTTTAAATCTGTTCAGATAATAACTTCTTTTTTTGAATATTTGGTGTTAAAATGAAATACTTTCAACAACACGTGCAATTGTGTCGAACTATAAGTTTTAAGTCCTATGCCTTATTCCATAAACAAAAAATAAAATACATTTTTTTTTCAGCCGTGAATCTAACTTGATTTACAATATTATTTTTTATTATGTGTTTACCACGTATTTTCAATACTATGCGTATTGTTAAAATCTACTGAACATTATATTAAAACATAGTTTGTATTTTTCTTATATGCTAAGCCGAGTTCGCGAACCAAAATCGGTTGACCTGATACAATATAAGGTCGTGTGAGACCCTCGGTGAGAATTCGGTGCAGTGCGGCACGGCTTGTATCTATCTAATAATTGTCGATAGATCAGCCTAAATCAAAGAAAATCGCGACAAGAATAGCAAAGTCTCGTTATAGGCAAAACATGACGGCTCGGCTCGGTATAGTATACGTTGTGTGAACCTTAATTAACGCAATAGTATAATGACTTTTATTATTATTTTACAACTGGATTCCATAACTTGTATAATATACAGAAGCAAATCAACCATCCTAATATTGTGATACGTTTTTTTGATTTCCTCATAGTTATCATTAGTTATTGTGTACCTATATTGTTTTTTGGTTATTTTATGTCATTTTCTACGTATGCTGTGGTATTTTTCTTGACTTACGAATGCTTTTATCAAATATAAAGGATCATACGTTCATTGGCATTGTAGTTTTTTTTTCCAGTAGGTATATTTGTCTTAGTTCATAAAATATTTACCCAAATCATTGTATTTTATATCGGTGATTAAATATCAAAATAATATACATATTGTATTTTTCTATTTAGTCATATAAACTAATAGTTTTTTAGTCTAAATTCATTCATTATTCGGAAGACGAATTGTACCTACATTACTTAAAACGTCTACACGTAAAATACTACTAGTTTCTATGTTCGAAAAATATTGTGTTACGACTAGGTAGCAAAAGTAATAACTGTTCTATCTATTGATCTATTGGTTCTACGTTCTACCATCATATCAATAGTGGGTTTAGGTAGGGAAAGGAACAATCTCGCTCCCCCCATTGGAGCCAAACTTGCTTATTTTCATAAATTAACATATTCTAACAATAATTAATTTTAATATGTGTAAATATATGTTTCATTTTAAATAATTCTAAACCGTTATTGTAAAGTACATACACCAAATTGGATATTTGACTCGAAACTATTTTTGGATTATTTCTCCGTTCGTCGACGTCGATAGTACATGCATATGAAGGCACCGGTACACTGGTATCACCATTTACGTTTATATTTTAACGTTCCATACATTTTCAGGAAATAAAAGAATAGGAAGTTGGGGTTCAAAAGATTGAGTAAGATACAGAAATTAAAAATTATTATTGTCAAGATGCTAACTTATAGACTGCTTTAGGAAGTTAACGTCCTTATTATGACTGATTATTGCACTTAATTTTTAGTGTAACATTATTGTTCTACACATTTTAATAATATTATATTTTTATTTGTTTGGAATTATAAAAAATTGTATTAATTTTTTGTTACTACCAGTTAACATAATGTAAAAACAGAAACCGATCACTATTGGTTCTGTACATAAATTTGGAACAAAAACCAGTTACGTCCAGACTTAACTGGTTAGGTTAGGACTGAGATAAAAAAAAATATATTAAAATACATTACATATTTCGTTATAGCACCAAAACAAAAAAACAAGAATGTAAATATAATTTTTATAATTTATTTCCCATGATATTCATGGAATATCTGGTTATTGCACAAATTATTAAAGAATTTTTTTTAACAATTGTGAGTTAAAAACGGAATTAAAAAAAAAAAGAAATAGATTTGTTGAATTTGAATGTAACAACAGATATTATTGTACTAATAGAAAAAACGTTTCTGAAAAGAAATTATTTATTAGTCCAGAATATATTGTCAATATTTGCACTTCAAACCCTTATAAAAAATAATTATGCCAAATAATAAGTATTTATAAGTATTTTAATAATTTTTGAATGACAATTTTTTCTTCCATATTTCGAAAAAACATGCTTAGAGTAGGTAATCAAAAATTCGATAGTCAAAAAAAACTAAAAAAAAAATTTCAAAAACTTAACTGTGTATAAATAACGCTAGTAAAATTTTGTGAACATTTCAAGTTTTTACAGTTTTTCGTTTTTGAGTAAAAACAAAATAAAAAAAATTATCTTGTCAAAATCTGGTTTTACCCGTGGCGGATTCAATGGAGGATAATAAGGATGATAGGATTATATTTTTATAAACATTCATATAATTTTCTATACACTAACACTATATAGAATGACCCAATTAAACTTCATCAGTGTGTATGAATATTTTTCATTAAATATGTTCCAAAAAAAACCGGAAACTAGCTCTACTGTACAGTACGGGTGATTGAACTTGTCATAGAATAAGTCATTATAATGAATGTGTTAAATTTGAATGCAGTAATAGGTATAATATTGTATAGGAAAAACATTTCTGAACAAGGATAATATTAGCCCAATATTTCATATATATGACGCAACTATTTTAATAATTTTCGAATGACAATAAAAACAACCTACCTATGTGGTATCTTCTAATGAATTTCTAAATATTTTTCTCTGCGAAAAAATTTTTTCATCAACTGCAATAGAAAAAAATATATATAAAATAAACGAATTAGCTTGAAAAATAATGAATTATTTTTAAAAGAAAATTGAAATCTAAATAATGGACCAAAGTTTTCATGACTTATATTTTTTCAAAAAAAAAATCTAAAATCGTTGAAGAATACCTAAATCATTATTTTATGCAATTTCGTCTTTATATTTAAAAAATACTATACAATTTTATTTTTAAATTTAGCAATTATTTTTTGGGAGGGTTAACCTATTTAATTTAAGCTTTTTGAATAATAACAATTATTTAAAATAATTTGAGAATAAATTGTTATTTTATGCAATTTTATAAAAATTTAAATTTCAGACGGTCATTAAAAATTTTCCTTGAAATTTTTATAACCAAAGTATAGATACCAAAAACTTAATGAATTTTAAATTACAATATAATTTGCAAATTTTCACAATTTTGTCTTATTTTAACTTTAGGGGCTTATAAAAAAAATTGTGACTAACAATTTTCAATTTTTTATAATTGCAAGAAGTACAATGTATATTAAACCTTGCATTAGATCATCAAGATTTTTGGGCAGCCAATTTTTTTTTATTGATACTTCCAAAAAATCAAAATACTTCAAAAATTAAACCATGTGTAGACAATGCTAATATAATAATTTGGTGAAAATTTCAAGTATTTGCAATTTTTCGTTTTTATGTTAGAGCAAAATAACAACGTTTTTTGTCAAAAAGTGTTTTTGAGTTTTTTGTTTTTTTTTTTTGGGAGGGGGGGTTCCGACTTTTGAAAACAATAAAAAAATTTTACTTTCACCCCTCCCCCTCCTCTCCAAGTACTAATTTGAATACCCGATCCACTTTCCCATCATTAAGGTTGCTGTATAAAGAAATTCAAGCATTTTTACTGGTTCAAAACGTGATGAAAGACACAAAAATAAAATAACACACATCATTGTAAATTCAATACATTCATCACTTTATTTAGAATCTAAAATACATTAGTCAATTTTATAGTCTCAAATAATTTAAATACTAATTTATGAGATATTGAATCTTTTTGAATATCACTCGAAATGGCAGAATTATATTCACTACAATATTATTAACAAAGTATTATCTGAAACCTAGAGTAAATACTAATAAATTATTAGATATTATTATATCAAAATTTAAATTACAGTATAAAGTACATTACTTGCAAGACTGCTGAAAATAATTATAATGAATTAGGTATGAAAATAATTAATGGTGTAATTATATTAGAATAATAATATATTATTTAATACAACACAATATTCTATTCGTTGTCTTTGTCGAACACAATCGCTCAGTTTTATTTACATTCATCAATTCATCATATTATGGACAGTAAGCATTCCATTTGTCATATACTTTTATAGTTAAATGACTCCGTCAAATTCAATACATTCCACTATCTAATATAGTACATAAAACGTACATCTTTGAATATAAATAAACCATTTATTTTTGCTATTACTTTTATGTATAGTGTATGTGTGTATAATGAAGTATTTATAATGAAATCAATTACCTCTGATAATCAGTTTAAGTTTACCATGTGAACCTCGATTCACCACGTTCCTTGCTAAGTTATAAGACCCACCCCATATATTATATATAATTAATAACTAATTAATAAGATTGTAGTTTTTATGCAACGCGTTAATTTTGTATTTACTCTTTTTAAACATGTGGCAAAAGTTAATTTTTCATTGAAACCTAGGTAACCTAAGCTAGTATTTTAAATGTGTATAAATATGGTATCATAAATTCGAATGTTAAAGGTAGATTGGCCGTAAACATGTATTTTATTTCTGAGGAGGTCGAAATCCGGGATCCTGTACCTTCTCAGTCTCCTTTAAATATGTTTCCATTTATGAATAATTACAGTAAATACAGATAAGCCAAAAATACGATTTAATATTTACAATAATGCAATCAGTTAATGACTAACAGTTTTAAAATCGATATTATAACTCCTTGTCTAGATTTCAGTTTCTTGTTGTATATTTACATTAAATAAAGTTATTATTATTATTATAATTTATTATGAGACCTCAAAGTCGAGAATAGGTACATTTTATTACTATATACAATTTCAGTAGGTATGTTAGTTGCAAAAATTTTCTCATCAAAAATCATGTTACAAAGTTTAAAATAGACTTACCGCTTAAGCAATAACATAAGTATTCAAATTATTTATTGTGTGTTGTAACATTTACGTTTTATATCGATTGCAGTTGGTTTTTTAACTGTTTTACTACGTATTGTGTTCTTATTTTTGCGTGTGTTGTCTGTCTGTGATAATTATCAAGAAAAATGGTATATATATTGTTAAAGTTATAATATGTTAACTCCTAGAGTTATTAATTGCCAAGAAAAATTGCTTTTTACGAGTTCATGTGACATTAATCCATTGCTAATTAGTCATTACATATTGGCATATCGCAGCCAATATTTGTATAGAAAAGTATATATATTTTACTTATTATATTATATTATTACGTTTGTATTGTTCAATAATATAAACAAAATGAATACCAGAAAAATGAACAGTAAAAAATTAATTATAGTTAAAATTATGTATGTAAAGAAACCTTTGAATCTTGGCACTTATACCCACAAATGGAGATTGAATCATTTTTATGGGTTAGCTTCAAATCACAAGCATCTCGTGGCATTCAACTTATTGACTCCATACTTAATACCTATATATATTTGGTGGTCACTGGAAATATTGATTGGTCTTAACCTATACGAAAATTACGAACACCGCCCATGAGTAAACCATGACTATTTTACCTTGTGGCCTACAATGAAATACGCACATATTGTTTTAACTTAATAAATGTAATTACTATCTATTTATTTATTTTTTCAGGCGAAATTATGAGTGTTATAATTAGATTGCAAAATCTACCCTGGTCAGCCAACGCCGCAGACATAAGACAGTATTTCCGAGGATTGTCGATACCCGAGGGAGGAGTTCATATTGTGGGCGGAGAAAAAGGCGACGCTTTCATTTCTTTCAGGTACCTTTATATAATGATTAAGCGCGATTAATGGACGGTATCCTGTTTCTATGAGAATTGCTCTTATAAATGTTTTCGATTATTTTGCAGTACCGATGAGGATGCTAGACAGGCTATGCTTTCCGACGGTGGCTGTATTAAGGATATACAAATCAAATTGCTGCTGAGCTCGCGAAATGAGATGCAAAAAGTCATTGAAACTGCGCGACAGCAATCAATACAAATCACGCAAGTGTACATGCAACAAATGCAGCAGCCGCAGCTTCCCCTAGTTGGGTCGTTACCACCACTTACTGCCAAGGTACATGACACACAAAATGGACTCGTAATTATTTTCACGATGTTTTTATTCTCCTTGAAAACATGTAAACGTTTTTTTTTTTTTTTTTAACGTTCAGGTGTTACCACAACCCCAGCAGCAACCGCCCAGGCCAAACCAATTGGTCGCTATGCTGCAAAGACATCATCCCATAATGGACGCGGCAACGGTACTCATGTCCCAGGAGAAACAGCAACAACAGCAGCTGCAGCAACAACAGTCGCAGCACCAACACATGTCTCCCAAACTGGCGGAAATCAAGGATCGTGATGACAAATCGGGTGGTTACAAACGCGAACGGACCCGGTCGAAATCCCGGGAGCACAGATCAAAGTCGTCCCGCAGTAGCGGCGGCAGTAACAGACGGGACCGGTCCAAGTCCAGGGATCGGCGTCGCAGGGACAGGAGTCGCGGAAGGGACCGGTCCAGGGACAGGTATCGTAACGACGGCAGAAACAGGAACTCTTCCAGCCGGGGAAGCGGAAGCAAATCGCACAGGTCCAGGTCGCCGGTTACCAAAGCGGCAGACGGTGCTGGCAAGGGCATGATCGCCGACCAACAGCCGCCGTCGGCCAGAACGTGGAACGGCCAATACGACAATAACGTCATACAGCAGCACCAAACGATGGCCGACAATCATCAGCCGGCGGTCATGAACGCTGGACCCCACGGTAACGTCGGAACTATGTTCAATCAATTCAGAACACCTCCTCAGCCGCCGATCGTTCCCGTGTTGGCCGCCAATCCCTATCAACAGCAGCACCAACCGGTCAACAACGAATGGGGCGCGGGTAACGATGGACGTCAGCAGCCGTACGCTCCGGATAACGATTTCCGTGGGGAATCTTACGGCGACGCCAGTGACGACGAGGACGACAGGCAAGCCGAGTTCGACAACAATTATCACCGACGGTTCAACGACAACAGCAATAATGCGGCCGCGAGGAGAGGACGGCCCGGACAAGATTTCCACGATCAACAAGGATTCAATGGACCGAACAGGAATCCCAGATTTAACAAACCACCGCAACAGTCCATGGCCGGGGGTCAGCAACACCACCGCGGTGGCGGTCACCACCGGCAATTCGACGGTTTCGGAGGAGCTGTTGGCGGACCGAGATTCAACCATCATCAGCAGCATCCCAGGTACGGCGGTGCCAACAACAGCGGGCCGAACGTTGCGGACAGTAACGGCGGTGGCGGTAGACCGTCCCGGTTTAGTTCGATTCAAGACGGCGGTGGCGGAGGTAAACCTTCGAGGTTCAACCAGGTGCAGCAGCAGCAGCAGCAGCAGAATCGTGGTAGAGACGAAGACGGTGCAGGAGGCGGTGACGGATCGGACTTTAACGACCCGAAAAGACCAGCAACGGGGACGCCCCGGTTCAACGACCGGTACAGGTACGACGTGCGCAACGCTCAGGCGGGGCCCCGGACCGAAGGTCTGTGCGTCGAGGTGAACAACATGACCAGCCATTTCTCGTACGGTGATGTGCGCAAAGTGTTCGAGGGCATACACATCGACGGGTCGGCCATCAAGATCCAAAAGCACCGGCAGGGCGTGGCGTTCGTGCGGTTCGACTGCAACTACAACAAGAACTTGGCAATGCGGGTCAACGGGAACGCGTACAAGGGCAACAACGTGGTGGTCAAGCATCTGGACGACGAGGCTTACGAGCGGGAGAACACGGACGACCGGCCGTACCCGGCGGCAGCGGCCGCGCCGAACGTCGTGGACCTGGTGGACCTGGTGGACGACGAGGACGACAATGAAGGCACAAAGGACGGCACGAAGCATAGCGACGACGACAGCAACAAGCTGGTGGTGTGCGAGAAGAACGCGTCGGCCGCCGAAGGCGGTACTGACGGCGGCGAGGCACAACAGTCGTCATCCGTGACGTCGCAGCAACCACAACAATCACAACAGCAGCAACCATCACAACAACCACAACAGCAACAGAACGTGCCGACCAAGTATCTGAAACTGATGCAACTGCCGATCACGGTGACGGAAGAGGACGTGCTGAACGAGATGGACGGCGGTGGCGAGGTGCGACGCGTCACCTTCTACCCGGACGGCGAGTTCTTGGGCGCCCTTCTGGAGTTCCGCAGCGTGGACGAGGCCGAGGCCACGTTGAAGCGGTTCGATTGCGTGCTGTTGGGCTCCACCCCGGTGCCCGTGTTACGGTGCACTTACAAGGAGTACGTGCAAATCAAACGGAAAACCGGCGGCGGCACCAGACGGTTTTCCGGGGAGAACACCGGTGGCAGCGTTGGCGGTGGTGGTGGTGGTGGCCGCCACTACAACCAGCACCACAACCCGGTGTCCGCGCAACCGAACGCCGGAAACCGTTCCAACTGCTTGTACGTGCACGGGCTACCCACGTCCGTGACCAACACGGACATCACTCAGTTCTTCGCCGACTCGACCGCGTTGCCCGACAAGATACACATCATGTTGAGCAAGTTCGGCCGACCCACCGGCGAGTCGTACTGCGAGTTCAGCAGCCCGCAACAGGCGCAAGCGGCCCTCGTCAAGGACCAATGTTATATGGGCCCGAACCTGGTGTACGTGGTGCCCATCAACCGGTCGGACATGATCCAAGCCATCACCAAGCCGATGCAACAGCACCACCAGGACATGTCTTGGGGACCGGGAGGCGGTGCAGGAGGAAATCGCGGCGGCGGCGGCGGACCCAGGCAGCACAACATGATGTCCGGGCCCAGGCAGCAGCACCAAGGACCTCAATCCTCCTACGGCGGCGGCAGAGGTGGTGGATACGGCGGCGGTGGACGGCCGCAACCTTACATGAACAACGCGCGCGGCGGTGGCGGTTACACGCCCCGGATGCGCGGGCCCGGACCGAACGCCGGCCCCAACACCGGACCGGACGGGTTCGGACAGCCCGGCTGCGTGGTGGCCCTGGACAACGTGCCCTACCGGGCCGAGGTGCAGGAGATCGTGGACTTCTTCGAGGGCTTCGACCTGAACAGCCAGAACGTCATCAGGCGGTTCAACGACTTCGGCAAACCCACCGGCGAGGCGCGCGTCAACCTCAGGAACCCGCAGGAAGCCATGCGGGCCGTCCGCGTGCTCCAGAACAAGCCCATTTACAACAGGCCCGTGTGCCTCACGCTGCTTTGAAGCCGCAACGCCCACCGTTTACCCTTCCCCTTCCCCTCCACACACGGCCTTTTATACGTACCTTCTTGGTCTACATGTACATATCGTTTTTTGACATTCGACTTGGGTGTTTTTTTTTTTCCCCCTTTTTTTATACTTTATACTTATATTCGGTTCGACTTGCGACGAGATTAAATGTGTGTGTGGTGTACAGCCGATACACTTTGCAGCGATTCCGACCCTCAACTGTTGCCTAAACATTTTATTCATAACCATGTATATATCTCTTATTATACTTATTGCTAGTCGCTGCAAGTTTTCCTTTACCTCGTTTGTTTTGAGTTCATATTTGTTCGAGATTGAATCCCGCGCGTACCTATAATATACTCGTTGTTTCTAATGCGCGTCACCAAACACATTTTAAAATTGTACTATAATAACCTACCTATGTATGTATAATAATTATTATTAAAATATGAACCTATTTATCTTTTTTTGAAAATAAACATGTTGTTACGTATTTAATAGAACGTACTGTTTGTCGTTGAGTCATTAATATATTTTTTTTTCCATTTGGTATCACGTTATGAACACCAAAGTATAATAGTAATAATATGGTATAAATATATATTTTCTAACCGTAAGTAAATTATACCTTCATCCATACGATATAGTGTCTAAAATCGTATCATATAATTCACTGACTAAATTTAAACGTGAAAATGAATTGTTGTTCTCTCAATAACCAATTTTTCGACTACTTTATTTTATTTACCTAAAATACTCTTTTTTTTCACATACCGCGATAATTGATAGTTTCTTGACTTCTATTAGGAGGAAATAAACAACATTTCTGTTGCGGTGGCTATATTAGACTGGACACAAATTTGAGTAAACAATTAATTGTGTAAAATTGATGCTATTTATGCCGATATAAAAAAAATCGTTCGATTCAGTTGACCACCGAATTTCTAATTCAAAAGTTTAACAATACAGGATTATGTGGTAGCATTTTATCCTGGTTGTCTTCATATCAGGCACGGCGCTACAATTTTCTTTCTGGGGAGGGGCGGTAAAGGGACAGTAAATTATTTGAAGGGGGCAAGTTCAACAATTTTAACAACAATAAAAAAGAAGTTAGGTAATGATTATTGATTTATGTATCAGTAAACACAGTAATACTATATAAGTGCATTTATACATATAACATAAAGTTATTAGATGATCGTAATATTTGAAAATAAGAAATACAATTAAAGGACCTAAGATTTAAAAATTAAAAAAAAAACCATCTTAACTGTATAGTTATGTATTTCAGCATAAGACATAAATTTAATATATAATAGTAATAAGTAACAACATTTAAATATGAAAACATTTTTAAATGTATAGGTGAATTTCTGCATGTAACAAAAATGTACTACATAATAGTAATATTTGAAAATAAAAAATACAATAAGAGGACCTAAGATTTAAAAATTTAAAACTAAAACTATTGATATGATTTATTTAAGTGATAACGTATGCCACGCCCCTGTGAATCCATGTTAAAATATTTGTGGGGGGGGCAAGAACCTATCCTGGGTGGGCGATCGCCCACCCTCGCCCCTGTCACTGCTTCATATCTATCCGACCGCACTAAATAGGTAGTTAAAATATTCAATACGAAGTCAAACCCACTGCAAGTTACATCTGGAGTGATTCAGGGAGGCCACTTACCTCCTTTATTATTTGTAATATTTATTAATAATATTTATACAGTATTTAAACATAGTCAATTCTTGTTATTTGCAAACTATATGCAAATATATTTTACAGTTAACCACATAAATGATTGTCTAAAACTGCAGCAAGATCTTGATCGTTTTTCTCAACGGTGCTTAGATAATGGGTTACATCTAAATCTGAATAAGTGTATGAAAATATCATTCCACCGTAAACACTCAATTATAATCTACCATTATAAATCTTTCTGGTTCTCTAATTAACGTTGTAAATGAGGTGAGAGATCTTGGTATAACTTTATCGTCCGACCTGAGCTTTAAACGTCATATAGAAATTATTTGTGGAAAATCCTTTAGAAATTTAGGATTTATCAAGCGAAACTGTTCTGATATAAGTTTTTCATGTTTAAAAGTCTTGTACTTTGCATTGGTAGGTACGCCCTGTCCTAGAGTTTGGTTCACTTATTTGGAACTCTCGCCAAACGGGTCAAATACATAAAATCCAGAGGAGTTTTATCAGAATGATCGCTTTTAAACCGAATTTACATGAATTACCTATTGCTATCGTCGAGAAACAATGTAAAATACCCCCTTTAGCTAATATACGGAACTATAACGATTGCTTATTTCTATATAAGGTATTAAATGCATCCATAAATTGCCCAGAAGTCTTAAATCTTATTGGATTTAGGGTACCTACTACCTCCAGTAAACACTAGAAATAAAACCCTATTTCATATTGCACTAGAGAAACGTAATTTTGTTGTTCATAAATCATAGTCCTATCAATAGAATTTTACATTACGCAAATGAAAACCTATCTAACTTTGATTTTTTTTTTTCGACAATAGTTGTAAGTTGAAAAAAATATTAGATACCTATTAGCTTTTATTTTATTTTGTATATTATTTCCATGTATTATGTATCTTTGTCCTCGCGGGCGTTATCTATCTATAAATAAAAATAAACCTTAATATTTTACTCTATTAATTTGCGCCATAGGTATTATAAGAGTCTTATATTATCTATGATTTGCGCAAGTGGATCGCATAAAAATAACATGGAATAGTTTGCACAGATACGAACCTTAGAACAAACGTTTATTAATTTATGTTTACGTAAACTTTACTTTTTCAAGAGCCCGAGAACCTAAAGTTCTAAACATTGACCAACCGAAAGTCCGGAAAGGACGCGAAGGCCAATATACTACGAACTAACCAACTAAGTCAACTTAGAAGTTAGAGCAATAATTACGGCCATTAATCACGTACGGATACGATTGAATATAAAATATAGATAATTCTTGATTATCCAAAACGCTGGAAGTGTTCATATTATTATGATAATATTTGATTTTCAATGGTCATCACGTTATTCTTCCGAATGAAATAGAATTGCAATATGCCGATTACCAACGAATAAAAAGTCTGGGAACTTCCGAGTGTTATAAATTGACAATGGGTCACTGGGGATGACTCAGATCCACTGTCTCGAATTGACACCAGTTAACAGGTAACCCAGGCAAGGGGCACGAATTGTGTGCGATGCATGCTTCATAATAATATGTACAATACTGCAATGAAATTTTACTGAGCACTAGCTGTATAGCTCTTCTCAAATTAATAGTTTATACCCAAGCGGTCAAACTGTTTATAAATGTATAATATGCAGTATGCACCGACCAGTGATTAGGCAAGTTTTTTTTCCCCGATATACAAAATAACTACTCTTAAATGAGTACAAACACGCACGTAATGCCTGTAGTACGAATTGCATCTACACGCTTCATTTATTACTATAGTAATAGATGCATTCATTCACTTCAGTACATTTTGGTGTAAAATAAAAACATTTTGATTGCAAACAATTATACTGAAAAGATTTTATAGTTTTATTAAAACTTAAATCTATTATACAAAGAATATTTTTCATTGCATATATAATTATATATTACAACATACATTCATATAAATAACAGAAATAAAAAATACCAAATCACCAAGGGACACATTATATTCCTCTAGTTAAAATCAAATATATTTTAATATTAATATAAAATAATATCACTGATTTCTTACACTTCTTAATTGATTTTCCAATAAAAGATCAAAAAAAAGAAATTATTATTTACTTGTGATTCTTTAACACAAATGTTATTTAGATAATTAAATAATTTTTCCGAAAGTGGGATAAGGAACATATTAATATTAATTTTTATCAAGTTTTTTTAAAAGAAAGAAATTAATAAGTAAAATTTCTGTTATATCAGGAATCACGATAAAACGTCTTCAATTCCCAATGATTGTTTAAGTAATTGAGCCATAGTTTTCTTATCAGCTTCTTCTTCATCTAAATCAAAATATCAATAATAATATTTATAATAATTTCCTTTGAAAGTACAATAATAAAAATAATAATAAATAAACCCTTACCACCACCTCCTGTCACTTGATGTTCAAGGAATAATTTTTCTTGTGCCACCTTAAACATAGATTCTTCAATGGAATCTTTACTAATAAATTTAATTACTTTGACAGGTCTATGAAAAAGATAAAAGATTAATTGGAAATAAATTAATATTATTATTCAAAAGCTCACTTGGTTTGCCCAACCCTATGGCACCGATCTTCTGCTTGTTTATCATTATAAGGATTATAGTCAATATCGTGTATAATGACAGTATCAGCAGCTGTTAAATTGATGCCCAATCCTCCAGCTTTGGTAGACAACAAGAAAGCAAAAAGACTTTCATCCATGTTATAAAGGTCAATCATCAACTGCCTATTTATAAAATTAACATATTTCACTCTTTTTCTTGTAATTATTATCTTGTAATTATTATCTTATATACTTACCTTTCTTGGACTTGAGTGGAACCATCCAATCTCAGGTAAGAATGGCCACATTCCGACATGTATATTTCTAAAAGATCTAAAACTGATAGGAACTGGCTAAATATGAGCACACGGTGACCTTTGTCTTTAAGATCGGGCAAGATATTATTTAACATCTTGAATTTACCCGAATCCATAAACAATTGAATGGGTAGGTCATATCCCAAATTATTAAGACACTGTAAGAGAGTATACAAATAATTTTGAGTTAAAACTAGCTATTTAATAAAAAAAAAAAAATACCGGGTAGTCAGTACACAATTTATGCAAATCAAAATCTGATAAAAATGATAAATCCTCTGCAATAAACTTTTCATTTTTTTGTTTGTATGATGGTTCTACAGCTAATAACTTAGCCATTTTATATAGTTTTTCATCCTAAAATAATAAATGAAATAATAAGTATTTAAAACTAATACATTTCAAAATAGTCACCTGTCAAGAATCAGCACCTATCTGAATATTTACTAATATTTATGACTAACTATTTGAAATAACCAAATATTAGATTAAGTTAACAATTTTTATCAAATATTTGAATTATTATATACTTTTTACTACCTGTTTACTTATTTTTTTTATTGTTGGTGACACAATTATGACCAGAAGAAGTGCTTTGATATATACATATATATAACTTTACTGGTAAAGTTTTGGTTAGTTGGTGCATGCATGATTTTTTTAATTTGTTAATATTTGTTCAAATAATCCAGAAAGTAAAACAAATTGGATGCTTTTTGTCATTAAATTGTTATATATGTTATTCCTAATTGGTATTTTATAGACAATCTATCATTTTTGAAATATTTTAATAAAATTTGTGCGTATATAGGCATTTGAAATTTATGAAAACAATTATCTACCTAATTAAAAAATTAGAGGGTTAATACTATATAATTACTCTTTAAATAAACTGATCTACCAGACTTCTTTCAATCAAAATGGGGTTTTAAAAAACAATGGTACATTGGTTTCAAATTTAAAAGACCAATACTGCAATATTCAGCCATCCCTATAATTCACCTAACCTTGGGAGTCTTGCTCTTTATTTTAGTTATAAATTAATTAAAATATTTAAATCATAAGACAGAAGTTTATATATATATATATATATATATATACATACATAATATTATAATAATACAATACCCTTATTATAAAACTAAATGATAAAATCAAGTAGAAGTAACTAACATATTTTAAGAAAGCTTAAAGTAAAAATAATTCAGTTACCACAGGTTTCAGATTGTCTTTTACAATTTGTCACACCTGTTAATTAATTGTTGAGAATTAATACAAAATTATACCTATCATTAATAATTAATACACTTTTATGACTTTATTGTTGCAGGAGCAAACATTCCACCTACCCACCCACCACTGCACACATTTGATTTTTTACCAAAAATAAATCAGTTTGGTCAAATTATTACTTATTAATGTAATACTATATGATTATTTACTCATAATTAAAAAGCAGATTTTTAGGTTTTAATATATTACAGAATTTATATCAATATTATTAACGATGACTATCCACCGACCACCACTCACACATAAGTTTGACTCTGGCTTTAACTGTTGTATAACGACTATAAAGAATCTTTTGGCAGACTATTTGAATAAGAAAAACCAGATAGAAAGTGTTTTTGATTGTTTTTTTTTTTTGGTCTTTAATTAATGGTACATTTAATACCATTTAAAAGCGCTCTTATGCACTTAAGATCAAAAAACAAAGTTGTTGATGACCAACAAACTAAAAATAAACGAATTAAAACTATAGTTATGGTAATTTATAATTATAAATCACTAAACATGGAATATGTTTAAGACTAGTTTTTCAGAAATCAAAAAGATTATTTATACAGTAGATTAATTTCATGCTCAATTATGTGAGGTAAATTTCAAATTCTAGGGTTAAAATAAATAGCATTATCATCATTAATTAAGTTAAAAAATTAACAGCTGAATCATATTTAAATTCAAGATAAATGAACTGAAAACCTACATAATAATGACAAATTATAATAATACAATAATTTCATTATTTAAAACTTGAGTGATATTATTTTCTAAATTACAATTATTCCCCCCTACCTTACATTAAATAATTACAAACCTCAAAATGATATCTCAATAAAAGAGGATGATTAGTTAGTTTTCTTAACATCATAAGCCACATCATATGAGATTGATCCGAAGTTTCTGATTTATTTGCCTCTTCCTTAATCTCATTCGTTAATGTGATGTAACGAGTATGTTGGTGTTCAGTCATAACTACACTATTGATCACAACCGTTTTTACAGGTAGAGATTTCAATACATCTGCTTTCAAACGCCTCAACATAAATGGCTCAATAATTTGTTTTGCTTGTTCAATACGATGCATTTCATATTTTGAACCAGTATTTTTCTGTAATATTTTCCATATATCATTAAAACATTGAAATTAGAACAAAATTATTTTGCACTCACTGTTCCTTTTGAAAATAGAAATTTTATGTTATCTACTTTGCCACGGAACATTGTTGGCATAAGGAATATTAACAAAGACATTAACTCCAACAAATTATTTTGAAGTGGAGTACCAGTCAACAATATTTTATAGTTTCCCTGTAATAAATAATTACATGTTTGAAAAATATTGCAATACAGAACAATATAACTTACATTAAAATTGGAAAAAGTTTCAAAAGACAGTGATGTCATATTCTTTAACTTATGTGCTTCGTCATATACAATGTAATGAAATTTTTTAGTTTTAAAAAACTTTTTCTCTTCAAACGAATTTGAAGCACAACTATAACTGTGTACACAAGAAAATATTAACAGTCAATACACACATATTTTTTTTTTTATATATTATATATTCATGACAATAAGACATACGTTGTTAATATAATATCAATATCACCAAATCCATGTTTTATCCACTGAGTTCGCAAATATCTCCTTTCGTCCATTGGTCCGTGATATTTTTCAACCTTCATAGTAGGACACCATTTTTCAAACTCTTGATACCAATTTTCTATTAGTAAATAAATGTAAAAATATTAAGAAAAAATAGTATAGTTCCAAAAATTCCATTATTAATGTATATACTTAAGTACCTAAAGTCGAGGCAGGTACTACAATTAACTGAGGTATTTCAGAATATGTGCGGCCAGACTCTTTGAGATATGCTAAGAATGCAATAACTTGTATAGTTTTACCCAAACCCATCTCGTCTGCTAACATCATATTAAGCTTTTGAGAATTCATCAACATAAGCCAATTAAGTCCTATCATCTGGTATCCAGCAAGCTGTAAGCTAAGTATGGTGTCAGTCAAATAAAATAACCATGAAAATAACAAATATTGTCTCACTCTTTATTTAAAATGGTTGGCTGAGATTTAATAAGCATGTTAGTGGTTGTAATAGAATTCCCATTCTTTAATGCTAATTTTTCACATTTCTTCATTAATTGTGTAACGATTTCTTGACAGGAAATCATATGCATGACATTTTGTAAAGTTTGTTCACCCAACAACCGAGAGCTTTTTATTTTACACGACTAAATAAAAATATAATTATTAGGATTAACCATTATAAAATTAATATTAAGATTTTTACTTACCGCATCACACCAAGTAGAAAATGGTCGCAAAGCTTGAAGGGCCTCAAATTTCTTTGAAGTCATTCCTTTTACTATTCTAAGTTCTACTTCAGTAGCAATATTTAACAACTCTAAAGCTTTTTGTCGCATTTCTGTACTACTGTCTTTTACAAAATTCTTTTCACTAATTAGAAAACAATAATATTATAACGATTATGAAATTTGTAATTAAATAAAAATTAACATACTCTTTGTAATCATCATCAATTTCACAATCTGAGTCACTATTATCTCCATCTAAAGTTTTTATACGTTTTCTTTCTAAAATATTTTATAAGTATTAATGGTTATTGAAAACTTGATTAGGTATTTCCAAGAGAAAATAAATTGAAATAATGTTTAGATCGTTTTATCACACACATGGCTTGTTTTAATAATTACAATTTAATAAAATAGAATTATTATAACATAACATGTTATAATATGTACGAATTTGATAATATAGAATATTGTTGTAATGTTATTGAAAATAAAATAAATAATAATTAAACATCCAACAAAGAAGTTAATTATATCTAAAATATTATTATTTTTTGTGTTGGAAGATATAAGATAACATTAATATAAATATATAATTGAATGTATATTAAACATCAATTAGTTTGTTCAGCACATTAAGAAAACAAACATTCTATAAACAAGAAATTATTATTGTCTCTTATTCATGATATAAAAATATTAATTATATAAAATTAATAGATAAATATACTTTTGTTTTGTGGTTGTACTCGTTTCCTCGATGGCATTGAAACAGGTGCTTGAGTAGCTTGTGAATTATTATGAGCACTAGTGTTACTAATTTTTTCCCAATATATATTTTGAGTTGTACTTCCCACAGCATTTTTATGGTTCTTAATCATATCATTACCAATATTTCTAGTATTGTCATCAATAGATATGTAACTGGTTTCAGCAACATTATCACATTCAATCTAAACATATTATCAATAATTTACATGTTTAATAAATAAATAACAAAAGTAGCTTTTTACTTCCTCAACAAGATTAGATACATTGCTATCTTCTACAATGAGATGAGATCCATTATTGTCTTCTTCATCTGATGAAATTAAGATCATAGGTTGTTTTTTACCCATTTTCACTGGAACATATACCAAAGTATTCAGTAATCCATCATATTATATTTATTAGTGATGGGCAACAATTTCGATAATTCGATACAGTATCGATATTGTGACAAATTATCGACATCAATATTGTTTTGAATTGTATGATATATCGTGATATCGAAAATAATAAAAATATCAATAAAAATAAATAAAAATATATGGTATTTAATATTTAGGATTTACTATTTGTAGGTTTTAAGCTTTAATAAATACTAATAACTATCAGCTGATAATGTTTGGTGCACATGTTCCGGTAAATGTCAATTAGTACATTTAATAATTAATAATTAATCCATAATAATGTTATCTAATAAGGAATATTTTGCTGACTTTTAAGAGGAACACAGTATAGTACCACTGGATATTCCATAATCCACAGTGTAATTTCAAATTTCTGTTATTGGTAAGCTAATAATAAATAATAAATATTAATCAGCTTAATAGTGTGATATACATTTAGTTAAATGAATATGAAAAATTTTTTTTTTAATTGTTTAGGTAAACATAAAATTATATTTACGATACAATATTAATATCGTAGAAATAACGATATCACAATACAATATCGGAAAAATCTAAACTATATCGATACACAAAATTATATCGTAGCCCAACACTAATATTTATTATATGCATGGTGTAATATTTCATTTTAAGAAACTCACTATTTTTCTGAAAGCTATTTGCTTCTTCAATAAGATTGGATACATTGTTGTCTTCTACAATGACATGAGATCCATTATTGTCTTCTTCATCTGATGAAATTAAGATCATAGGTTGTTTTTTAGCCATTTTCACTGAAACATATACCAAAGTATTTAGTAATCAATCATATATTTATTATATAAATGACACAATATTTCATGTTTATAAACTTATAATTTTTCTTACAGAAAAATTAATTAGGTAAATTACATTTTAAAAGTGTAGTTGAATATATAATTTGATATTATAATCACAAAAAGATAATTTGATTTAATATTATAAGTATAAAATTTAATGGTTTACAGATTAAGATATAATTAAGATATCAGATGATGTCACCCTCTCATTGTGAAAATACACAGGGACTTAAAGAATAATTGTAATATTTGAATAGGCAGTAGTGGCTTATTTACAAGGAGATACTAAAGGTATCTCTATAGTGGGAAATTTGAAAAGAGTAATCATGCCTGACAGGCAGTTGACATGTGAATGTTAAATCTAATTTTTAAATGGAGCAGTTTTACTGTCTAGACCAATTTGATCATTCATTTTATAGGCATATTTAATATGTTAAACATGTTTTAACCCAAACTAAAAGTTAATACTCCAGGAATATAACTAGGATATAATTCAGTTTCAATTTGTATAATGAAAAAAAATGATTTATGGAGACTAGCAGAGATAAAGCACAAATTAAGACAAATTATTAAGAAACAATATATGAAATTGGAAACAAAATATCAATAAATAAAATGATGCAAACATCTAGATGGCTTAGCAGAAACATTTCTACTACTTAGCAATTCCTACATTTCCTTATTTGAAAATTATTACAAAAATAAATAGGTTAAACATTAATTTTTCAATTATTATTGTAATAAAACATTGATAGGTACATTATGTCGCTACGCAACAAATGAAAACAGTTTACTGATAAGTAGAAACAATAATTACATGGGCTTTCGTTAACGATATCTGAGGATCCTGATGCATCAAGTTCATGGCTGAAGCTAGGCTTCTTTGTAAATCTGAAGGAACGCAAGTCAGCCCTGTCTGCTGGGGAACTCATCTAAATAACAATAAGTATAAAATACATGAAACATGTAAACATATAGTGGTTTGCATTTTTTTTCAATACGATTATAATTATTTTTTCCACCGTTATTTAATACTGGTGGTGCACTAACCTTTCGTTTTTCTACGTTTATGTTTTACGGCCACGGTCCGAATAACGAGCACAAATCAATGCAATGGTCGACCGTTGGCCTCGCGTCCTATACTCAAATGTGCGTTGTGACCGATGTGTCTTTCGCGGAAAGTTGGAAATTCAAATTTCAAATATCGAACAGATGTCCAGATGTGTATCATTAACCGAATCACGATCAAACGGTCGCGCTTCGCGCATGCAACGATAAACACAAGTACAGAGGAAGAAAAAAAACCCAAAAGCGGAGAGAGAAAAAACTGATAGCAAATGATATCACGACCACAACAGGCCTAGTAAAGAGCAACTCGTGGAAGAATAAATCGATTCTTTAGCAGCTGCTGCGGCTGCCAGCGCACGCGTGTGAAAATTTAAAATAATGCCGTTTGCCCACAACCCGACGACATTGTAAATCGTTCGGAGTAGGAAACTATTAACACGAGTGTGAATGTGTGAAATGTTTTCCAAATTCGAACAATGAAACATTAACAACACAAGGTTATTACCACTATCGTTCGGAAATATTTTCCAGACAATCAGGTCTGTATTGAAGTTGATAACGTAAAAAATAAACAAGTGTTGCCGTTCGCGCGCCTTGGCTAAACACGTTTCACTTGTAGGCCATAATAATGTGTTTTCAATTACATCCTTGTTTTTTTTTTTTTATAGAATCTATAACTATGATTCCAATTCGCCCCCTTCTTAAACAAGCTTCAGATCTGCACTGTACACAATAATTAGGTATGTATAAATGTATAATTAATTTGTAACAGTGTAATTATCTTATATTTTTCATTTGTAATGATATATATCTAGTGCATTTTTGATTTGTAAGAATATAATCATCGGATGCCTAAATTGAGAGAGTATATATTATATTGTTTTTAATATTTTTAAATAATAAAATAACCATTTAACAACCATTGTATTCTTATTTTTTCTTATAATACATTCACTTCACATTTTAAAAACCTTTCATCATTGATTATAAATACTTAAAATACTATAAGTATTACTATTAGTATAGTATTAGTATAGTAAGTAATAGTATTTTTTATAATCAATGCTTTCATTTAAAAACAAAGCTTACTAAGTTTTCAACTAAATGGCGCTGTCATATTCGTAATTAAATTGATTTTACATATTATTTGGGTTGCAAGTAAGTGTCTACTCTATACCTACTTCCATAATCTATCTCTATAACATTGCAGTAAAATAAGTTTTCAGTCTATAAATGAAATATCACGATGTTAATTCATATCACTTAACTAGACCTTAGTGTAAACACTAAGGTGTTTACACCATTTAATAATATGTTTATATATAATTTATACAAATGCCAATACATACTTACTATTGATTATAAATACTATAGGTTTTAAATATATATATGTATTTATTCAATGGTAGTATGTATAAAAGTTTGAAAGTAAATTCCTTAAATCGATTTAGCATTGTTACTGTCATTTATATTTTTAAGAATTTATCGTTCTATCATTTCTGTTAGATTCAAATTACTCATAACGCACTACCTATTTACTCGGTGTTGATATTGAAAAATATACAAATAAAATATGGTCTATGATTTGATGGTATACAGTATAACTATTATACACCTGTAATTATCTATAATATGAATGATAATAATATAATATAAGGTGTATGTATATTTTTTTCGCGCATAATCGCACAAACTTTAAAAATTGCAATAGGTATGTCACAACATAAAATTAAATAATAAAGTATATTTTATACAACGATAAAAATAAAAAAATTGCATTATAAATTATTCAATTTGGTTTATTATGACATTGTGAGTTAAGACTTTCCAAGTGACTATATTAATTTTGTAGTACTTATTTGATATTTTCGTACATATAAATAATTAACTTTAAAAAGACAAAATGTACGCTATCACAGAGCTTTGTTGATACTAATATTAATTAATAATGGTTACATAGATTAAATATACAGATTATAAATATTATTTATACACTCTGACTTTTCAAAAAAACTAAAAATGAGAAAAAATATATAATTGATAAAAAATATTCTAATTTGCCTCATGATAAGCAATACATGAAATATGTACGTTTAAAATAAAAATGTTAGCCTTTATCGCCGAATGGGCCTTCCGCTTGGCTTTTCATTAGACAAAAAAGTATACAAGTTTATTGAACTCAAAGAATAAAAAAGTTAAAAATAATTTTGTTCACTGTTTAAGCTCATAAATTAACTTGGATCATTCCTCATTAAATAAATAAGCAATTATTTTCAGTATTGCAGTACCTATATTGGCAATGGGCCTTTTCCTAATAAATTTACTCATATTCATGTCAATTATATTTTCATTACATCATACTTATTGTTATGGATTGTTCATATTGTACATTTTATATACTAATAAAAGATAAAAACAAAAGTTTGCACCAAATTTTATTTTTCAATCAAGATTTGCAAAAAACATAAATTGTTAGGCATAAGAATTTTCTTTATGATTTTTTCTTTTTATTTTATTCAGTAGGTATTGGTAGATGATTAAATATACAAATAAACTATATTAAAATAACTATACCTATTTTGTTATATTACCGGTGGTGTGTTCATTATAATATAGGTATGGAAACAGATAAGCGGCTTATTCGTAAATAATTATTTAATGAAGCATGCAGAATTATAATTGATATAATATGAGAAATATGAAAATAGGATTATAATACAAACATATTTCCGTAAAATATTATAATGAAACTCGGTATAATATATCATAGGTACTTATATCTATTACCTACGTACACAACAACGCTACGCGTGCATTGCCTCAGAGGTGAACCTGTTTTAACTCAATAATTACTAATAAAATACAAATACGAAGATACGTAAATTGAAAATAGTAAACGTATATCAATTACCAACTAAAAAAAAATTTTAAATCTACGAAAAAAAAAAATTCAACAACGTCTTATAATTCTGTAAAGAGCTAAACATCTGCATGTACCTTAAGCGACAGCTTTTATAGTATGTAGTGTAGCTTTATATAAGATATTTAAGATATTATAATGTGTAGTAAGTACGATAAGTACGAATTTATTTAGATTGTTCGTTGGTTCGTGGTTTAAACTTGAAACTCATTAATTTTTTCAATCGTGGTAACATTTCGAGCAAAAATGTTTTTTGCTAATCACGGTCTTTGTGAAAAAGTTTGACGCTTATACAAAATGTTCATAGCAAACTAAAAGTTATTCTTACCGGGTATGTGTTAGGAAACCTTAATACGATTTTTCTCCAACGGCATCCCAACGAAAGTTTTGAAATCAAAACACATTCACACATAATCCATAATGTACTATTTTGGTACTATACTACTAATCAATGTACTTATGTATCGCAATAATTTTATGGCCAATGCATTGTATGCATAATATTATATTAGCGTTGTATTATAATAATTTTAGATTATCCAAATCGATATTTTAATATTGGCATTGACAAACTCAACAAATTGAAGTCAAAAACTAAAAAAAACTCGTTACGTTATTTTCACGAGATAAAAGTGCGTATCGTGAATGAATTCTCGATGCATTTCATAAACAAGTTGATTTATTTTACTATAACATAACATACACAACTCAACGACTTAAAATGTTCTGTATATATATATATTATAATATTATTAATTACGATATAAAATAGTTAGCGTTTTAAATTTACCACATGTCATTCATCTTGGTTTTTCTAGAATATCGAAACACTGTAGGTATATCACACAATATCTTCTTCGATTACAACTCAAGAACTAGGCTGTCCAACCGTGCGCCGAAAACTGTACTACTATGAATATTATCGGGGATACATTCGACAGCAGGCCCTATTTTTTAGTGTACCCCGACACAAAGTGTGCACTACGAATTGGAGAAGTGTGTACCTAATAAATACTAATGAATAAGAAAGACTGCTTTCTACATAATAATAGGTAGTACAGAATACTTTATTCATATTTTTAAAAAATAATAATAATAATAATTATTATTTTTTAATTGTCACTTATCAATTTATCATTAACGATAATCACAGATATATACAGTGTTGGGTAGTAACGTAACGAAAGTAACGCGTTACTGTAACGCCGTTACTTTGTTTGTAACACGTTACGTAATTGCATTACAATTATTTTCAAATAACGAAAATGTAATGAAAATTACTTTTGATAAGTAATTTACACAGAATAACGCGTTACAGTTTTAAATTATTTAGTACCTATTGCGATTTAAAAAAAAAAAAACTTAAAAATATATACCCGCGTTTTAACAAACTCTCCACAATATTCTGTTTTCAATGGTTTTGACGTGTCTAATATTAAGCCGTAAATTTTTAAAATAGTGAATTACATTTATTATTTGATTAAATTCTTCTTAATACTAAATAGTTAGATACACGGAACGAATAAATACATAATTATGTATTTATGTTATGAACTAAACATCTTTTTCAAACTATACTATATTTTCTGTAGGTAGTATATTTTTAGTTCCTTTGCTTTTTGAATAGCTTATTGAAGTTGCTTCACAATACAAAAAAAAAAAAATTGTAATGAGAAAGTAACATAGTTACTTTTATATTTGAAAAGTAAAGTAATTACATTACAATTTCATTTAAGTAACGAGTAAAATAACTTCATTACTTGTGTTTCTAAGTAACGAGTAAAGGAACTTTATTACTTTTTAAAAGTAACAAACCCAACACTAGATATATATAATAATTAGATGCCCAACTTCTTATCAATGACGTTGGCATAATAATGTTGTATATACCAGACATAAGTATATTTTCAGTTTATAAAATAATAACAGATTGGTAGTTACCTAATAATAATGTAGAATTTGATTAATAAAAAAGAATTATTACAAAAAAAAAAAAGTTAACATTGTATTTAATAGTATAATCATGGAGGTTTGGTAAAGGGTGGTGGGGGGATTTGCCCCCCACGGTTCTGTATCATATCATGGTACATTAAAAAATGTGTAGTACGAATTTTTTTTAAAAATAGGGGCTGGTCCACAGTAGTTGTTATCACTATTAAGTATTAAAACGTAGATCACCACACCAGTAGCATTGATTAAATATACTAATTATAAACTTACTATACTTAAATATAGTATATTTAATCAATGCCAGTAGTTATGAGTCAAAAAATGCTCAAATATTAATCATGTTTCAACTGTACAATGTACGTGCAGAACCCGTTTAAGGAATGTGCAAGCGGTGCGTTCGCATCTGATGATAATTTTAAATAATAATTATTAGATGTAGCGTTTTGACCATAGCTATGGACTAAGGTGTATGATATATTGCACCTACCTACATTTATTATCTGCATATCTACATGATTTTTATTTTTTACCAAAATGATTGCACGATCGTCACAATCATGGGGCTTTCTGTAAGAAAATGTTGTCTAGTTGGTTCTTATAATATGGTTGGTAATTTTCTGAAATCCTCATTAGTTTTCGATATTGCGATTTATTAAGAACTGTAATATATATATATATATACGCTCTAATCATTATACATTTGTGTAGTTTATGTGATTAAGTTGACAATTTAAATAAACCTCTGGTTGAAATTTTAAGTTTTATAATCCCGAATCATTATTATACCCGTCATGCAAAAAAATCTTAAAGGTTTTAAAGTTTTCATACAAATCCGAGAAATAGTAGGAAATTTTCAACTCAAATTTAAAGTTTCAACAGTCGTTATAGTTATAAAATGCTCATAATAAAATCATAGATACCAATACATTTCAGTAGTTTGCGCATTAATCATTATAACTATACCGGTATTTATAATAGTTTTATTGTGGAATAAAAGAATTATTTAAAATTGCAGAAAACCAATAAAATAAATAAAATTCTGTCATCATTTTATCAAATATATAACGTAAAAACAGGGATTTTTTTCTTTCTCTATTTGCTTTATATTTTATTGGAGGGCCACCGCATAATATAAATTACTAATATATACCTAGCATTTTAATACTGTCAACTAATGTCATTTATAATCTTTTTGATTTATCTACTATTTAATGTTTATTGGACATAGGAATTTTTTTTAACTACTGTTAAATAATAGTCGATAATTATTAAGTGATTAAATAAAATAATTCAATTAACTATGTAAAGTTAATTATTTTCTAATTTACACATAATAAAAATAAAATTCTACCTACTTCATCATGTTTCATGAAACTTAACTTGATTAAATACTGTTCTCAATTTTATCTTTCTAAGCAGGATATTATAGTAGCAATATAGATTTACGCAGTGGTATATTGGTATGTATATGACTGAGGTCTTATATTATGCTTACCTAACTGAACTGTAACAGTTTATGATAAATTTAACAATATACGAAATAATCAAACTTGATTGTATAAGATAAAATTCTATAATTCACGGGTTCCTAAGATTTATCCCTTCGAAATATAAAAACAATCTTTGACTTGCATTTCTACCAAATTAATCTACCAAATTAATCTACCAAGTAATATAGCTTGCATTATATTTTTATTTTTTTAGATTCTGAACGGAGTGATGGAATCTATTGATTTTACAATGATGTGTGTGTTTTTTTTTTTTTTTTTGTGTCTGGCGACCACTTTTTTTGCAGTAAAAATGCTTCGATTTGCTTATACAGCAACTTTTCTGAAACGAAAGTGAATATAGATGATACTTGGGTAAGTAAAAAATACAACTTTTTTAATACTTTTTGCAAAAATTGAAAAAAAAACATTAAAAAAATTACGAAAAAATGGGAAATTTTACGCAAAATCACGTTTTTACAAACTACATTTTTTGAAAATGCTCTAACTCAAAAACGAAAAACCGCAACAACTTGAAATTTTCACCAAATCTTTATATTGATATTCTCTATACATGGTTAAGTTTTCAAAGTATTTTGACATATCTTGACTTATTTATAGACAATTTCAATTTTCGACTTTTGCAATTTTTTTTTTTTTTTAAACACCTATAAAATTTAATTGGCTGGCCCAAAATTCTCGAAAATGTAATGCAAGGTTTATAATAAGCTAAACTTATTCCCACTAGAAAATGTCGGAGATCGTTTCACTCAAATTTTTTTATAAGTTCAAATTTGTATAAAATATATTAAAATCGCGATAATTTGCAAGTTATTTTGTAGTTGAAAATTCATAAAATTTTTTCTGTTTATACTTAAAATTCAAAATTTTAACACTAGGTTGTTCATAAGCTTACCTTCAAAAATATATAAAAAAAATTCTACCAGACTTAAGAAGAAAAATATTATGTCTGTTTTAAATTTAATTTTTTACAAAATTGCATTTTAATTCAATTTAAATATAAAATACTATATTATTATATACACATTTTAGACAAACATATTAACTCCGTTCAGAATCGTTATTCGTATACAATGATATCTATCATTGCATTCAAATTTAACAAATTCATTGTAATAATGACCTATCCTATAAACGAGGTACACTCCACCCCCAACTGTACAGCAAAGCGAGGCCCACCCGTTCTTTTTATAAATTAATATAAAAATGTTTGAAATTATTATTTAAAAAGATCCGATAATGTCCAGCAGTAAACAGGGTACTTTTCTTTCAGAGCTACCTCACGGAACTCTAACCTAACTCACCTAACCTAACTTTGAGCACCCATCTCGCCATCTACAACTTCTTAGAATGGCTAGTCACTTGTTAAGATTATTGAGAATCATTGTTCTTTTTTTTAATAACAAATTATGTTTAATGAAATATTTCCATTTTTTAAACCATAATATGATCGTATATTTGTGATATCTTTTGGGTTTGTTTTTGAGTCATTGCAACGTCTATTATAGGTAATGCACCCAAATAAATGATAGTGAAATTCTTATTTACAATTAAATACTGTTTTTTTGATGTTTCCATAAAATGTTTAACTTGACTGTGAGTGAAAAATTAAAATTAGTGTAAACATAAATATAATATATTATAATATTATTATTAATTCTTTGAAAACAGTTGTTTTTAGTCTTTTAATTTCATTGCTAAGTCACAACGTGTTTTATCTTCTACGCACTATATAATCATGTTGTATAATATTATAAATTATACAGTAAACTATTTATTGAAAAACTTAACCCTCTGAATTAAATAATTTTAGTTTTGCACATTAATCAATTTGAACGCTAACATTATAAAATAAATAAAAGGGTTAAGCCGAGGGAATAAACAATAAATCGTAGACGTGCGAACAAATTTAAAGAAAAAAAAAATTAATTTTTAATACTATTTAACACCACGCCATAACGCTTTTAATGTTAATTACTGGAAATGGTGGAAATAATCGGGTGATGGGTTTTAAAAAATTCAAAAACTTTTAAAGATTTATCACAGAATCGCCAGTACTACATTATATTAATATAACACAAGGTATATAACATTTATAGGTGATGCCGGCTGTTTCGAGACTGGGTGAAATTAAAAAAAAAATATTAGGTACCTATTACGGTTTTTACTCCGTCCATTTCGTTACTAATAATACTATTTATATGCAACTGATGATTATTAATAATTCACGCAACTATCATCGGCGATACGGGGAGTATACAAGGCAATGATTTATTCGTAAATACACGATTAGGCAATTATTCACAAGTATTGACACCTATTATTATATTAAACCCATTTAAATTTGTTTACATAAAATCCAATACGATGATGGTTAAAAAATAGGACTTCTCCATTCCAAATTTGATTTCATGTTAGTACTTTTATGGACATATTTTCAACATGTTGTAACTACTTGTTATTATTTTTTTTTTTTTGTAACATACCTAATAGGTTAGTACCTATTTAGGCATTCAAGTACATTAATATAATTTCACGTACAAGCAAAACGTTTAAAAACTATACTCGTCTGATAAAAATATGAATTTTAATTTAAAACCGGATCAGTAACGGTATATGTGTTGAGTGATCCCTTGTGTTCCACGGATTCCATCGCATCCGACATGATCGAAAAATCGTTCTCCGGGGCTTTTGATGTGGCTTGATAGAAAATACGTGTTGCAGGAGGTTGTCCCAAACTAATGGGTAGCAAGCACGCTCTATATACATATTTATATATATATATATATATATATATATATATACTATGATATCGTATGGTGCACTACGCCAAACGGGACTATTTCGCGCGATGGCAGGATCGCAACCCCGAGATGCGCTGAGACAAGCGATAAGTTGGCTGGATGTACGTGGATGCGAGTGAATAGTAGAGTTGCGCAGCATCAGTGGAACGCAACTTTTTTTGTTTATTACTATTATTTTAACGAGACAAACCGCTAACAACACGAAACAACTCGTTGTATATGTAACGCAAAAATTAAGATATCACGACTGTACACATTGTGTGCCTCGCTATAGATTATCGTATATGCAGTACCTATACATATTATATTTTAATCCATGGCCTCGCATCATATTGCCATTATACGATTACACGAAGCCAATACGACGACGACGGAAGGTACGAATAAACAATCGCATACGTAGTACATTTTTTTTTTTTCTATCCGGCGTTTAATTGTTGACGAACCACCGACCTTTAGGCCTTAGGGTTTGCGACTTCTAGGTGGTTGTGCGCCACTGGAGTAGAGCATCATCAGGGTCGCCGGCGTACAGGAGTCTACCTATACATAATTGCGCGCGACAAGAGGCACGAGTGTATACCGTAGTAGGTATACGACCGGATGTCCGTTCGGGTCGTGAGACGACGCGTATAGAGGGATGAACAATCTGTCGCGCAGTAAAACAAAGCTGTCGTGGACGGGACGCGCGTACACGGTTTGCGGGGGATGGTTGACGGTGCTCAGAGAGGGTGACGGTTCTGCCGAAACGGTATTTGTCGTCGTGGCCGTACACGTATTTTGTGCCTGTTATAATAAGCTCCGCAGCTGAAACTTCCGTGACTTCCCGTCGCGGACGGCGGTCGTATATATATATATACGTACTTACATATACTTACTTAGCTACGTGCGCGATACATTATTATTATTATGTTACAATGTTACGGATCCGTGTGTGGAAAAATGTGAACGCACTGACTCAGTCTACGACAGACAACGCCAGAGAAGTTTTTCAATTCATGTTCATTTTTCAATTGTATAAACGCTACACGGCACACGGGATCAGATACATTGCGTGTACGTATAATGACTGGTATACCAAAATCATGCGCAACGAAAATACGATATTGTAATGTATGTATATATTATTATGCTTTATTTGTTGCCATTCATTGATTAAAATAGTTATTTTTACAAGAAGAATTTCATCGTTTCGCTTAATTGGTGCGTAAATAAATGTACCCGAATGGCAGATAATATATCGTTTACCAGAAGAAAAAAAACAGTTTTCATGTAACTATTATTTAGACGATAAAAAAAATCAAAATAGTCTCTTATCTATCAAAGAATCATACCTAATATTAGATTACATTTTTTGAATACATATCAAATATAAATAATAAAGTGTTAAGCGATGCACATGATGTATTATATGCGGAACCATAAGAAGACGATGTTGGGACTTTATAATAATATTCTATGTTCAAGAACTTAGTATTATTCAACCGTGCGATCAAATATGGAATATGGGCCCAATAAATAATTAAAATAAAATACAATACAACTTTTTAGATATTTGTCAAATAAATTTGCTACTCATTATACAACTGATGAAATAGTCTTAAAATTAGGTTTGGATATTCTCCTAGTAGAGCGTATAGAAAGCTTCCAAAAGGAAATTTATTGATATTTCTTTTATTATTAAAATATTAAACATTCAAATTTATTGTTTAGAAATTTTGGAGGCAATATATGTTGATTGGTTTCTCCTTCTGTTTCCAAATCTAAATTAACTTTTATGAGTCAATTCACTCGGAACTATATCGTTTTAATTTTATTTATAACTGGCATAGGTCGTCGACGGTCGTATGCTCCGAAACTGTGATGAAATAAATTTCGATGAAGAATCTAAACTTAGCCAATGTCTACATTTCAAATAGTAAATCACCCATAGCTATGAACTATAATTTTAAGTTTGATACGAAATAATTATCATTAATAACATTATTGTTATTATTATTAATATTATTAAGATTGATCGAAATTCATACCTAGCTCAATATACATTTATGATTTTTATTTTTGCAGATTCTTCTTTCTCATAATTTTTTTTCCTATAGGTATATTTAATATTTTTAACAAAGGTTTCTAAATTATGAACGGATTCAGTACTTTTTCTTGGGTACAACGAGTTTTCTAGTTTTCAACTTAAAGCATTTAATATCTTCTTTATTTTTTCCTTTTCCTACAATTGTGTTGATTTTTTTTTTTTTCAATGGTAACTATTTTAATTTTACTACTGCTTGCAATGAAATAAAACTGTACAATATTATTTATTACAATTTCATCCCCTGAGCCAAACATGCAACTTTGTACGGTGAACATTTAACGCCACGATGAAAAGTTCAATGTTTCATGAATTGTATGAATATCTTTTTGTATAAATATATTTCAGTTTAAAGTTCAAATTGTGCGCATCAGCTTTATAAAGAAGCATTTAACGAGAATATTAGGTATATAATGGCATTCGTTCGACCGAGGGTTACTGTTTTCTTCTGAAGGTATGCTATAATAATAGATAAATCTATTACTGTGGAAATATCATCACAATATTTCATATTACGTTTTAATTTTCTAACACACACTACTGCCGTGTACACACAGAGACAGAGTACGCGACGGATAATCAGTTTGGAGAACAAAATATCAACGCGCGAACAACATGTGTTTTAGTGTTACGTGTACGTAAATCAAACAATGTACATGTAATGCGTCGTACAGTAACAATACTATTATTATGTCAACGTAATGAACAATACCGGTTTATTGAATCGCTGCGTGCACCGACAATGGGAATGCATCAAGCAGACTACGCAGTGTTTTTACGTCAAAACTCGAATACCATGACCCTTGAGAAGCGGGTTCAAGAAGGGTAGACTGTGCCAATAAAACTTTTCGAATCTGTTGTAGATTATGATTTGGGTTCTCTCGATCACACCGAATTACAACATTCACGTACAGCCAATGTTAATGACGTATACCTATTGTTATATTTCGGTCCCTTACGTTGTTCAAGGTGTAAGCTTAAATAATAATTATTGATTAACAGTGGAATTAAATTATTCATGTTAAAACGCAAAGAATAAAAAAAAAAAAAAAAAAATCAACCATCTATTATCTTAACCATAAATATCTATTAAAGAATATTGTTTAAAAATGAAAGTGTTTACGAAACCATTATAAATAATATGTAAACATATAATTAGTAACCATAAACCTACTAAAGATTTCTTTTACCTGCCGTAATTCAGTAAAAAATTGTGTTTTTACATAGTATTTTATTACACATTGAACAAGTTTATTTTATTTCTTACATTATTATAATATTATTTTCTTAATTTATCTAAAACATCAAGATAAAATTTTGTTTGTAAGTATGATATTAACTAATAAACTCGGTGAATGAGAAAAGTAGTAAAATAAAAATCATACCGTCGAATATTTGACATGTACTTTATTAATTATGAAATGATTTCAATGGGAAAAACATAATCTTCAAATAAATACCAATTCCTTTTTTTTTTGTTTTATCATAAAATTCGATTATTGATAAAATATTCATTTTATGGCTAGATCACATAAAAGCATTACCCATAAGTTCTTCTTCAAATAACTAAAAAAAGATATTTACCGGATCTTAAGAAAAACATTTTATGACCATCTGAATTTTAAATTTTTACAAAATTGCATAAAATATCGATTTATGCTCAAATGGTTTAAAATATTAGTCATTATTCAAAAAGTATAAGTCATAGAAACTTGAAATGTTTTGCTGTGTTTTAAATTGGCATTTTTTTTAAAAATAATAGAAGAATAGATGTTCTTCTTGTCGCTCAAAAATATTGAAATAAATAGGCACAATCATTTTTTATAAGCGTTTGAAGAGTAAATATTGATATAATATTACAATTTAAATACAACAATATACGTAATATATTATACCTATTCTAGACTAACATATCATCTCCGTTCGGAATCGTTTTTCGTATACAATAATACCTATCATTGCATTCAAATTTAACAAATTCACTATAATAACCTATGAACGAGTTTCTCTACACCTCTTACTGTATAGCAGAGCGAGTTCCCGTCTGGGAACTAAACAGATTATTGCATTAATTAATTTCACGGTCGCATTTATTAATTTTTTTTTTTAACTAGACCGAAAAGTTATAGAAAATAGAAAAAATGGATATCCTATAAAATTAACTTTATTTCAGTCTATTATTTGTATTGCATTGGTTGGTAACAATGTTGATTGTTTAAGTTTTCAGTGCATAAACTTACCTAACCTAGTATAGTTTGTATATTGCTGTTACTATGCAAAAGCATTTAATGTTTATTATATATATATATATATATATATATATATATATTAGTTATATGTTTATAATTTAACTGCTAAAATACTGAGTGTTTGATAAACGTACTATGAAATATTTAAATAGATCTAAGTTAACGATTTTTATTTAAAAAATTCCTTTATGAATACACCGAGCAGAAAATTGCAATAATAATCAATTCTTCGGGTTTTTGAAATAAACCGTTAAATTCAAAACTATAATCGTTATCTACCATTGAAAGACATAGTTAAATATTTCTCCCTGGACGGGTTTCGGATAAAATGAAGCGGCCATAATCCTAAACATTTTCCGCGATTCGTAATTTCGTTTCGAAGGGTATTCCCATGAGCAGGTTTTCATCCGAATCACGCAAAGCGTCTACTACGATCGAGGTATATACCATTGTTGAGCCCAATGGATATTATTTACCTTTATCTATCTTGCCTGGAGGGCAATTCTGTGGAATGTAACAATATTTATGGGGTTCCAAGCAAGAGTTTAATATAATACGCCCTCTACCAAAAGTGCTCCGATACAATAATGACCTATGCGTTTCGATATTTTTTCTGGATAATATTATCTTATCTCTATTGTGTAACACTAGTATTTTGATTTGTTTTCGAAGTTAGTAAAACTGAATAAATTTACAGAATGAAAGCTCAATACACATAAGAGATTTTATTAAATATCGTCGTAATGATAAGGAATTTACAGTAAAGTTATTGAAGGATTTCTATGTAAATTGATATGATGGTGAATCACTGAATTGGTTCCCAATGAAAGCTAAGACTACACTCAAATTGTATGATTTACTAAACTTTTGATTTCTCTACAGTTTATTTATATTATACAAAATAAATGTACCTTAGCTAAATATAACAATACTGTCTTTTTAATTAAGATAAGGATTTAACGGATATTATGTAATTTAATAAGGATACTTCCTTTGATTATTATGGCAAATATGGGTTAGGTTAGATGTTCAATTAGTGTTTAGGGTTAGAACTAGATATTATGTGTGTTTGGGCTTTAGAAAAGTTATGTTTTCACAATTTTACATTTTGAAAGAGATGATAAAGAACTACGTGTTTTTGCTAAAAGATAAATGTGATATTTAAGACTTGGCAGGAAAAAATTATAAAAAAAACCTGAGACCGCTATTAATACTACGTTTTAAGGATATATTTAATAGGAAGTATCGTATTTCAGTGTACCTATTAGACTATCCGAAAAAGCATTTGCGAACAAAGAAAACGTATATAATGTCGTAAAACCAATATAGTTCTCTAGTTTCGTTCAGAATCTAAACAATAAATATTTTTGATAATAATTGGATACAAACAAAGCATCTAACAATTTCAAAGAGAAAAAATAATAAAATAAAATTTTTACAAACTCAACAAAATTGAGTTCAATAAATAAACATACGCACACACGTACACACTATAGTATATTACACATACATTGTCTACATGGTTTATGGTCACATCCCTATCTGACACTTCCCCGTCGGACGTTTCCCCGTTCATTACATTTTCTCATCAAATTCATTTTTAAATTATAAAATGTAAAATCGAACATACTTATTTAATGCATTATTAAAATATTTATTTTTACAAAATTGTATATACAAATAAAAAATAGTACCCTTGTACCACTCAGAATCTAATGAAACCAATTAAAATCATAAAGTTTTTTTAATTTTGTTTTTATTATTATAAATAAAAGTCAATTTTTTTTTCAGTAATTATTACACATTATTAGGTAGTGCGTTCGTTAAATTTAGTTTTTAAGTAAATTAGTTTAATTTAGTTTAATTAATCAAAAAAGGACGGTTTACGTATTCCAGAACCCCTATTGCATTCTTAGTTTCTGCGTTGGATTATATAGTATGTTTTTCTTAATTACATTAATGTATCACACTCGGCAGCTATACTCAATGAGTATTACTCATACGGAAAACGACCTATAGTTACAAACAGTACGTAAGTATGTATTTTTTGTTGCATTTAATTTAAATTCCGTGCGAATTGTTAATTAAGTATTCACATAAAAAAAGCAATGATTTTTCATTGCGTTCGAGAATATATTCCGGACAGTGCTCGATTTACCAGAAAATGGTCAGAATGCTAAAAACGTTTTACATACTCGCGGGATATTTGATCGTATTTTTTTCAATTATATTTCGAAATGTTCTTAAAAACTGTTTAACGTGTAAAACCGTAAACATATACAATTATTTTGACATTATTTTCACATAGCTAAATAGTTTACATAAGTTCAATATGAAATCCAAAGACAGCGCTTTTTGAAACTTACTCATTGATTATCTATTGATTATCTATTGATCTCGATACTTCTAAGTAAAAAAAAAACTTTGTTTGAATAATAAAGCCGATGCGTATACAAAACTTTGGTTAGATATTTGAACTTATTATTTTTCTGAATTATTTACTATCCGCAGATTATTATCAGTTATTAGTAAACAAATGATCATTTACAATCCATAGACCATAGACTATAAAGTGATAAATAATTTGACATTTGAGTGATTTTTCCATATATTGACTGTTGAGTAATACGGCATTGTTTAAAAAATTGTATCTTTACTTCTATATACTTTAGAATATACATGGCAATATTTCAAAACTAAAGTCCGAATTGATACGGAAATTGTAAAAGTGTTCATAATAATATGAGAATATCATAATAATTGTGAAATATGTATTAAAATAATCAAATATCTAAAATAATAGTACAATTAAATTTTTTTTGTATAAAAAATAAACTAATTTTTTATTTATTTTTAGTTTTTTCACTTTGTCCGAGTTGTATAAGAAATAAATACCTTGATTCTGTATAACGTTTAGAATATTTTACATTATGGTTCAAATATTCAGAACTATAATTCAAGGTTTTAAAAATGATTCATGTATAACCGAATATAATCAATTAGATTTATCAAATGTTCATGTTATTAAAAAATAATTAACCTTGAAATAAATGTATACCTATGTGATGATGACGGAGATATGACAATGATGATAAAAGTTCACTTTATTCAGCCGGTTAGGTTGATTTAGGCCCGTTTTTCCAAAATCCAATTTGCAGAATGATAAAACGATAAAAATATATAAATATAAATATATTTATTTTGACTATTTGCTAAGTATTAAATAACAGTAAAAATCACTTGAAAGAATAAAAGAATTGGAAGGGCCTTGCTCTGCTGTACAGTAGGGGTGGATAGTGAATTTAAATTGTCTATTAATAGCTCAAAAAATGTTAAAATACTTTGAAAACTTAATCATGTATAGAAAACGCCAATATAAACATTTAGTCAAAATTTCAAGTATTTGTGATTTTTGTTTTTGAATTAGAGCATTTAAAAAAAATGTATTTTATTAAAACGTGATTTTGTGTAAAATTTCCTATTTTTTCGTAATATTTTTACTTTTTTATTTTTTTTTGACGCTTTTAAAAAGTATTGAAAAAGTTTAATTTTTGACTTGCCCATGTTATATCTGAATTCACTTTCCTTGTTGTCATTTAAGGAAATTGAAGTATTACTACTACCCAAAAAGATGTCATTAGACACAAAAAAAAAAAACACACACACATCAATGTAAAACCAATAGATTCCATTACTCCGTTCAGAATCTAGAATGTATATTATGATGATTTTTGCTTTCGGAGTGTTAACTATTAGAATATTCATAATATATTAATAAAATATACGAGTAAATTCATATTTTTACTATTCAGAAATAATGTGTGAGCGAAATTTTCAGTATTTATTAAAAATAAAATTATGAACTAAAAATCAAAAAGCCATTATAAATAAATATTTCCTGCAAAAATTTAAATATAACATCAGCCTAATAACAGTAATAAAAATTGTTCAACTAATTTGGATAATACATACACATCAAAAAATATCTTTTGACGTATACTAATGGAGTGTAATCAGATTATACGACGTGTAAATGAAATATTTAAATAATAAAATAATTATGATTAATATATATACAGAAGGCAATTTGTTTACATTTATTTGCACTAAGTTCAAGTGTTAAAATATATTATTTTATTTAAATTTAATTATTCCGTAGGTATAATTAACTGTAGTTTATATATTCTTGTAAAAGAAACACTATGACGGCAGTTAAATAAATTTTATTTTTTTAAATCAAAATAAATAACAAATGTTATAGAAGGCAAAAAATAATAAAAATAAACATTTGACTATGTTTTTCTCACTATCATATTGTATACAAATTATTATTTATGTTGTTTTTATAGTATAAGTTAAAATAAGAATGCATGTGGCTATGTAGGGGTCTATAGTTTTTATCATATATGTTTTAAAACAACAATATTGCTGTTTGTACTTTAGTTATCATTGCGAACACATTAAAAGGCCAGCTTAGAACATGCACTCACCCAAAGTTACTCCTATTGATTTTGATATTTAATGACTTATTGTCATTTAAACATGAAGTCTTCACTATTAACAAATTTAAATAAGAACAATCAAAGAATGTTTTTTAGTCTTATAGTAATTGTTATTACTGAGCGTGCATAACAAATAATTTGTCATTCACTTAAACACATGCTTTAATAGAATGAAATGAATTAAAACGTTTATAAACTATATACATGTATTAACCAAACAAATTCGTTAATACTTCTAAATGCATATTTAACTAGGTACACTATTTTAATTATGAAAAATGTATTTTGTAATAACTATGTTAGTAAGTTACTAATAAATTTCTATTACGAGTTACGACAAAATTATAAAGTAGTAACACTAATATAACATATGTTTATTAAGTACAAGACAAGACGTACTTCTTCTTAGTTTGTATTTTAATTGATTTGTACAATTTATGTGTTCATTCATTTAAAGCTCAGATAATAAATATTTATATTACCTTCATTGTTTTTGATTGGAATGCAGTTACTAATTTCTGATGACATGTTAAATTTTTACAAATTGTAAATAAACATTGTAATTTATTTTAAATTAAAGATAATTTAAATAAAAAAAAATTGACAATTATATAATTACTTATTGTACATTACATAAACTGAAAAGAAGAGCTTACATCATACTTGGTAAATCATTTTCAATTTAATTTATTCAATGTCAATAATAGGTTCAAGCTGTATATACTGATCGAATATAGTACGTTTGTACAGTTTTCTCTTACTGTGTCAGTATATCTGCTATTAATTGATTTTAATTATTTTATTACAATTGTAAAATTTGTAATTTATTAAAGACTTTAATTAAAATTACGTCAAAATACATTTATACAACAAAAACGGATTTTAACGATTTTAGTGTGAAATATGCCAACACCGTTATAACAGTCCTTTTCAGGACCAACCCCTGCTCTAACTATACTTTCGCATAATATTGAAGGCTTTCAACAAATAAGGGATAGCTTCTGGCTATCATTTGTGCTGAAAATGACTGCGATACACTTTGTGTGCAATAAACGCACCAGGACAGAGCCAGCTCACGGCCAAAAATACCAGGAATGATATTAATCAAAGAGATACCTACTAAAGTGATACATACGGAAGTGCAGTTTTCTCAAAACCTGGATTGATCATAGAAAATGAAGAACAATACAATAAAGGAAATATTGAAGTAATTACAATAGAGGTTAAAGGCTGTACGATCACTTCAATATACAAACCGCCAAATATAGAAAACTGGACACGATAAGAAGAAGAAGAAGAACGATTTTACGATTAAAAAATACATAGGTAATAAGCTAATCAGTGATTAGAAAAATTTATGAAAATGTTTAAGTGTGTGAAGAGCAATAAATAGAAAAAATATTACAATTTAAATAATTTAAATATTATATAACATATGTCCTAGACTGACAAAATATTATTTCACAATCATTTTTCGTATACAATGATATACCTATCATCACATCCATTATAATGACCTACTCTGTGTTCGAGGTCCACTCTAACCATACTGAACAGTAGAGCGAGTTATTGATATTTTAATATTATAGATAATGGTAATATCAGCTATTAAAATAAAATAATGATTAAAAATCGTTGAATTAGGGGACAAAGATTAAAATTCTTACATTAGTTCATGCAACTAATCCAATAAGAATATAAATGTACGGGATGTACAACTACCTAGTAATTACATTAAATATCTATACAATCAATATGACATAAAATAAAATATTATTTATTTGATAAATATTTTACATAACTGCTATGACAATTGACCAGACATACTAGGTCTAAGAGAGCAAGAGACTAAAAATAAACTGTCTTTTTCAAAAATAACTTTTTCGGAAAACATTCTCTCGCTGGTCGATCGTATAATGATATCCATTTATGCGTGCAAACTACAGTATTAGTAATTATTGGATCATTATTTTATTAAAACCATCGGAATTCCATTATGTTTTACAGTCGTCTGAATAATACAACAATGCGAATTTATTTCACACAATGTTGATTTAGTGATGCATATTAGTTTTGAATTACACAATGTTTGACGATAGTGTGTCCACGTCAATGTTCGTCTGTCGGCATATTTGTGAACTTGGAAACATGTATTAAACGTTAATTCATTTGGACGTCGTCATATTTATGTAAATAAAAATAAATAACTACGGTCTCTTCCTAGGGTGTTTCATACCGTGTTACAAAATTATTAGAACCATGATTTTTACTGCTTTAAAAATAACATCTACCTAACAACATATTATCGTAAACAACATAAAATTAATTTAATTATTGAGTATAGACTATAGAGCAATTTAATTTGAAAAAAATTGTATTTATTTTTAAGATTAATTCATTTTTTCATTTTTTCATTAATTCAGTAAAAGATGTCGCTATAATATACCAAATACCAACTTTAGAATCAAGACGGCTAAACACAGATGTATTATTTATCCATAAATTACTTAACAATAAAATAAATTGTCCAGATTTACTAGAACAAATTTATTTTAAAATACCAATTTTTAACGCCCGCCATTCACATTTATTCTACACAAATTTTGGTAAAAATAATCGCGTTAAACACAGCCCACTACTAAACCGAATGTTAACATCATGTAACAATATTTATAATTTTGATTTTTCCTATGACAACAGTAACAAATTGAAGTCATATACTTATTAGTTACTAATCCTACTTATTATTCATAAATAATAAATGTTATATTCCTCCTATTTAAATTTAATCTATTATACAGTATTATTATTATCTATAACAACATTAAATTACATTGTATACATTTTTGTTTCTTTTTGATACTTGTACTTGAGAATTGTTATTATTTTATAAGTATGTAGTATTTAAGATTTTGTTTTCCTGTACCATATTACCCTTCGAGGGTGTTACTTTATAATAAATAATAAATAAATACATTTTAATACCTCATGCTATATAATATATTATTAGTATTTAATATTTCCTTTTTACGATATTTATTACTTTTTAAATTGAACAAAATATTGTTACAAAATAATTTAGTATAAGCTTTTAAATTATTAAAAATAAATAAAAATAATGATTGTGTGTTTTATACATCCAATGGCATCGTTTGATTTTATAACTCATATTACTTTAAGATCAGGTTAATATGTATCATAAATAGAAACGTTTCCATTGCATTTACATTGTATTTACAACCATTGATTTATAATAATGAATAAAATACAATTCAATGTTGTAAACCTATATATATATATATATTTATTAATTAATGTTCCAATAACCATGATCATCATGTTTCAATATGGCATATACCAGTTCAACAAAAGTCAATTATTTATTTTTGTACGTACAATGTACATATATCGTTATGTCATCAATATGTATACAATAATGGTTGTTCTTAACGATTCAAAATGTAGGGTTTTGAGGTAATATTTTTTGTGTATATTGTTGTTACTGATTGTTCGTAGATACGAGTGGGCCAATAATATTATGCACTTATACAAAGACAACTACCGCACAATTTCACGGTTTCAGATAAAACTTTAAGCCGATTTATTTTGGATGATGATCGGTGTCCACATCAGTTTCACATATTATTAACCTGGTGTTATCCATTTACCCGAACGATAAATTATGCTAATCAGTAATCAACAATAACACGAGTATTCAAATAATCAGACTTATGTTGATTGTTATTGCTGATTTTATAACAAAACCGTTTTGTTTTTCGCCTCATTTTATTTATTTAGTTTTGAGCTATAATATATTAATATTAATGTACTTCAAACAATATGTTGAACGTACGTTATCAAAAGAAATTGTAATATTAGTGGATGTATTACGTGACATAATTTATTAAATTTCTTACACTAGTCGGATAATGAGCAACGGTTAAACGTTCAAATTCAAAGGAGAGAACAAGCATATTATGTCTAATACAGATACATCGCTGTGTTGTACCTATGTTTCGGAATTCTTACGCTAGGTATGCGAATAGATCAATATTCGAAATATGTCAGTAGGCATTTTCAGAGGAAACATTGATGGAATTATTATTTATAACATGTACATTTGTAATACCCGGATTCGCATTTCGCAACCAAAGAAAAAGAAAAAGAAAAGACAAAGAAAAAGCCAAACCAGTAACGTTATTATAATTTTATTGATGGAAAAAAGCTATACAGTATATTTCACTGTTACACAAATGAGATTCGTCATGCGTCATGCCATTGAAAAATTTATCCAGGAGTACACTCTTTATTCTTGTATTAACATTGTACTTTTTTAATGACGAGTATATTGAGTAATTATTTATTACATTTTTAAACATAGTTATTATGTAGGTACTAATATATTTTTAGTATTAAATACATAAATGATATTGTGTGTTGATTGAATAATACTGTATTCATGTTTTTTTTTCATATATAAATACACGTCATTATTGTATGCCCAACACGAAGACTACACGAACTGTTTAATTTTGAGTCGCGTGCATTTAACAAGATTAATTTCCGACAGTTTTTCATTTAAATAAGCGAGATATTAATATTACTAATCATCCAGGTTTAGTTAAAATTAAATGACCTTATCAAAAATAATATAAAATGTTGCTTAGCCTTCATGTCGTTTTTGTGTATATGTTGAAATCGTGTCATTTCGGAGTCCTTACTTATTATTATTATAATATTTTTTTTTTTCAAGAAAATGACTATAATTTGTTACAATTAATTTCTATAGCGCGGACGTAAAACTTTATGTATCTTGGTGTTAAACACACCGACTTCGAAACATTTTTTTTTTTTAAAGAAATAATTTAAAACTGCGCTAAAAAACTAATTTTCCATCATTATCTCAATGACAAATTTAAAAGAGACATATAATCATCAGAATATAAATAATTTTTATTATAACTGTTCTTTTAGTTTATTGTTTTTTTAAGTCCAACTGGTATTGTTATACTGGGTTACTGATTGGTAAAGTGAGTAAGTAAACTCAGAATTGTAATAAGATAATAAGTACAACTATGTAAGAATATTGTAAGTCATTGATATTGATAAAACGTTGTAAAAAGAATAGTAATAATTATAAGTCGTTACTATTTCGTGTTCAAATAGATACATCCAGGAAATTAAATTATGAACAAATGAAAAATAATAAAGAAATAGACTAAAAAAGGGCTTATTCCCTCAAGTTGCTGTTAAAGTAATCATCACCAAAGTAATAACTGGACAAATTACACACTCTAAACACATTCCTTATTATTTATTTATAAGTAAATGCCCATAACCAATCTACAATACATGTAAAATTTATTCTATTATATGATGACCTTTGCACTACATTTTTCTGAGTATGAAACCAGAGTATCGAATATGGATTTTGCGGGTTATTTAGAAAAACGATGAAAACAGTAAAAAGTTATTAATTTTTCAGCCAAATTTATTATCTGAAGACTAATAGAAATCATTGAATACCTTTAATCAGCCAACCGTAATCATATCATCGTCATCACTCATCAGGTCCATCGTCAACCATATATATACGAGTATATAAATTGATACTTCATTGTTAAAAAAATTACCGTACGTGGAAAATATCGCACTTGACTCTTTTTGTTTGGATTGGATGAACTGGGTTGATTTTTTTTTATATATGTCCTTATACGTTCCGTTTTATCGGCGGCGGATCAAAGAGAAAACGCAATCGAAACATGCTGTTTTTGTAAAAAAAGGTCAATTTGTTACTTCTTTCTTTTTATTATTATAATATTTCCTTTCAATGACTGGGGATCGGAGAGAAATCTGAAATCATTCGTCGCGTAAATAAATATTGCGATGACTTATACCGATATACGTCGATAACAACAACAACAACAATAATAATAATAATAATAATAATAATAATAATAATATAGAGTTCTATCATATGGGGGTCCGATTTCGCTAAAGTAGCGGACGAGGAGTCTACAAAAATCGTATCATCAAAAAACTTAGATGAGCCATGAAAATTGCAGTTCAACGGTTCCAATTATTTCTTCCGTCAAACAATTTCTACTGTAGAGAAAACAAAAATGAAACGAAAACAATATAATATTATTATAGAAAAAGTTGGCCACATCACTCGCCGTGTACACTGCAGTCCTGCTGCGGATCGGTCCAAGGAACACGGGAATATAATACTGTACGTGAATACACGATATTATAGACGTGTGACGTGGGTGTTTTTGAAAGCCGGCGATCATGACGTGGACAAATAAGAAAACCCGCGTTAATTAATTTGTCATCCGTTCTCAGGGCATTGTGTACACACACTTTGTAATCGGAGTAAAAATCGCTCTCCGGCACCTGCAGATCCTCGTGTAATATCCTCGGTGCGAAAACAATGAGAACTATATACTACCATGGAACACACACGTACACACACACACACACACACACACACACTCACACACACATATATATATATATATATATCCATTTTTACGCGCTTACTGCAGGGATACACAGCACGTACACTACAGATATACGGTCTACTGCAAAACCATCACGCGCTTTACCGACGACAAATACGAAAACTATACACGCGTCTAGCGTCAACATTTTAATTTATTTCGAGAGAAATCGCGCTGATTCTTCTCTCGGGCATTCTTCTTTGAAAACGACGAGAATCGCGTCCGTCTGAAAGGCTACGGATATTATTATTATTATTATTATTATTATTATTATTATTATTATTACTATTTTTATTATTATTGCGAAAGAAGCAGAGACGAGAAACGACTCGCAAATGCATCTATTGTCCGACGTTCAAACGTATGTATATTAATTGGTATATTATATATAGGTGTGTGTGTGTGTAATATGTCTGCGCAAACTACAAACACGACGAGAAATTCGAATACGTTGGGTTAATCACTTTTTTTTCGTTCTCGTTTTTTCCTCTTCGTTCTTTTCTACTGCGTTCAAGGGATTGGCGGGACGGGGCAGGGACGTAACAAACGCGTACAGCGGCAAGAATAAATCCTGTCAAAGGCCGGGCGGGGGCGTATATACATCAGTTAGGCTCGCGTATGTAGGACGCGTACAGTTCTACAGTCAGAGTCAGTCAATTATTTGAAATAAAAATAACGAGACTGGCAGCCATGCCGTCCTGCGAACGAGATCAAACGCGATCCGTGTAGGTACATACACATAGCCGTTTAGTATATACATATACATATAAGCGCACGCACAGCGCAGTCAAAAGGCCGTCGTCGTATTTAATCGCGTGTCGCTGTAACAACGACCGGATGATGCACGCAAAATGATGTACCTACTGAAGAATTAACTCCTATCATCTTTTTTCCGCGTTGTGCAGTAACTACATATACACATCGTCGTTTTTTTTTCTGTTTTCCGTCGAACGCCAGAGGATTATCCGCGATAAAACTTCGAGTTCACGATCACGAACATCATTATACGCATAGGATGACGAAACAGTTTTTGAGCCAGAAACAATCTATATTTGTATATATACAAAACTACAAAATGGGTACAAATCTTAAAACTATTGCGGCCCAGACTGTGGATCTATATATACTGTCCACAAAGTCTATACATTCAGCATTTATTACGCGAAAGACGTATTGATATTTGAACAATGTTAAACTGTTCACTAACCCCTGCAAGATATTATCATATCAATCAAAACTGTTTTTTTTAAACAAACATTTTAGATTAATTAATCTCAATTTTTAACAAATAGTTCGTTATATAGCTATAGGTATATAACATTATATATAGTTTGTTTAAAATATATTGGTTATTCCGATATGATCGCGTATAGTCTGCGACTTGTTTCCAAACCGATTCATTCCGATCCGATAAGCTGTAAAGTGCAGCATAATCTTAAAAAATTGTTTAAAATTTGGTGTAGACATTTTTTTTCCGACGCGTTATTTCTACTCTCCTTTATCGAGAACTTACCACTGCCTCTTTGCATACACATACATTTACTAATACTCAACAACATATAGATGCGCATACTTTTGCTGCAAGAGTTGCCGTTTGATCCTCCATATATCTCGGTCCATTGATATTGTTCGTTAGGTCGTATAATTATTTATGCGATGTTAATGTGTGGATAATAATTTGTCATCATCTGTGACATGTATACACACGGACTGCGGAAATCGAATGCATATAATTATATAAATCATATACCTATGTATGAAGATGCGCTGAATTAATTTTGAAATTGTCTGGTCTACAGATATATATAGATTTACATATCACCCACCACCGGTATAAAATATTGATGATCTTTCTTTTCCTGAGACCGAGGAGTCGATTTCATATTTTCCCCTAGATTAAAAAAACCATTAGATCTGGCTAGTATATTTCCTATATAATTATTACCTCTACTAATGCATTAAAATTAAATGTATGTTATCCTCCTTAATAGGACAATAAAAATTGGTTACAAATTATAAAGAGAATATCTACCCATTGGCCAAGGTAACCCCCCCCCCAAATATGGTCTGGTCATGGCCAGACTTAAGCCCCTTGTTCAATGCCACCGTATGTATGTGTACATGTGTATGCAACTGCGCCGAAACGCGAGACGACGTCCGTTATATCGATAAATGTGTTCATATTTATACATATACAGAAGATTATATATAAATACATAGGTAGAAGACTTTAGAGACGCAACAAATAATCGTGTTCACTGTTGGAGCGGGATCGAGCCAATTTGAACCTGCGGAAAAATGAGGCTGCAATGATAATGTCGGCCCCGAAACATACGTCAGCTTAAACGTATTTAAAGAATTCGTATCGATTCCGGTAATTATTTTGAACGCACACATAGCGTTTATATTATGCGCGTATATATACGCATGACGTTGGTAAAAAAATTCGATTTTCTTGCTTTAAGACACCGATTGATATCAATTATAGAGGTTCCCACAACGGTGGCAGATCCACGATTTTTCCATTTTCCGTAAAAATCATTTTCGAGTTATAAATCTTCAACTAATTTTTTCGTCCTGCAATATCTTTTCGGGGGGATAGATTATCTGTCGGGAAACACCTTGCTAATGCGCTTTAAAATAAATTCATTGATATTAAAAAAGAAACACTATTATCCATGCCTGTCAATTTTTTTAAAATTAAAATATTTTCTGATATATATATATAGCAAATAATATAGCAAAAATGCACACATAGAAGGAGAAAAAAATCATTAATTAATAGAAAAATTCTTAAAACAAGATGTCTATACTAACATATTGTTTAACAATGAATACAGGACACAGGTGCCTAATTAATTGCACGAGAAAATAAAAGATCACGCAGGTACCTATACACAGTCCCGTATTACGCATCGGTTTAACGAAAACAAATTAAAACGTTGTTAACTGTTTATGCATGTGTACAGTGTATGCGTGTCGGGCACCTAAATCACGAATTACCATTGACGCATACACAAACGGTATCCCGGAATCGGGAAAACGGAATTATTCAAAGACAATAAAACTGAACGGTTAATTATATATGTAAGAGTAATTTCAGTTTACAAAGCTAATCCGCGGACGATGGGATTTCCAATTCAAACTAGTTTAAAATCTTCGGCGCTGCAGTTATAACGATCGGGCTTAAGCATTCTCGCATGAACTATCGTTAATGCGGAACGATTGCTTTGGAAATGTAGAAATTGGGTCGTTGTCCGTGCGAATTGCTCAATCAATATTTACACCAAAACGCGCGTATAATATACGCATGGTAGTGTACGTATATATACGGACGGTTTTGTTCCTGGACGTAATACCCACGTATACCCAACGCGTACAGGTATTATGTACAGTATATATAATAATAATAATATGCATAACGCGTAAATATACGCGCGTAGTGCAGATCTTGTGCAGGATTGCATAAATTATACGCAGTGCACCCGTGTTTTAATCGGTTCGTTATTTCATTTTATTTTTTTCATCTCACGCGGTGCGCCGATAAAACAAAGGTCTATTTGGCCGTTTAAATTATACGACGCGAACGTGCACACCAGTGATACGGACAAGAAACCGCGCGACGTTATGGAGATCGAGTACAACAGCATCATGTACACGATCGAGGGCGGGTTTTAATAATAATTTGATTGTAATCGTCGTCTGCGAATATTATAGTGCAGGCTTATGATCTATATATGCGTCTGCGCGTGCACCACAAGAACATAACAAAACGTTTGGTCCGAAGTAGACTAATTCAATATTTTAATAAAACACCACTGTAAGGCCACCACATGCTAAATACATTATAATATATTATATACATATTAATATTATATTATTTGCATCAAATTCGACGTCGATTTCCCGAATGAATGGCGTCGATTTATGCTCCGCGAGTTTGTATAATTATAAGGCATGGTTTTGACGTTCGGGTTTTAGACAACAATGTAAAATAATTAATAATTTCGTCGATTTAAAAAGTACCGTATTATTAATATAACGACGAATTTATTGTACGCCAATTAGCATTACAAATGGAAATAATTAAATTAATTTCCAAATCAATTTCGCCAAGTCAATACAGGTGTAATTTGCTGCCGCCTACTAATGTAATATACGCACTTAATTAATATTTAATACATTATATTATGTCAAAAAATGCAATCTACACGTTATCGTCATCGTTTAGAAAATATGAGCTACAACATGAATTTATCAACTAACGTGAATACGACTTGAAAATATCACGTATTACAAGTCCTGCAATTACCAACTGCGGTTTTTCATTGATGATTGTTTGAAATAATATACGGGCCGCGGTAACGTTTGGATTATAGTTATTTAAATTCAATGTATTAAAATCTTCAAAATTATTGAGCGTTGTATATTATTTATACTTTCTGGAGTCCAAAAGGCAATACAACATTATAATATGCAAAAACATGTTAGATTTTGGATGTTGAATTGGTATTCTTCAGGATATTTAACTAACGAAATACAAATATTTCGTTAGTTGGAATGTTGTTAATAATTTTCGAGTGTCGTCTGTTATGCATGCAATTACTGAGAATGTGTGGATAATACACTCTATACTCTATAGTATTAATTTGATTTTAATTTCATCTATGGCATTTTTGCGAGATGGTAGTGGCGCAGTGCTTAAAAAGCTTACAGCGTATAATAATAATACTACAGATCGCACAAGTATAATCTATAGCCGCTTACTCGTGTATTGTGTTCAACTAACACACTCTTCATATGACTCTGTTCACTTTTGACTTTTTTTTCATTTTTATCAGCTATAGTGTAAAAAGAAAAATAAGAAATTTATTATCAGAATGAAAATGTTAATACATTTCTTTGTTCCCATTCGAGATTTCACAGATGTAATAATTGTTATTTTATTGAACAAATATTTTTTTTTTTTCATTTGCACAGCGGCACTAGTATTATATAATAAAAGTACATATATAATGAATACAATATATTGTACTAAGTATGAGTGTCTAGAAAGTTTGAAAACGTGTTATACGTACAAATAGTAAAGTATAATTTGTTAATGTGTATCCATAGAACGTTTCCAAACTTTCTAGATACTATGTATGTGAACAACAAATGTTTATTATTGCTCATTAATGACCGTCAATTGGTTCGGATAAATACATTTGTCGATAAAACTCGTGTTATTAATCCTACGGATCTCACAACATATTTTATATTAACATAATAATGTTATTGATATACAAAATGTATAATTATACGTATGATATGCGTATATGCACTGAAAATTGTTTTCTATTAGGTTTTGATTTCACATCCAGACATTATCTGTGTATATTAAATAATACCAACTATTGCTGTTAAATTAAAACAAAAAAACTTCATAATTGTTCCGGATCTAATTTTATTCTTAATGAATAAAATGAATTTTTTTTGATTCGAATAAAATAATTACATAAGAAGACGAAAATACAACCATTCTTCAAAGCCATCTATCTAAGAAAATCTCGAGAGATTAACATTTATAAGATATAATTCCGAATATTATGTTTAATTTAAAAGTGAAATTTATTGTAGTTTTTACAACCGATTATTTGATTAATTCGCAAGAGTTCTCAACTTTCCGAGGACGTTTCATAATATTGTATTAGTTAGTATTTTTAAAAATATTCACGCTACCTTTGAGATTTTGTCACGCTCTCTAGGTAGAAAACTATTGGACTAATTAATCAATATACTTTCTACATCGTTATATTAGATTCAGTAAAGCCAGTGAAGAGCATTTTCTACCAAATATTATTTGATAACAATTTTACAAGTTTACATTTTTGTTTCGCTATTTAGTATTCTTATCAGGTATAGGTAAATCGCATAACATCGTTATTTCGTTGCGAGGTAAATAAAAAATTGTAGTGTTATTCTTATTTAAATATATAGTTTATTTATTTATCTTTATAAGGGGCACGGGCAAATAATCGCAGACGAATACTTCAATGTATTATTCGGATGTACATACGAGAATTTTAATGTACAAAACAGAAAACCATTTACGTATTTTCATATTCGGGATACCGCTGCGCCCTGGACGAATAAAATTTGTCACTGTAATAGTGTAAAATGTATTTGTGAAAAGCTTCAAGAATGAGTTATCCATATGTAGTTCGCCGTTAGCAATTGGCTATATGCCGATATTCGAAAACCAACATTCTAATGAAATATTTATTTTCGAGTCGAATTTTATCACACTACAGTTTATTATATTACCAGCTAATCATCGACTTTATATGATTTTCAAAATTTCAAATCGTTTCTTACACCTACACATTGCATTTGGATAATTTGCAAATAATATAGTATTGTTTATTATTGTGCTTACATTGCAGACTAAGTCTGATGGTTCAGTACAGTCTTGTCATCGTTGAACGATAACTAGTGAACTTTAGTTATTTAACTATATATCTTGTTGTCGGTAATTTTAATAGCCGTCTATACGGCGTACGCAATAACCGTAACCGCGGTAAAGAACGACCTCCGGGACTACGATAATTTTGCACCACTTCCACCGTATTCACTCTACCAATGGACTTGCCGATGTCATCTCGGTATACGACGGTAACATATATGTTGATGTCGTATACCAAAAGCATAAGGTAAATTATTTGTGTACGTGGCCTGCGACCAAGTATCTCGCTCAAACGACCGAATCCTAATAAAATCAATCATGAGCACATTTTAAATCCCGTATGTGTGCCACTAAGTGAATATTACATAATCATATTATACAGTTTTCAACGGACAGATTATCATAGGCATAAAAATTATAATTTCGGATCACGGACATCTGTGTTATGGAGTTTCGAATAAATAGTTTTGTATAGCCCCGTATCTGAGCAGACATATTTTTTTTAAAAAATTCCCACTGGGTGGGACCGCGGAGTCGTGTATGCGTATCTGTACAACAGCGGTACAACGTGTGTGTTGAAAAACGATTATATTATAAACCCGCATCGAATACCATAATATCATAGACCAGCGGTTCCCAAACTACGAGGTGGTGCTCTTTTTTAGACCAACTTTAATCACGGTTACCCATATGAATATCATAATACGAACTTGAAATATGTTTGATAAACGAATACTAGTTCATCCTACTCTAGTTTTATTTTCATGTGAGCCACGGTGCCCCTGAAATAAGCTTATGGTGCCCTTGAGGCATTGCGGTGCATAGTTTGGAAACCACTGTGACATGGAATATAGATTACATGCTTGTGATGGTGTATAATATTGTAGTAATAATAAATTTGTGCTCTAAAAGTAGTAAACCTACTAGTAAACGCGCAGAGTAATGTTCTAACTGTTCCAAGAGTATGGAGAATAAAAATAAAAATAATCGTGATGTGGACTCACGTTAGTGGATTTCCACCGCGCATAGCTTCGGCAATGCGTTTTCGGACATAAATTCGAAAATGACACATTATGGTGGATGAGGAGGCGGAAGCGCGGTGGTTCTCGATTGGTTCCGGCGCGCGCGGGATGATTTCACTTTGGTGTCCAAGGATCAAGGTCGATCCGGATGACCCACAAAATCAATAATCAAAAAACGTGATTGATTTAGGCTCGGTCGACCGTGGTCGTATATTATAGTACATATTATGTATTATTATTATGGTCGTCGGTTATATAAATCTAATAATAATTTGTTGACATAACGATAATAATGGAAATTTCAGATTATCGTCAAAGAAACCGTGCGTCCGGTGTGCTTGCAGTACGTGAAAGGGAACGTGTCGTGATCATTTTCATAATAATTATTACAATAACCGTCCGAAGACGACGACCGTCGATCATCGATTACGAATCGTATTTCATCGAACCCAACACAAGCCGAAAGAGAAAATCCAGTAAGTGTATAATAATGCAGTCGATTGGTATGCACGCGCGGCCAAATAAGCATAATTTTATGAATGTAGCATTATATAAAATATTTTAAACTCACGTTATCCTATAAATATATATATTTTTTTATTAGATATATCAAAATATGTCAGTAAAATATATTATATACATCGATGAACCATATTATTGTATTCAGCTTGTATAGTGTATGATTTTATAGAACTAGAAACAATAGAATAAAGAAAGAAAGGAAGAAAGATAAGAAAATTGTTTTCAAATTTGAAATATTGTAAAGGCATTCATATATTAGGTACCTATACCTATCTGTTGAAATTTCTAATCATAGTTGAATTATTCTTCGATATCGTTGTCGCCTGATAGTCTGATAGATTATCGTATATTAAATACGTTTTCACGTACAGTATATAAGGGGAAGAAAAAATGGGGATGAAGTCAAAATGGTCGTTTTATTTAGTTTTTGGGTGTCTCAAAGAGTTGTTTTGTTCCGTGAAATCTGAATTTTTTTTTCATCACAAGTTATTCAAAAAAAAAAAAAATAATAATAATAAAATAAATAAACTACCGAAAAACAGAATTTGTGAAAATTAAAGAGATTTTTATTTACGATTTTTGTGTCAGCTCTCTAAAAAAAAACAGCATGGAGCTTACAGGCACGTGGTGCGCTCGTGTTATACTTTATATATGTTGTATTATATATTATGAAATAACGTATCGTCTGAATGTGTATTTTATACGTGACATTAACTTTTAATCAAAAAGTTAAAAACAAATTAATGCGTGTAACGATAAAACTATTATATTCTGAGTATATACATACATACACATGAATAGTTTGTTCTGAGAGTGAGGCATAAGAGGGCACAGCTTGTGGGCGGACGTGATGTACGTGGGAGTAAATTATCATTCGCACGGCGGCGGTGGTGGTAGTGGGTCGACATAATTTGTATCAGTGGAGGGGTGATTCCACTCCTTCCTTCGATTATACACGCGCACATGTATGTATGCGAATTGAATGCGAAAACCACCGGGAAATGTCCAAAACTGTACACGACGCGAATTTATCTTTATACGCACATAATATACAATACATACGTGCGCGTCATAATACTAAATTAAGAATAATATAACAACATTATGGCATGGAAAAAATAATATTACTAACTCGAATTGAAACCTATCGACGTATTTCACTCTTTTATTGCGGATGAAATCAACTATTAGATTACGTGTTGTCAAAAATTAAGTTCACCGTAACCATCCAGTACTTGAAATATAAGTTACGGAAAAGTGCGTTTTATTAAATTTATTAATAAAAACATGGAAGGTAGGTACGTTTTTTATGTCCCACACCTTTTTAATTAGTAGTTTTGGTAGCACTAAATGACTAAATGCAAGTGATGCCAAAAATAACACTAAAATTAAAAATAAATAATTGAAACAGCCCAATATGTACGTAAAAATACAAACAATTCAGAAAAAAAAAATGCAAAGGTTAATTATTTGATCAGCATAAAAAACAGTTTTTAAATAGCTCCAAAGAAAAAAAAGAACGGATGGTCCACGCTTTGCTGTACAGTTGGGGGTGGAGTGCACTTCGTTTATAGGATAGGTCATTATTACAATGGGTTTGTTAAATTTGAATGCATTGATAGATATCATTGTATACAAATAATGATTCTGAACAAAGTTAATATGTTTGTCTAAAATGTGTATATAATAATATAGTATTTTATATTTAAATTGAATTATAATGCAATTTCGTAAAAATTTAAATTTCAGTCATAAATTTTTTTTCTTTAAGTTCGGTAGAAATTTCTTTTATATATTTTTGAAGATTAGCTTATGGATAACTTAGTGTTAAAATTTTGAATTTTAAGTACAAACAGAAAAAATTGTATGGAATTTTTACTACAAAATAACTTGCAAATTATCGTGATTTTGACACATTTTATACAAATTTGAGCTTTATATGCTTATAAAAAAAATTTGAGTGAAACGATCACTGATATTTTCTAGTGAAGATAAGTTAAGCTTATTATAAACCTTGTATTAAATTTTCGAGAGTTTTCGGCCAGCCAATTTAATTTTATAGGTGTTTTAAAAAAAAAAATTACATAAATTGAAAAATTAAATATTCTATAAATAAGTCAAAATATGTCAAAATATTTTGAAAACTTAACCATGTATAGAGACCACCAATATAAAGATTTGGTACAAATTTCAAGTTGTTGCAGTTTGTGGTTTTTGAGTTAGAGCATTTTAAATAAATGTATATTGTAAAAACTTAATTTTGTGTAAAATTTCCCGTTTTTTTGTAATATTTTTATCGTTTTTTTCTATTTTTTATAAAGTCTTGAAAAAGTTGGATTTTTGACTTACCAAAGTACCATCTACATTCACTTTATTTTCAGAAAAGTTGCTGTATAAGAAAATCCAAGCATTTTTCTACCAAAAAAGGTGTCCTCAGGCAAAAAAAAAAAAACTAAGTAAATAAATAAAATACAAAAAACATATCATTGTAAAATCAATAGATTCCATCACTCCATTCAGAATCTAAAATGTTACATCGACCTGGTTATACATTATATTTTATGTTATAGTATAAAACTATGACAAACCTATAAAAACCAAAGGTTGGTGTGCATAGTTTTTTTTGTGAGATCAAATAAATAATAATTACAGTTAATTATGATTTGCATAAATTATACATAGTAATTATTATATATAATGTATAGTATACATAGATCATAGAATATTAAAAACATCGTATTTAAAATTTAACACATTTGTACATTTTTAAATAATGTAGTTATTTTTTGCTTTTAGTTTGTGAATTTTTTGCTAATTAACATATGTTTTTTTTTGGTAAACTCTACTATCGGGCCTCGTGTTTCGTTAAATAATAATAAAATATAATAAAATATGAAGTAACGTAATACGTACGATCTTCTATCTAATATTGATACTTCAACACTATATTATGTGACATACTACTGTACGATTGTTGTTTCATAGGTATCTACCATAAAAAAAAACGGTGAGGAAAATGTAATGAGCTCATTCTATAAAAATTTCTTGTAATTGATATATATTTTAATATAATTTTCTAAGATTTGGAATGATATTATTCATTTTATGAGTTAGGTAACATATAGACTCGTAAATAAAGCAGCACGAAATTGTAAAATAAACTGATTTATTTTGCATCGTAATTTTTACGGCTAAAGAATTTACGAAAACAAAACGAAGATTATTCATAAACGAGATTTATCACTGTTTATAAAATAAGTTTATAAGCGGTACTTCTACGAGGAAGTACGTTGTGTCAAATTTGTTGAAACTAGCAGTACTGCTCCGTAATTTCAGCCTTATAAATAACATATTTATAGAAATATGTTGTTCTAATATTTATTTTCACGGTACATAAAAGAAACTCAAGTCCGGAGATAATGATAAAACCATAACCTAAATCAGGTTAAAATTAAAAATACTTGTAGGTACTAAGGTACTTCCTGTAAAGGTAAAATTCTATCTCATATACGATACAATTAAAACAAACAAGAAAAATTAAAATTACTCTACGCAAGTTCTAAGCCAAAATAAAAGTAAAATAAAACAATATATTTCAATACCATGGTGAATACGGCCTTTTATTTTTATGTTTGTGTAATTATTTAGTATAATCAATGCAAAAGTTGAACTCTGCTATTATTCTCTTTTAAGTATTTATTGTGAATCCAGGACATAGTTTTAATCGGATGTTTTAATTAAATGATCACATTGCGTATATACGTGGATATACAGGTGGAGTCTTAAAATAAAGATACGAGAGGAACGTTCGGACTTTATGTAATTATTATTGCCATTAAATTAGATTAAACGGGCCCTGCAGAGATAAAACCACGGATAGATAACAGGATAAATACCTTTAAAATATAATTATATTATCTTAGTATAATTATACGGTTTACTGGGATGCCGCGTGTTAAACACCGGATACTAATGATCCTGTGTTGTACAAAATACATGTATTTCTTTTTTTTATAATTTTATGGGATGGTAATTTTTCGTAATAACACTGAATACTGATACCTTAAAAACATTATTTAGGTACTTAATGAGTTCGAACCAAATTAGAAAGTAACTCTGTGGTATGGGTGTCTATACTTATGACTCAAATTCAGTCCGTAGACAATGTACAATATTGTTTTTTACGGTTTATGGTTTTTAAATGTAAAATTAATCGTAAAACCCTACTCTCCATATATCAGCCAATAATAAATTTACATTAGTATTCTAACTGATATAAGGAAAAATACATGAATTAATATTTTTATTTAAGCTAATAATCGGTAACATTTTTATCCTGAACTATTGTGTTTATTCAATTTTAACGTCCCTCAGTGTAAAATTAGATTAACCAATATAATATATTTTATTTATTTCCTCAAAAGAAAAAAACAAATCAATAAATAAATAAATATTTGTTTAAAACTATTTATTAGTTTACCTAATTTGAACTCAAGCGAATAAAATATTTAAGTAAAATCAAAAAAACGTATATTCAATTTAAATTATCAAAATATTAAGTTTATTTTATTACCAATATTTATGTTATATTAAGAGAATTCGATTCGGGTATAGTTTTTAAGGAGTTAAATGTACAAAAACTAAAAATGTATTGTAACTAGATTACGACCCGTTAAAATATATAAATTAATAAATGATATTATTATAATACTAAAAACTTGATGAATAACGTATTATTAATATTTTTACAATTATAAATCATTAGAGTGAATGAGATTAGGAAAATTAAATCAAATATTTGAATGGTAGAAATTCAGATCGTGCTGAAATATTAAAGTAGGTATTTTGAGAAAACCACGGATGGTTGAAAATCGAATAAATCATTTGACAATATGTTTTCATAACTGATTGTGTTATGTAGTTTAATTTTGAATTTTCTGTAAAAGAATTGGGGCACGTAATATTATCGTTTAGTACTATGGTAGGCTGCATGAGATCGGTAATAAATTACTAATTTTATAGGTTTACTCAATAATTTTAACCTAAATTGTGATTGTCATATACATGGACTACCATTAAATACCAAGAAAAAAAGAACAGTAATAACACATTGTTGGGCCCAAATATGCTAGAAAATAATTTATAAATAACAATAAAAACAGTATAAAAATAATAATAATGAACAAAATTGACTGTAAAAACCGTTTGAAAATCGGATATATTTAACTGGTTTGTGATGGTGGTGCTGTGGTCATGGTGAAGTTGATGAGTTGGTCGGTGGTACACAAAGGTGACCGTAACTATGACGATAACGATGACAGTGACAGAGAGAAAATAAATAAAACATTCAACTACGCGAGCATGACAAAACAGTGGATGGTTTCGCCAAGTAGTCGTCGTAATCAGACAACGATAGCACAAGCCTGAAACCACGGTGCTGGTTATTTTCACCAGAGCTATCATTGCTTAATTACTACGACAGTCATCTGGACAAATTTGTTAGTTACATTATAGAAATGATATATTATATAATATGACGTATGTCCTCTGTTTCAACTGCAGTGGCACGTCTAAACATCATGCGTAACGCTATGTCGGCATGTCGCTATATGTATGAAAACGTAAAAAGATCATAATTCGAAGTCTTATATCTTCTTGCTTTTGCCATTATAAGTCATATCAACATAAACATATATGTAACTATTATAATTCGAGTCTATAAACACTTTATCGTAATACAAAAACAAATGATTCGGTTGTAGTCTAATATGACCCGCCATGATGTGGCGTATATTTTAATATTTTCTTCTGAAGGGGGAGGGATGGTCGATGTAATTTTTATTCTACATACTTATATCACACTTTTGCCGTTGAAAAAATTTAGATTTTTATTTCTAAAATATCATTGATCAAATCAATCACCATGAAAATTCGGTTTATGCATATATATATATATATATATAGAACGTGGTGGCACAAGTGCATAGTCTTTTCTCGCGTCTATTACTTAATATTATTTCGATATGCACATTACACATAATATGATACCTTACCATTAAGCTTAGTATTGTGTATTATTCGGTTGGTTTCCATTTTGACGTCAACGTGACTGATTCTAACGTGGTGGAGATGTTAATTGTGAGAATATAAAAACAGCAAACGAAAAAAAATTATAACCAAAATGCGCTAACAAAGGGGTTAAAGTTCGCAAAGATAGTATGTATAAATATATATAGAGAAGGAGAGAGAGAGAGAGAGAGAGAGAGAGAGAGAGAGAGAGTACAGCATAACGTTTTATATACTATATATAGTATACGACATGAGTAGTATTCGTAGTAGTTATACATCTGTACCCGCAGCCGCAGAAATATACCAAAAGCTGCAGTAGCAGCAGCAGCTGCAGCAGCATGAACTCATTACTATTCACTCGGCAGATTCGACCCCAACGGGGTTAAACTTTCTCAAGCTACGCTGCAACACACAAACATTGTATATATATATATATATATATATATATATTGTACGTATTTGTGTGTTCTTGGGGATGACAATTACGGGGGTCAAATTATATATACCCGATCATGGGTATAATGTACAAGAAGGGGGGGGGCAGGGAAGAAAAATAAAACAAATACTTCTAAAATAATAATAACACGAAAAGTTGTTAGTGATAACCGTGAATATCGAATATTCGTACGATTTCACGTGGAGGTGACGTCCTTTATACATTATTATAGGGTTTCCGAGTGTGTATTGTGCGCGCACTGTATATATTTATATATTATATACATGTAGTACCGCATGCGCGTGTAGACATGGCGGCAACGGTGGTAGTGATCCCGAAAGTTTATATTATTATTTTCAACGATGGGTATGGATTTTTTTCAATATATAATTTCCCGGTATAAGGAATGCAATAATATGAAGAGTAAATATTGCTCAATGATTGTTTTCGTTTTGCTCCCCTCTTGCTTCACGAAACGTTTACGAACTCAAACACGATATTTTAATTTTAAAAACGTTGAGAATGTTTTCGACCGAAAATGTGCACGACGACCGACAGTAAAAATAGAGAAGGAGAGAGATAGTAAATATATATGTATTTTTTATACATATATATATATATATATATATATATATGCTTTGACGCTTTGTATAGTTATATATTGTTATTAATTTTTAAGAAAACAAACAGAAACGCTATACCATTCGATTAATCTTTTTGGATTTATTAAAAATAATAAACTGTTAGTTTTATTTGTTTTATACAACAGCCGAAGGCAAACCATGGTATATATATATAATAGAAATATATATACGCCGCGATATCCTCTCAAGTGGCCAAGTATTTCTTCTCGATGGAAGTTTGTGTTAGATTTATCATTTTTTTACTATGGCGATTTATACTATTCATTCCTCTGCAAAGTTAAAAGTGAAACTATACGTTTACAGAAAAACGCAGTATTTATAATGTAATGTTATAATTAAATTATTGAAATTGATAATTTCATGAACTGGAAACTGCTTTTTCACACTTGGTTAAGTACGAAAGTATTGTCAAATTATCTTCACAGTGGCAATTGGTCAGGTGAGACATTATTATTATTTATGAAATTATGTGTCACGATATGTATTAATCATGTGAGATTAAATTAATGAATTTCGTATTACATATTGAATCTAGTATTATTTATTTCCGTCATAATTAGCTGGATCTTATCAACCATATACGGGTTTTTTCAGATTTATCCAAATAATATTTTTTCTCCATTCTACTATAATACTCCCTTTCAGCATTAAATTCTTTATATTTAATAAAACAGTATGGAGCCATTTTTTTTAAAACAAAGGTGGCATCACAGTTACATCATGTGTCAAATTGTCATCAGGTGTTCAGATATCAAGCTGACTTATTTAATAAAAATCTATCGACCACTTTAACCATATTTTAACCATCGATACCTCGTATCAGAAAATTTGGGGTTTTGCTCAACTCCCCGGTATACGTGGTAGATTTTGGTTACTGGATTGTTGATAATATCAAAGTTTGCTGGACCAATCAAAATACGAGATGATATGATACGGACATAGGCTGTAAAAATTGTAATAGAATTTGATCCACATTGAACACAATAAAATATCATGAATTATTTAATTGGTTTTAGTTTTTGAAAAAATTGATATTGAACTTGATGCAATGATGAAAATAATGAAACATAATAAAATTTAACGCATTTTCTTAGAATAAATTATTTATTATTATAAATTTGCAGACAAGTTCTTTTAGATATTGATTTAGCCAAATACAGTTAAAACAAAGTCGTAAAATATAGTATTGTTGGAAACGAAAACGATTCGTTCCTTCTGTTAACTGTATGTTATAAATATAGCCTTACCTAATAAATTAGGTTTGTAAAATAAAACTTTTCTTAATATTTTTCAAAATAAATTCACGATATTATACTATACATACATACTACCTAATATATTTTTACAACCCATAAAATATACAATGAAAAATAGTAGTGTACGTTCATTATTATTTTCTACCGATGAGTTAACAATAAGACTGTTTTTAAATATACAATCAAATAAATAACAATAAAGATTATTAATGACTTTATTAGAAAATAATAAATGTTATATTTTCTTAGTATTCGTTTTGTACTTATATATTATATACATTATATTGTGTTATATTGATAACATATAAGTTATAACTTATAAGTTTATAACGTTTTGTCATAAACGTATGAAGTGCTAAAATAATATTGATCTTTGTGCAAAATACATGAATTAAATACGTATTTTATTAAAATTACGCATGCACAATATATTATGTACAGAAAATAAAAATCATTCTCATTATTTTTGTTTTGTTAATTGATTAAGTAAAACTTTTTATTTATAATTTTCTTTTCCACGCGGATTTATACACGCAGTACCGAGTTTTAATGTTTTTAAGAATCGAGGCGCATTTTATGATATTAACATATTAAGCGGCCTATATCCCTAGTCCGAGTTAGATCGATCCGCGATATGTGTCCTTTTTTTCCTTGAATTTTCAGAATACAATATACGGTCGAGGTGTGTAAATTCATATGCTCCTTCACTTGAAACGTGCCCACCTACTCAAAATGTGTACTTCCGAAATTTAAAATTATAATTTATATGTTAGTTAAAAATTATAATTTCAAGACCAGCATCATAATAATATATTTACCTATTTTTTCTGAGCTGTAGATGATTGAAGAACAAAGTATAAAACCGACGTAATCGCATTGAGTAGAAATTCCTGTAAAAAGAATTTTTTATGCAAAACAGTTTCATTTTCATTAATCTGAACCGAAAGTATTTACAATTTTTCTACGTAATTTGTACACTTAAACTTTTGATAAAAAATTGTTTTACAGTCATATGGATAAGAATGACATTTGAGAATATAGGATTCTATAGAGGTGCGTGTACATATTTCAATAGGTAGGTACATGGAAAATATACGTCGTATACTTCGATCGTATGCAAAGTATACTTGTGTCCACGATAGGTATTGTGCTTATTTGTATATACGTGTTATGACTAGTAATAAACAGTAATCACGGCTGTAGATAGTATGGTTGCTCATCGGCCTATACTACACTATGTTCAATGGTGGCATACGGAAGTTCTTATCTCAGATTCAAAAAAGTTAAGTATTAGTAGCACTTTTCGCGGATGTCATGTAGAACTACTTAAATTTTACCACATAAAACTTTTTTTAAATTTCTAAAATTAAATGAAATCACAACATAGCTAGACCTAGATGGCACCAAAACATGACTTTTTCGTTCATTTTTCGTACATTTGATAAGAACTTTCGGTTGCCACTTTTTCGTAGCTCGATGCACAACTATACTATCTACAGCCGTGACAGTAATACATTTCGGCCAAGAGAACGACAGAACTGTCTGCGAACAGTGCGAACGATCGGTGTCGTCGTGCGTATTTTCACTAGACACGTAATAACGCCACTGATGTGGTGTAATGTATTTCGCACCAGTCGCCGTAAACGTGTTCGAAGAGCCCGTGGTATAGGTAGGCACATTAAATCCCGAAGTTAATAATCGGTAATTAATTTGCCCGCGGAATCCACTAGTCACCGCATCGTCGCCGTCGTATAATTGTGTCTCCTCGGCAACGGTGGTATGTATATTATATATGTATATATATATATATGTATATATGTATATATATGTATATATATATATATGTATGTTGGTATTGGTAGGTACGCGCGGTCATCCGTCTTTAATTAAAATATATTGTATCTATATGTGTGTGTGTATGTGTGTGTGTGTGTGTGTGTGTGTGTGTGTATACTGTATATACTTGTGCACAGATGTAATATTACGCTTTTCGCGTAGCGGGTGCTTACGAATGTTAGCCTTAATCGAATAGCGCCCCAGAGAAATAATTATTATCGTAATCAATCAAATTGACAGACGTCATCGAGTATATTATATATTATTGTTATTATACGCCAAATAATGTGTGTTGAGTTTTAGACTTCACTACGATACGGATATGGTTCAATAATATGTACGTGTGCGTAGTGTGCGCGTACTATGCAGACAGAGCGGTTGTTCCAAAGTGAAAGAATGCAATGGATTTATGTAGGGGCGTGAAAAAAAATAAATAAAAATAAATATGTAAAATAAACTCAATAAATCCACTCAATGCTGAATTTAAGTTTTGGAAGGCCAGAGTGCAACTACTAATCGGAGGCATTTTTCACAAAAAAAAAAAAAAAAACCGATTGACATAAATCTTCTTAGTCTTGTCGATTCATGTTGAAATGAAATAATAATAATACGAATGGGTGCAAAATTAATCAATGAACGAATAAGAATTATAATACTACGTTCGGTAATAAAATGTTTATATTATATAATACAATCTCAGTGTATTATTTTAAGGCATTAAGAAAATCTATAGTATCTGCATCTTAAGCCCTAAAGAAATCTCAGCTTTGAATCCCTGAAGCATTGCTAAATCTGTCACTGTTTCTATACTACATATTTTCAAATACTAAGTTGTTTGTTAGCTTTTTTTTACGTTCATATTTTTGGAGGTTTTTAATCGAAAATACAATACATACTAGTTGACGAGTACGCAAAATGTTGAATAAAACCATTTGCGTTGTTAAAGAATATCGCGAAGCATATTTTTACCACCGCTTATGACTATTGTATATTACCGTACATCAATTGTATTTTATTTTTGAAACTTTCTGTATTCAAAGTGCACATTGAATGGAGACGAGAGTGACTAATAATAATATAATTTATATACGTCTATATGACGGAAATGATTTACAAGTCGTATTACAGACGTATCGTTACATTCGCGTTATATTCGTATTATGTCATCATTAGTATACAGGATCGTAAATTTATAATCCAATGTTAGTGGGGACGTATAGAGTGACATTTCGTGAAAGTTTATAGTTCTATTTGGACATATTATATATAAGGTACAAAAAAACATCAACAATAAGCTATTAAAAGAGCAGAAAATAAACACAAAGCAAAATATTATTAAAAACTGTAATTATATCAACATTTTTATGAATTTTGGAAACTCGCTATCTGTTACTTTTCGAGTATAAATAATATAATATAATATACATGTATTGTATCATTATATAGTATGTAATAATATTATATTGCTTTTTTTTATTATTATTATTATTTATTATTCCTTTTCATATTCATTACTTTCCTTTTCATTAATTATATCTATGTAGTTTTCTTCTTTGTGTTTAGTTTTGTTCAATGGATTTGTTGATGTTTTTTTACGTGTGCATTACATTTTATGAAGTTCCTTATGCTTTGTCTTATATTGTTTTTTTTTTCTATTTGCAATATGTCTGCAATCCTCGCTGATCTTATGCGTCCATAGTGCGACGGAATCCTATTTTCTGCGAAGGACAGTGATATAAATCAGCGTGTAAATATCAGTAAGTTTTTCTGTAAACTCCCAACGACTATAATTTCCACCGGGTGTCTTTTTTGTGCGAATTCCATAAGATAACATAGATGAGGGTTAATAGTATAAATACAGGTATAAAAAAAGTAAAGAAATAATTTGTCTGTTCACAATAGCGACTAGGTATATGTAATTTTGAATACGAAACATCTTTGGGTCCAAAACGTTAGTAGAGTGCAGAGCACATGGATATATTCAAGGAAAGTCAAATCCTTCATCCCTGAAATATTTAACCATATTCATAACTAATATTAGTTATTCGTACGCTTAGTATTAAATTAATATAGTATAATTTTCGTGGGGTCCTATACGGTTACAGTCTAATCTCGAAAGTTTATATTTATTTTTGAAATAAAATCTATTTTGGCGTTTTTCTGACAATATTATTTTTCGAGTTGTACCACCATCCTCTCGGGAGTGCGAAAATACAGACAATAATTATCGATGTAAAACACATCTGTTCTAAAGTCAAAATGTTTTATATATATATATAGGAATTAGTTTGGAATAATATAAACATTTTATGATTTGAAATATGCATTTGAAGCGTTTTCAGCCGCATTACCAGTATTCGCACAGCACAACAGTTCAGTACGCATACAATATGGTCATTATCGCATCCCGAGCGGTTCCTTCTAATTAAAATGGGCTAGTTGTACTCGTGTAGGACGGGTGAGAAGGTGGGTAGTGGAGGATTAGTTTCGTCTACTCGTGAATTGTCTCTAAAATAATAATGTATACACAAAACAGCAGTGTTTCTATCCCGCGTGGGTATAACATTCTGTACTCGATATACAGTATATATACAGTTAATAAAACACACTTAAGCCGTGAATAACGATCGAATTATAAATGTAATTTATGCCGTGCCGGTATATTCGCAGAACACATTAAAGTACATTAAAGTACAGTCTCTTCGTGAACAAATATCATTTTATACAGTACGTGTGTATTGTACGCTGCCGACGGATTTCCCTCTGAATTACGGTCGCATAACAATGTGTGTACTGTGCGTGTTACGAAATCAATAATAACATAACGCAAAAATTATAATTTATATATATATATATATATTTATTACCTTTTTTTTTGCCCCCTGTCGTCCGCGATAAACTGGGTATTAGCACAATAAATAATATAAAGCGTGGCGCGTCGATGCGCGATGAACAATGATTTATACGTTTTACAAACGTCACACGACCATCCGAATGTTTTTTTTTTGTACCCTGCTTTCATTATAGTAGCCAGTAGGTACATACTATACGCGTATAATATATATATATATATATATATATATATATATTCGAATATACGATCGGTACACACGGTTATATAGTAATATAATAACATAATATAAATACCTATTCGGCAATAAACACGAAACTTGTCATGCGAACTATACGATATACGTATGTAGTAGGCATTGTTAAAACATGGCAATCATCGATTTTCGATCGCTCAAAGTTCGACGAACGAACAATGCAAATAATAATGTACAAACAGGTGCCCAGAGTTTTTCGAAATGTAACATGATACTTATACTGTTATAATAAGATACGTCGTATATTTTATGGTGAAAATCAGATCCGAGAGATTTAATGCCCGAGGAAATAAATAAAATATACTGATTTCGATGACATTTGAATTTTGAGCAACCACCCCTCAACACCCCATTCACAATATCGAAACGTTGGACTACAACGTTACTACAAATATGGATTGCAAAAAAAAAAAAAACAAAAATGCAAACTGAACAAAATACATAATAATTATGTATTTTGTTCAGTTTGCATTTTTATATTTTTATATTGATAACACAGAAATTATTCTCTTGTATTATAAAATACTTGAATATATTTAAAATAATATTAGAGTATCTTTAACCATCACAAATTTGAAATCATACCATGAATAATATGTTCAGGATCATGATCTTGTCTGAAACAAAATATTAATATGGTCTCGCACTTGATTGAGTTTTAGGATTATTTGGGGTAAATTTCATTGGATAGTCTACCTAAAGGTGGAATGGTTAATGTTACGTTATCTAAGCGAACATAAAATGTATTTGATACAAATAAAATTAACATTTAAGTCCGGAGTGTTATTATTTTTAAGTTTGTACGAGTATAATGTTCGTTACCCAAAAGTATTGATCAGGCGTGAAAATAATGAAGCTGGTGACTAAAGAAGACTCGGTGGTATAATATAATATTATATAACAACCCATAGGCATTCAAATATACGCGTACAACACTATGTGATAGTTATTACTTATTACAATACTACCCTTCCTTTTTTTTTTAAAAAAAAATATATATATATATATGTTTGAAATCGCACAAACCGTGTGACGTGTGACATGTACGAACTTTACATTTCACCGGATACATATTTAAATGCGCAGACACGACTCGAGGGTATAGCTGTCAAGTTTCGATAACGATGTCAATCGTTTTTTTTTTTTTTTTTTTTCTGTTGAAATATTACATGCGGCCCATAAAAAAAAAAAAAAATAAATAAATAAATAAAAAAACGTAAGTACAATCACACGCTCACATAGGTTATAAAATGTTATAATATATAACATGACGCGTGTAACAGCAGCGCTCGTTTTGTCGATCGACCGAACAACACGTCACGGACCGCGCGTGTTTCACAGGGCGTTTGCGAGATTTTCGTCGTATAATATAATCGAAGCCAGTTTTTTTTTTCACACCATTTTACGCTGTCACATCGGACGGCACGATATTATTTTCTTCCTCGAGAAAGTTGAAACAATAATAATAAAAAACTGAAAAACTAAAAATTACCAAAACTTTGGACGTTAGCGGCATCACCGTCGCCGCCGACAGCACACAGCAACGCTTTATGACCACGCGCGCGCGCGGAATACGTGTTTTTTTTTCGCGATGCCTGTCCGCGGTGAAGTCGGCCACGGCAAAAAGAGCCTACGCGCATTAATATTCCGTCAGTCCCGTGTGGCGCGGCGGCGGTGGGTAAGAACTTTCATCGCCACGCCGGTCCAGATGGCGATGATAATGCGAACCGATTTGCTCGAGACGAAGTTATATCGCGAGGCCGTGCTGGACCGGGAAAAAACGAAATGAAAATATAACCGATCACTTGTATAAACGTACACGTATGAAGTGTTTTTATTTTTTATTTTACACGAGCATTGCCGACTGAATGATCGCATTTTCCCATTGAATTGATGTGTTTTCGAAAAAAAAATTGTTTCGTATAATTTCAAGTCGTTAACACAATAAATGTACGCTACAAATTCTAGTAAAATGTTATTACGTAATTGTAATAGTACCTGTTCTTTTTTTTTTTTTTTTGAAATAGTGATAAAGTATTATATTTTTTATGTTGTGAAAATATTTTACTCGAAAGTCGACATGACTATTCAAAATAATCGAGTTTTTTTATCAACAGTTCATAATATTATTGGTACAACATTCAAAGTATTCAAAGTTAAAACGAGTAATGTGCTCCTATACATGTCATACATTTGAAGGAGATCCCCTGTCACAAGTAAAAAGTAACATATCACACATCCAAGTACAATGGACATCCCATGATGTCCTAGGATTTTAAAAAAGGGAGACTTGGCTATACTTGGGCACTGGTATAGTGTTTAGAACAGATTGATGAAAAATGTCGTGAATATAATATATATTGTTCGCCTGTAAAGTGCGGTACGTTCAATATTTACAACTAGTCCTCTTCTATACGTGTGATGTTCAATTATTGACCATGGTCGTTTATAAAATACAATGGCGGCATGTAAACCAAGTCAGTAGTATCGAATATTATCCCGGCCAAACATATTATAGGGACTATAATACGAAATGCAGCGTTGTGTAATACACGTATACAATTTCCCCTCGGTTTGTACGCTCACCCATACTTAGACAATATATAATGTACTCTATATACGTAGCTTAGAGCTATATATATATATACATGAAACATCATCGGTATTAGCTATATATATAATATGTATAAATATATGTACGGCCCGGGATGGACCAGCAGAGAGTAAAGACATTGTTATTCCAGTCGGTGTTTTCTTCGCACGCGTTTTTGCCATTTTTGTGTAATTTTATATATATATATATATATATATATATAAATAAATAATATATTATTTTCTCGCAGGAGAAACGTTGCATTGGCGCCGCCCCAGTGAATCTATACACCGGTCTCAGCTATAGAGGGCTGACAAAGGTCATCTTTGGCTGCTTTAATTATGTTTATATATATATATATATATATGGGTGAGCGAGGGGCGAGGAGATACGATACGGTTTTCGGATATCGTTAATTATAGGCGTCCTTTTAATTTATTTTCGAGAGGGAAAAAACAACTCGCCAGGCATAGAGATATAGATGTACATCGTAGATACCAACCCACTGCACTTTTTGCAGTCGTTCCGAATAGGCGCTAACTGGCCCCGTTATATTAAATACGCTATTGCTATCCGATATAAATGATATAAGACAATCATATTGTTATTTTCTTCGTTCAGCGTTTTATACATTTTACTTTATTTTTATTCGTTTTTTTCGCGACTCAAACAGCCACGCGATTTTTTTACGATTGCATCGTCGATTAACGCGCTCCGCGTTTTATTGCCGTTATCCGCGCACCCGCGACAAACGTATCCGCCGGGAAAAAGGAAAAGTTTTATCGCGCGACGACCTATAAGCTGACCGCGCCGGCGTTATAATCGTCCCCGGAGGAACCGCAAATGTTTTTTATATGCATATACATATATATTATACACTTTATGTAGCAGTTATGTACATGTATATATATATATATATATATATATATATTTATGTATATGTATATGCATATAGAGTCGGGGGTCGAGACGGGATTTTGTGCGAAAGAACATAATATTCGATTTTCGACCTCACCGGAACGCTGCAGTACTTATAACATTATACCATCGTGCCATGCTGCATCACAGTTATACAAAAGCGGTCGCATCGGCGTGCCCCGGTGGGCTTACGCGCCACCGCTCGCTTCTCGTTAAAACAATGAAATCACGACCGTTTGTTCGTTTTACAGGAATAATACGCACACCCGAAACCAATTGTTTAAATATAAATCGAATATTTACTCCGTATTATTCGAAAAAGAGCGCCTATTATGATAGATATACATATCTGTAAGCACATATCTATTCTGTAAGCACGTTGGTACATAGTACGCATTACAACACTTAAAACAGTCAACCTGGGATTAATGATTTTTAAATAAAAAAATATACTATGCACTGCCGAATAATTTGAAAATATATATTATCATAAAAAGCAAGAATGAAACTCAGGTTGGTCAGATAAGATTCCACGATCGGACAAGATACAGTGATGGGGAATGATATTGCTGTATTAGTATTTTAAACTTAAACCAATATTGCTCTCTTAAAAATAATTTTGAGTGAAAGAGATCGGGTGGATATGATAATATTTATAAACAATAAACATGAATGATATAGCATATAGGTAGTAATGGAAACAAATTCAATAGGGTAGGTTTTTTTTTATTATTAAAAATTTCAAGTACCTTTATATCTTTATATATATATGCACACATATCTTTAAAATATTTCAAAAATAATGAAATATATATAAAACGCTAATCTATGCAATATATAAAAGAAGAATTACTTATTGATGATTCCTAAACAACGTACTGGGTACAGCATAAGCTACCATGATAGTTAGTGACTTGACATTTTCAAGGTATGTTAGGTATCATGGTCTAGGCGTGCAATAATAAACGATTTTATTAAATAATAAAGGCGGTTTGGGCTATGGGCTGGATGTATAATTTTGTTCACACATATTGGTTACCAAAGTAACGTTTTATATTGATTTTATTGTTATGGATATAAAGAATTTAGTAAATATTTCAAGTCACTATGAAAACCAAAATAACAATCAAATAACTAATTAGTGTCAATTTTACTCTATTTTCTAAATAATTCGAAAAATTATTGAGAAATTTAAAAAATTATCTAAATGCAGAAATTAAACGAAATTTTCAATCAAAAAAGTTTTAAATTTATATACAATATAACAGAGTACCTAATCCTTCTGATTGAAATCGTGGAAAATCGTGGAAAAAAAAAAAACCAGATGATAGTACTGTAAAAGATTTTTCAATATTCAACCCGTAAAGAGGGCAAAAATAGTAAAATGAATAAAAATAGAAGAATAATTATCTAGCTGGAACTGCTGAAGCTTTGAATATAGAATTTGGTCAATAATTTTGTTATATGTTAATTAAATAATATAATAATTAAAAACAATTAAGAATTTATATTCCCACATTTAATTTTTAAAGGGATTAAAATGAGAAAATGGCCCAAACTGAACCACTGAATATGAAATTTGAACAGTAGTTTCGATTTATGATGTACAGTTGTTTTATTACTATGGTTCCCCCGTTTTCCACTACTAAATTATGTTGATTAATTACAACTTTCAACCTTGTGTTGTTTGCATTCAGATAATCATTATACTAGCAACTTAAACCTCAGTCAACGCCGGGTGATGAAAGATAGTAATATATATATATATATATACTTGTAATAATAATATATAAATACAGAAAAAATAAAAGGCATCACGATGAAAATAACATTTCTCGTTTCACTCAGAATCTAAAAATATATATCCAAATGACAAATCATATTTGAACTGGAAAATTAAAAAAAAATTAAAACTAATTTTTTTAAACAGAAAGTTTGAGGCACACTGATATAATATTATATTATACTATTGGTTAATTAATCACAACCGCTGGGTACCTATATATATTATATTTATGGAAAATCACTGAGACGAGTACGTGTGCAGTATGCAATGTATTATATTATAATACGTTGCTGATTTCAGAAAAATGTATACAATTACGATTACGAATGGGTTTTGTCAACCCACTCATCTGCGACCGCGCGTATTCACCGTCGCGTGTGATTCGATTTTTCCGATTTTCCGGTGGCGCACGGTGAGTTTTCATATTATACATGATATATGTATATCATGTAATATATACAGCCGACGATCGATAGCAATCTACGTACAAACCGGGTACAAGCACATCATATTTTCAAACACCATTTAGTCGGTGGTGTCGGAGCGCGTATAGTAAAACGACTGCCCGGGAAAGAATAGAATATTCGCCAAAACGGTTTTATCCCTCGGTTTTTCCGCCGCTCGCCATCATACTCTCATATTCATCTCGGATGAGAGACGAGATTCAGGCAGTAATGGGCAGCCGCACAGCGAATGTAGCACGCGCGTCAATCACGAGACTATGATATTGGTATTATGTATACTGCTTTATTTCTCTATGTATATATTTCTTCTCGTGATGATGGTTACTGCTTCTGGTGCAGTTGTGGTGCGCGTGTATTTTAACGCGAGAGCCGAGAAAAATGAAAACCCGTTTGCTTCGGGGGGTAAACGATAAAACAGCAGCGATTTATGTATACAATATAACGAGTATATACATGTTTATTATTACCCACACACACAAAACTGCAACATTTATATCAGTATGTATATATGTTTATATACACACACATACACACACGAACACAAACTGCCGCGGAAAAGAAGCGAAATAATAAATATTTCCGAGCACGTAAAACCGGATTTTTGGTTCCCGCGGCGACAATTCCCCCCGACCATTATTCGTTGTGTGTGTGTGTTTTTTTTTTTTTTAAATATCCTGTGCTCGTCCAATATAAACGACCGTCCATAAACCGAATGGCCCTGTATATCCCGGCCGGAGTGCTCGCGTAACCCGTCGCCACCGTTCCGAGCTCGCGTTGTCGCAGTCGACCGTATTTTTTGTATCTCCCCGGGAACGGGCACGGCACGAAGGGGTGTTTGAGACGAGCAAACATTTAAGGGCTGCGAGGGCGCGTGCACGTCTATTATTCTTTTTCGCGTCTCGTCGTTCGCCACTATTGCGCCGTCGTCTCCGGGCGACCATCGCGTGCCCGGGCCCGGAAGCAACTTCCGGAAGAGTGTACAAATAAAACGTTACGTTTCCACCGGAACTGTTTTATTATCGTTATTAGTTTTAGTGGCAGCCGCAGAGGAGGGGTGACGCGTACCCGTCGAGGACGTAATGTTTCGGAACGCGTGCGAGTTTGCGTCTCTGCGGTGCAGGTGACATAATATAAACGCGCGTGTGCGTGTGCATGTGTGTGTGTGTGTGTGTGTGTGTGTGTGTGTGTGTGTGTGTGTGTGTGTGTGTGTGTGTGTGTGTGTGTGTGTGTGTGTGTGTGTGTGTGTGTGTGTGTGTGTGTGTGTGTGTGTGTGTGTGTGTTTGTACAGTGTACTATTCTATATTCTACACAGGCACGCGTCCTTTTCGCGAAGGAGAACGAAAACTAAGAACCTGTAAAGCAGCATTGCGGGCAAACGCATGCGAAACGCGAGGAAATGAAAAAAATGCTCTTACGTTAAAAACAACGGATTGAACGGGGAAACGCGTTTTTATATTTGACGCGTATGCATAATACCACGTGGATGCAAAAGGTTTGCGTCCAAAGCTGCTTCCACGGAAGTATTTAGCGAATAAAGTCAGCGAAATTGTGTTAAGGGCGTAAGAAGTCTAATGCTCGTGATTTCGCGTAGACGTGGAAACTTCGTACCTAAGTAAGCGCTTCCGGTAACGCATTACGTCATTGTGTGCGTGAGTATATAATACTTATCTACATACAGATGTACATTCACACATATATATATATATATATATACTTTGTTCTGCACTAACACCATTACACGTCCGGATCTTTGCGTAGGTATCTACATGTTCCCGCGCCGTTGTTTTCCGGCACAAATTATACACGTGTTTAGAGATTTTTAAGACTTCAAAAATAATAAACAACGACGCGTGGACAAGTGTGATCTTAACAATAATTAACATTATCAAATACACATATTATACATACATATACATAGTGTATATGTATAAGTAGTAAGGTACATATTCTGTAAATGCAAACAGAATAATTTAATGAAATAATAACTACACTAGGTCATCTTCAACATTAATTAACCTATATCCAGTTTTGGGAAAAGTGCTAAATTACTTAAATTTATTTAAAATAACTATAAGTTGACATTATTTTTACTATTTTTGTATCATATCTTTGATATTTGACATTTTTAACGTGTAAATAGATTTTAAACTTCATATTTCAATTTTTTATTTTTTTTTTTTGTAAAATAACTGTGTAGTAATTTTTCAACATACATATTAGGTATGTAAAAAAATCTTTTTAAAAAAGACCTAAATTGATAAAGATTATATACTTTTAGCGATAAATAAACATCCCCCGTTGTATTATGTATTATGAACACTGATTTTTATGATTTTCCAAAATAACAAAAAAAGGAAAAGAAATTAGCTTTCTTCTTGGACAGAAATCATTTTTATTTTTTTGTTTTATTAAATATGAGCTTACTCGTACAGTCTGTAACAAAATTTGTACAGTAAGCAAATGCAATTTTAAAATATTCATATGTATATATGTATTTACATCATAGCATAATATGAGGAGGGGAGCTGCCCAGTGGGAGAACCCTCATAAACAGAAGTTTGTTAAATGAAATAGAATGTTGAAAATTCAGGTGAATAGTGATCACCCGAAGACTATCTAACTATACACACGATGAGCAAATAAGAAAAAATAATAATGAGATGTAATGAAAATTGTGAACTAAAAATAAATATTCGGTACAATAAAAATATAAACTTTGACAAAATCGGTAATCACTGTACACTGTATACTTTAAGAAGGATATTATGATGTATTGTGATATTCATTGACTTATAAATTATAAAATATACTATGTATTATGATTCTATTATCAATTAGCAGTCGAGATTATGTACTTATAACATCATTTACGATTTTATTCCAATTTCTATGTACATTAATAACATATTATTATTTAAAATTTAAATGACACACTCTCAAAATATATAAAAAGTTTTATTAAGGTTCGATTCTTTTTATAACATTTAAAATTGGCAAATCGCACGACTAGTGATCGGCAATTGTGATTAGATACACGCGTTTATATTAGAAATGTAAAAACAAACACACACCATATATTGAAATATTATGTTAACCACTAACAACTTAACGATAGATTGAGATTTCAAACGATTCTGATAAAGGGTACATGTAGTTCTGCTTTTATAATTATTTTCATTGACCATAAACGGTCGAGTTAGGTAAAATATCACGTGAATTAGCGATGCATGTTTTTGTTTTTATTTTAAATAAACCATTTTTTTTTGTTTTAAAAACGAAAACCGCTTCGGTATAATGCAATATTTTAGTCGAGAGCATGCATAGCAACGTGTTTGTGTATTTTGTTGTGCATCATAATAGAAGTATAAAACACGCTGAAACAAAACGTGCGATCATCAATTGTGTATACATTTTTGTTTTTGCGAAATATTCAACTCCTTTATTGTAGAACATTTTTTGTAACAATAAATGTGTATACAATGTTCATAAATTAAATGCAAATAATTAGCCTTCGTATTAAAACAAAAAACTGTATCATAAATATTTATGCGGAAAAATAACAATTATGCAAAAGTCCTTTACGTCGACACTCACGCATACAACGACACGGTACTGGATAAGAAAAGATTATACAAAGACAAAGTATATGTATAAGTATTATTATTTTATTGAGGTGTATAAATTTATTAAAATGTAGAGATACATTTATTTTACAAGTGCATCGAATATGCATTAAAAAAAAAAAAATTAACAATAGCGTTCAGCTGAAATATAAATAAAAATTTTCTAATTTTCAACTATATATGCGATGCAAATATTTCAACCTATATATTTGTATCATTGCATTATATATTCTAAATCATTTATCATAAATAATATTTTACAATTGTTTTTTAAAATTCTAAACTCAACATAGCTCTTTGTCTCACCAACGCACTTCCGTCATTCCGATATAATATACGCGTAAACAAAGATTGGCTGTATTGTAATTTGAATTGGAATGAATTTAAAAGCATTCTCTTATATTATAGAATAATTTAAATTTAAATATGATTTCATACACAAAACGTGTACAGTAATTATAATGATAATAATTATCTTATACAAAGGTAGAAGTGTTTAACTAAATACTTGAATTTATATGGTCAATTGTCATATAAGAAATAGTAATATCTTCCGAAAGCTTTTCAATTCGTATTCCTAAATTTTTTGATTAGGGTTAAATAATATTTTTATTTCACTAAAAATAAATTATTTTAATATACTTGTGTCCCGTAAACATCTATCCCTCAATGAGTCGAGAAAATTCTTCATGTTATAAATAATAAATTATATATTACATAACATTCTCGCTAAGTCATAGTTATACTTCTATTAAAAAAACAACATGGTTAATGATTATATTAGTTTAATTCAATATAGTACTTTAATTAGCTATAAGTAAATGTAACACACGTAGTGATACACAAGTGTTCCACATCCATACATTGTGGTAAAATATCAACGATTAAACACCTATGAACTATCATCAATATTATTGTCTATTTTTATAGCTGAAGTTATAATTTTAAATAATAAATTATTAACGAAGCCATTCTAAATCTTGGCATAGATATTATTTTTAGATTAATGATTATTTGTAAAAACATAATATGGTGTTGTTTTGATGTTATTATTGTTATCGGTGGTATTTGAGAGTCAACTTCGGGCACGCATGCACTTTATTACCTATATTAACTATTTTATAGTACTATTTTATACCTATGTTTTAATTTGTAATTCGTGTCCATCACGTCCACATGAAAATAAAGAAACTTATTACCCAATAAAGTACAGTTGTTCATGTTCATTATTACCACTGTCTACTATATTACCTTTTTCTACATTTATATTGATATAAAACTCCAGTTTTGTAATGAATACTTAAAAAAGTATTGACTTAACGTCTTTAAGTACATATTTTTACTAGCAGTTCATGTATCTTTTGGCTTGCTAATACAAAGAGTTAATTAAATGAGTGTTTGGCATTTCTCCAGTTACTACAATGTTACTTTATTGATTTGATTATTCATGTATGGAATGATTATACTCATAAAATATAAGTAAAACTTATCACTTATCAGTATAGGTACATAAATATGGCATTAATTCAAAGTTTATACGACGGTAATCTATATTTCATTTATTTTAAGGGATTTCATGTCATTAGAACAATAATAAATTATAGTTAATCTTTAATACCAGACCATGTTTATGGATGCATCTAGTAAGATTAATAACAATTAGAAAAATATCAAGTATTGAAATCGTAGCAAAAATACTGATCATTTGAAATCGTAAGCATTATTTTAGTCATATCAGTTATAAGTATTTTATAATTAAAACCTGTCCAGCTGCCCTATAGTCAAATGTCATTGTGTGTACAAGAATTGATTAAATTATTTTGTACGTTAAAGAAAATAGGTTTTCCATAATACAAACATCATGATAAAATATTTTGTTAGTATTATTAATTTAATTTAATACACAATAACATTTTTTCATTTGTTCTGCAGAATTTCAATACTATTTTCCGTACATTACCAATATGTTTTTAAATTCAAACTCTGAAAATTTCGAATAATTGGCTTTTATTGTTCAGGGAATTTTTTTTTAGATTAACACAATATTATGTAAAGTATTTTGTAAAAATATGTAACTTTTAATTGAGCATTTATCCTATTAGCTGTAAAGAGTTTCAGATGGATCGACAATTCTTTATAAAAATTATTTAATATTTATATCAGTAATATTATTAATCTAAATGTAAGTAGTCATTACAATATTCATTATGTGAAAGAACTAACCGTTTATTTATACCAGCAGATGATAAACATATACAAATGAAAATCTTATCATAATACAGATATATTTAAATTATAATTAATTTTCTCTTTTTTAAAATAGAACACATTTTTCTTTACACTTCTAATTTACTATTATTTTGATACTTAAGAGCAATTCTTCATTTCAAATAGAGATTTTGAATTTTTTAGTAATAGTTATGTAAAGTAGAAATAGGTATATGATCAAATGTCGACCTCGGAATAAAATCAATAATTACTTGTCTAAGAAAGATATGAACATTTTTTTTTTTTTGGGGGGAGGGGGATAAAAGTTATAATTTTTGCACCAGTATTGCTAATGCATTGTTTAATTAAAAAATGTATTAAAATAAAACTGTTCCCTATACTGATTTATAAATTTCATAAGTAATTTATATTTTTAATGTCTCTGTTTTATTTTGTGTATATAATTCTAAGTTCAAAATGTAAATTACAATTAAAATTATTTGATATAGGTACGTTTAAAATAATGAAGTCATGTTAACGTTCATGTTGTATACAAAGGTGTAATATTTCACCATAATTATTAATGAAAGTTCCATACTACATATATTATATTATGAGAAAACGAAAATGCAGTTGAATGTAATTTCCGTCATATAGGGTTATACCGATGTAAACATTTATTTTTTTTAAAAGCATATACACTTTTAATTTCAAAAATATTATATTTGTGCATTAATTATTATATGAATATATATAATTAGTGAAGCTTCTTTTAATTAACTGTTAATTGGTAGCAATAACCTAGATAAGTTAATTTTCTTTGCTAGTAACGTAATATTTTACGTATTAATTAAATCACACTATCTACAGTACCTATATACACGTAAACAATAGTCAAATAATTAATATTATGACCCGATACGAAATCGTTTTATTGTATTTTCATTCGAATATTACACTATAGTTTTACTTCTCACATTAAAATTTTTAGTCACAAAATAGTTAATCATATAATATTATAAATATATTATACAACAGTAACATTTTAGAAAATCGTTACTACATCGTTACTAAATGTGTATTGTGTATAGTTATAAAAACAATATAGGTACAACGTACAACACTATAATAAATGTCTGAATAAAAGCCTTACATACATTATACTCATCATGTGTATAAATTATTTATTATTAATTATTATATGATAATATTATTGTTTACAACAACGATCAATACTCCAATAACCAAAGTTTTATAACCATAACCTGTGTTAATAATACTTATTATTAAAATTATTATTATTAAATAAGTTTTCGTAATAATATGAATTTAAATATTTTTAAAATTATATTCTCGCATTCATAAAACAATGAACAAAGGTCATCAGTGCAATGATATAAAATATATATTTTACTACTAATTATTGTAATTCAGATTTTTATTAGAAAAATTATTAAAGTTCATATTAAATAAAAGTTACAAAATATAAAATAAAGTACTTATTATATTTCAAATATTGTTGGTTATGGTTGAATCACTAAAGAGAATAATCTTCATTATTTGCGAGAAGAATAATTATGTACCTAATTTTTCTATATCCTACACTTATGAACATTTACAAAATAAAATTGGTGTATCGAATATTTTAAGTTTCCAATATTACGACTTATAAAGATAAAATGAAATATGAAAGTAATTGTTATTCTTATTTATTTTAGTAAAATAACTTATAAACGCTTGCTGGATGTTATAGCAGTGTTTCAAAGTTTTTATTTTCAGTGTTTAGATTTAGTTCATTTAATATTTAATTACTGTTAAATCCGAGTATGCTCGTATGGTTTTTTTTTAAATTCTATCTACATCTGTTTTCAGTTTCTGATCATATGAGAGATTTCATTCAGAATTATATTCTAAATAAGTGTTTATATATATATATATATATATATATAAAAAAAAAAAAATCACATTGTTCATTGTAAAACCAATACATAATTCGCTTCGCTCTGAATCAAAATGTAATGTATACTTAAAAACTATTTGAAAAGTTATTCGTATTGATAATCTAAATAGACGTAAAATAAAGCTTTATATTATACAGTATTTCATTGTCGTTAAAATCAAATATTAAACTTTATGTTGCCTCGAGCAGAATTCGATTGAATATTTTCTCTCATAACTCAATTTTTACTTTTTAGATTCATAAAGAGGGTTAACATTTTTTATATTCGGATATTAAAAAAAAATATAGTGGAAAAAATGTTTACAATGACACTCTCTGGCATTTCTAGTTTGGATATCTTTATAATCAGTAAATAAATACGTGTATATACCGCAGTTCAAGAAATTAATGGAAATATACTATGTTGTTACTGCGTGAATATAGTACGCGATTATAGTTCTGAAATCCATAGAGTAAGTGTGACTAGTTGGAGTAATTATTTTTAATTCTCGAAATGGTAACCAACTTTTAATAAATTTAATAAATTAATAATTTCATGTTTAAAATGGTCATAACTAGGGCTGTGAATTTATAGAGAAGTGCATTTTTTTTGGTGATTGTAAAACATAGCTTTGTAAATACATAATTTGAATTATGTAACTACAAATCCATCTATGAAACTTTTATTTTGCATATTTTTGCATTTTTTGACGTTTTTAAATTTTTAGGTCATTTTTTTGCATTTTTAGATCATATTTTATTTTTTTAGTTCATTTTCTAGTTTTATTTAATCAAACGCCATGAATTGACTTGTTTGAAAACATTTTCTGCGATACGCTCCTATTACGTCTGTAGATGTTGAATGGAGTTTTTGGGCATTTAACAATTTGTTGACAGACAATCAGCAGTCATTTTTAATTGAGAATATCAAACAAGCACTTGCTGTCCAATGCAACAGTAAAGACTAAAGATGAATAAGGTAAATAAATATCTTTAAGTTTGTTTTATTATTTTAACAAAATAAATACAATAAATTTTTTTTTTTAATGTTTCAGGTGAATAGCATTAACTTAATGCAAATGTAAATTCAAAATGTAAATTTTTATTATTATTATTTTTTTTTTATTAAATAAACATTTTTTTGTACTAATATATAATATTAATATAAATATAAACAATAAATATGAATTTAATACTATAATTTTTGGCATTTTATATTCCTTTTTTTTTTGCATTTAAGTGCATATTTTGCATTTTAAGTGCATATTTTATTGCATTTTTTTGATATTTTAAATGCATTTTTTAAGGTACTTTAGTGCATTAAATTCACAGCCCTGGTTATAACCTAACCTAACCATTTTTATTTTGTTATTATGGCGTTACAAAGAGTACAATTTATATTCAAGGGCGCCTTGCATTCATATTATTTATTAATACAAAATTAGCGAGGCCTCTCTCGCTAATCTGTTCTAACTTAACCTAACTTCACCTAACCAGCAAAGGAGTTAAAGGCAATTTTTACGATGTACAAGATGTTGTATGATATATATTCATACATCATTCTACATATATGTAAATTTATAATAATAATATTTATGCCAGTAATATAGCATTTGATTAGTTAGGAAGCAAAACGCTTTAATTAATTTCATAATTTATCTAAGAGATTTTTGCAGTTAGTAATTAAAGCCTATTATAAGATATTTATTTATGGATTATGTTTGTTTGTATTTACTGTAACTGTATGTTTTAAAATTTAAATATCTTACCGTATTGAATCAGGGGTGACTTTAGTTCTTTGCTTGGGGGGGGGGGCAATATTTTTTTGGATGTATTTTTATTCCTATCACGTTATCAATTATCATAACTTCGTTATCAGATGATAATTATTTTAGATTTAATCTTAGACCGTGTTTTAGATCAAAATATTATCATATAATAATCAATATGATACAAGTTATACACTTATACATGACTAAATCAATAAAAATATTTGGTAAAATAAAGAGTAAGATGTTTTGAGGGGGGGGGCATGGCCTATGATCCTATAGACAATGTTTATTTCGTTTAATTATAAATATTGTATTGGAAATAAACTTAAATAATATTCATTCGATGTCAGAAAGCTATGTTTCAAAAGTCAAATTGACAGATACATATAGGATGGGTTATTATTTGGATTGAGTGTTGGTGGTTTTATATTATACATTGAAGAAATGAATTTCGAAGGGTCCTATGAGATACTAGTTTATCGGGCCCATCACCGATTTAAGATATTTTTCAATTTGAAGTTGGACGTTCACAAAGAGTATAGCACCATTTTGTTTCAATATTTGCAACTTTACAGTGTCCGTGTGACTGTATATAACCAGTAAGCATTGCCGGGACACAATTGGACATTTCTGTAATAGAAATAGTATTGTGAATGTTCTTGACAGCGCAACTACTATAGTAAGAACCAGATGTAATAAGCAATGCGTTTGATAATATATAGGTGTGATATTCTGAGCCCAAATATTGCTAAAAACGAAATTATTTTATAATGTAACTTGTATTCGATTGTTGACACGTATGTTTGTCAAAAAAAAAAAAAAAAACCACTTTAAAGAACTATTTTCGTATTCAAGTTGTTAGCAAAATATATTAAGTCCCAAACAATTTCGATGGATGCTAAATGACAAAACAATTAGGGTTGCTATATCAACGAAAAGTCAATTGATTGCAGAGGGCCAAAGATTGTACAGTAATTTATAAATGTATCTCCGATAATCGTTTATAGTAAAAAAATAATAATCGTAGAGAAGAGCGATAAAGAGACATAAATATATTTTTTATAATTCCCGTGTATAGATCGGAGGGTGATTGAACAATGATTCAATTGTTCTTCAAAATGAAAACTGGTTTCTTTTAAAAGAAAAAACAATACTGATAGATTTTTTTTTTGGTCTTGCATACCCAAGATTTTGTAGATTAAAATGTACAATTTATAAATCATTTAGCAACAGGATCTTAGAAGGTACATTAACCAGTTATTAAATCATTTTTTCATAATTCACCATAATTATTATTAAATAATAATAATACTGACAATACGCATACGGCAAACACAATGCTCGATATTTAAGCAAAACATTGTATTATACGGTAACTTTGAAGATTGCAAAAAAAAAAAAAAATCATTTCGTATCACGATATGTTTTGTACATGATCAATATTATTCGTACCGGATGAACAATCTGTCGTCGACTACTAATTAGTTATTTTACACATAGCGATATTGAGAAAACGAGTTGTATAATAACGATCATAGTTCATAAATCATAAGTATATGAGTTTCGTTCATCAGTCGTATGCGGAATGTAGTGTGCAATAGACCGGTGCAACGGTTCCATATTATTATTATTACTATTATTATTATTATTACTATTATTATTATTATTATTATTATTATTATTATTATTATTATTATTATTATTATTATTATTATTATTATTATTATTGTTATAGTGTTCGTAGTCGACGACAAACCGTTTAGTTATTTTCATCCGACCCGACGTAAATATTATTACTGCAGTAAATATATACCTATTAATCCTACCGCGATGACGGGGAAAATTAAGTTTTGCAAATAAGAGTTCACGGCGGCGGTATCCGCGGGACTAGGACCAGTCAAATCACGGCGGCATTGGGTATATATCGACGCGTGTACACGCGTGCGGTGACGGTGAGTAATGCGCGTAACGTGACCTATGTGCGTGGAAAAAAAAATAAAAATAAAAAATAAAAATAAAACAACAAGAGGCCGCTGGAAAGCGAGAAAAGTGTTTGCGTCTAATGCAGGATGCGATGTTTGAAAATGTTAAATAAAAAATAAAGAAACGTTCGTTTGCGTCACGTATTAGTGCAACACACGCGCATATTGTTTACAGGGTGATTTTTTCGCGGGTGACATGGGCGATGATATCGCACGTACCTATCTACGTTACTGGGGAGCAATTGGGGATCTTTCCGCTCGTCCAAACTTTAAAATATTCGTTTATTAGAATTAAACATTGACGTGATTATGCAACATTTCAGCAGAACGTGCCAAATCACCGTGATGGTAAGTTTAGTCGTATACGCGTAAAAGACTGTCCATAATACATACGGTATATCTTTTTTTAACAGTTTAATTTCGAAATTCGCTAGTACACTCTGATGCATGCGTTTACCGGTTCGACATTTTCCATGCATCGAATATGGTTCGTCGATCGTTTATGATAATTGTTGTGTTTTTGATTATGAAAATATAATAATATTCCCAATAATTCAACCGAACGTTGCGACTTCAACGTTGTTACGAGAGGAAACGGTAAAATCTATAAAATATTTTTATGAACATTTGTACCTATAGTACCTATATTGTACGGAAATAGGATGAATACTATTCTAGAAGATTATATAATTGGCGAAAAAAACGATACCGTTGAACGTCGGAAGGAAAAAATCACCCTGTACAAGTAAAACAACATCATCAGGTATTTTATCGCGTGTATTTATTTTCATTGTCGTTTATTTGTTCCTGGTAAAAATCGTTTATTGCGAGCAGGGGTGCCCCCTCAGTTATTAAGTCGACGGGCACACGCGGCAAAAGACGACGGCCGTTCGGCGACTGGTGAAATTGGAACGTATACACTCGCATAATATCCGGTCGTTTGTCTTGGACGTGAGCGCATATACATCCACTACTTCACTATTGTTCTGCAGGCGATCGGTGTAGACGCGTCCAGTCATTTAAATTAATAACAATATCCATCGCCACCGCACGCTAATTGGACGACGACGAAGATGTCCTGGGAGACCCGGAGGATCATCACTCTCACTCGTGTTTTATGCCCGACAGTAAGTCATGGTTAGAGTGTGTATTGTCACACGCTTATTATTATTATTATAATTATAATTATTATTATTATTATTATTATTATTATTATTATTATTATTATTATTATTATTATTATTATTATTATTATTATTATTATTATAACTAATGACGAGGGTGAGAAACGCGGTGCAGCAGGTAACTGCGAAAACGTCGACGGACGACGGCCGACTTAATGTCCGTAAGTCTCATAGTAATACTATACATATGATTATTAGTTGTATGCGTATGGTATGTATTTGGTATGTATTAAGGGTCGGCAACATTCTTGTAAGAAAAATCTTTTTTTTTTTTTTTTAGTCGTCGTTAACTACTATTTAATTAAATTAAATTTTGTTCAATTCCCCATTCACTATTATAGTCGGTAAGTTGGAGAAGAAAACGCAGACATTTTACTAGGATTTGGTTTCTTTTACATTATTATAAAGGACGAATTTCAAAAAAAAATGTAATTTACAATAATTAATGTTAAAATAATATTATAAAGGAAAAAATCTCGATGTTGACACTGCTAAACGGTGCCTGATATAGTGCATGCACAGCGCATGAATTTCAGGTTACTGCGGCGAATAACGAAATTTAAATAACTAGTTAACTGTCGTGACTGTCAATTAAAAATTAAAATCAGTTATTACATCAATTAAAAGTTGAAATTGTATTCGAAGAACTATTTATCGGTTGGTGATGGTTTGTGACTATAGATTAAATTTACTACATTGTATAGTAAGTTATTTCCACGATTTAATCCTCAGCGACATATAATTTCGATAATAAGTGATTGATTGCTATTAGACCCGATATAGCATTATGTACTTTTGAATTTTGTACATTTTGGGTTTGCCAAATTAATATCAAAGAACACTTTGTGATACGTCCAGATTTTGGAGAACTTATACACATAGCAACGGAGGAGAGAAATACATGACTGCTGGGAATTCTGGGAATTATTGTCAGTTCTATCCCCCGGGTGTGACGATTTAAAAACGTAATATTTTTTCTTTTAAAAATCACTATTATACTTTATTAAATCAAAAAGAATAAACGAAAAAAGTTCATAACAATAATGATATGATTACGATCTGTGTAGTTTAAAACGGTTTGTACCACGCATTCCGCTCTAGTGTGGTTTTATAGGTATATAACCGTTGAGTTATATTTATTTCGTAGCTGGCGGTGGCGCTTACGCGATATGCAACTCGATTCTACAGTCCAATTAAAATCTCATTCGATTATTCGGAGGGTAGAAAAAGTTTTCGACAACATTTAAATTCGAAAAGTTGAATAAAGTTTTCATCGGAAATAGGATTGATCGTATAAACGTCAAAACACTATCTTGCACGGTATAGCAGTAATCTAATATAGGGAAAATCTGCGAATAGAATTTACGACTTGACAAAAGAGATTTTTACGGTACAGAAAGAAAAAACGCAATTAATTTCGATACGATATTTATATCGTATTTATAAATACGATAGAATACTATCGCATATTCGACCTTTTACAAACACAAAATACTTTCAAACATAAAGTTTTACATTGTATTGTTTCGACATTTTATCAATCCATGCGTATATTTATCAGCTATACAAAACAATATACTTCTAATGATTTAAAAATGTTCGCAATGGTAACGCATAAAGTTTTTACGTTTTATATCATAAAACACTGTGGGGGGGGGGTTATAAATGTTATAATATATGTGTACGAAGACATTTAATACAACACTAATACGAATCCAAAAACACCCGTCAAACATTACTGCTTAAAAGTTACATTACGTGACTGCGACGGACACTCGTTTAGACTGTCAACCATATTTTTAATTTCACTTCCTGTTAATGATTGATTATTAATATCTAAACAGCAGGTATAATATTATAATACATCTAACACATTTTTCTGGGCATTGATTGGGAAGAAGGACGCTCTTTATTCCCGTATAGTAGTAGATTATATATAATGACCGAAATAGTTTTATTTTATAATCAATATTGTGCAATATTTATAAATTAAAATTACTGTACAGTGTTCACGGCACTTGGCAATTATTATACCACCAAACACATAACATATATATTCTTATGACTTTTGTACAAATAAAATGTGACAATTATTCTAGACGAGTTTAGCATACCACATCATATAAGTTGATCTTGATTACGTAGTATATTAGTATATTTTATTTATATGTAATACATATTTTGTATATTATGTTTGTTATTGGTTTGATACCTTTGCGTGAATGCTCATTTACGTATATTATTATAAAATGTATCGAAACTCGAGACAATGAGCTACAAGATAAATCAATGGCAATAACACATAAATTGTAGAAATGTTCCTTGTATTTTTTATTCTTCGTTTAAGAAAACGTTTTGTCAGGGGACTGAGTTCATACATATAGGAAAATGTTTTAAATAAAGTCAAAAAAATATCGTATATCGTATTTCGACGTTCACTGTATTAATTTGTTCCACAATCTACAAAAATACTATTTCTAAAGACTTATTAGTTTTCAGACCGGCATCCGGCAGCGGATTTCTCACTTTCACAATAATCGACGATAATCGAAAAAACCGTGAATCCGAAAATGGCACATGGTTATTTATTGATTATTTATTATTAATATATATATATTTCATTTATTTCATCGAAAGGGATAGTATCAAAAACATAGATGGCTGTTGAAGTGTCGAGGTCGCGATTCTCTGCATATCCCACTTGTAGCCTTTATTCAGGACGTTTGCAATCCTATACGGTACGCCTGTTTTTCGGTATACGTTCTCGTAAATTGTACACTCTAATCGCGGTGTCGCTTATCTACGGCTCACGAACGGTACTCGGACCGCGTAAAAACAAATCGACTGAATACGCTTATACGCGTCGTTTATTTTGTCATAATAAATCGATAGACCATGTCTCACAGGCAAACTGTAGTCGATGGGTCGGGGGAAGGTGCATCGCTGGCGTATGGCAGGATGGACGATAAGGGCGGATTTAGTGTTTTCGTGTACACAACAAATTTATATCGTTGATTCGTTTACGTTTTACTTACACACATGCACACGAAACACTTACACGCGTGTGCGCGCGAACACTTTATAAATATATTATGTACTTCAATTTATGTCGTGTGTTTAGTTAGTACATTAACGACGACATTTCGTTTCGAAAATACTCAGTAGGTACCACGCTTTTCTCCCTTATCAATTCGTAAACACCATTTTTCTAATATATAATTATTATTATCGCGTGTAAAAATGCAAAATTGTTCAATGTTTTTGCTTGATTAAACGTTTCTTGAATAAAGTATAAATTAAACGCATGGAATGCAATGCATGATAGTGTATGTTGTAGGTAGTCTTATAGGTGATGGATACGTATGTTTTAGAATAAAATAAATGCCAATATGTAGAAATATATTCATCACGGTTTTGCTGTGCATGTGTTTACTGCTGGAATACCGAATGTAATGCAAAATAACATAGGCATATATAATACATACAAGTGATGGTAGAATATTAATCAACTTCCGAGGTAAGAAGACCGTCAAATTACCGAATGGAAAAAGAGGAACTAATAAAAACTCTTCGAGCGTCGACAATCGACATAAACCTTGCCAATAAATCTCATATGTACTCCCTTTTCGAATAATAATCGAAGGAAATCATCAAGCTGCAGCAGTTATAATTGAAGCATAAACATATCAGCGCGATCATTTTACATTCGAAATATAGGCCACCCGTGGCTTAAATGTATAGCAATATCAATACGTTACACACATAGTATGAATGTATGATATAAAAGGATACATTCAGTGGCGCACACAGAATTTTTTTTTTGGGGGGGGGGTTATTCTATTAATAATTTACTATAGAGATTAATATTGTATAGCCCTAAATAAACATATAGCAAAACGTTGTATAAAAAAAGTATATCTAACATATTATTATAGTCTAAATATCAATTATAATTTTTTTAATTTATTATAAATAGTTTATAAAGGTCAATATAATTAAAAATAGTTAACTTGCTATAGTACAACAATGTATGCATTATGCAATATAGTATAATTTAGTACTATATATAGCATAATAAAGTACAAGGTATAGTATTTTATAAATGTAATACTAATCTCTTGTTTGATGTTTTTCCCATCTCATTGACTATCTCCTCGGGTGTTATTAGTATGTCCCTGTGAATGTTTAACATTGATAAACCATTAAGTCGGATTTGTCCAGTAGTATTCCTTAAATACGTTTTAATGCTTCGTAAAGTAAAAAATGAACTATTATCTATGTAAAGGTATAACAAATAACAATATTCATATTTCATATAATCATGACAAATTTGTTTACAAAATCATGGAGGTAGATATGTGATAACATCTTTTTGGAGGTACCTACTTTTTCTTCATAGATAAGAATATCTGTAATATGCAGGCTATAGCCGTGATAATCGATCCCTAGAAAATGTTTGATACTCATCGATCTGCAGAGTTGGAATGAAGCAGTTCACGTGTCCCAGATGACTAGAATAATTTACTTATATTAGCATTCAATAAACATTCCATAATTTTGAATTTTTTTTTTTTTCTTGCAAAATCGTAGGCTTTTGATCTATATATCATAAGTACATTATCATTTACTTCTATTTCCTATCTTATAGTTGTTCAATACAAATAGTGGTACATTTCTATCAATGGATTATAGTATCTCAATCTCCGAGTGCTTAAATTCCAAACAGCTATTAAATCACGCAGACGGTAGACCAAGTCAATACTATACGTATTGCATAATATTGTATCATTAAAATATTAAGAATAAAAATATTAAGTATGAATGGTAAATTTTACATACTAAACCATACTGATTTGTTCTCATGCCAACAATTTAATATTGTTCTAGTCTTATTAATTAGTATAGGTGGCTTTAATTGAATTCAGTAATATTTAATTTTGATTTCGTATTTACATATAACAATAATTATGCATACTTACGTTCTAGAACTCTAATTAGTTTTATTTACGTTCATAAACGTTCATAAAAAAACTAATGTTGAGGTTTAATAATAAATGTGCGTGTTAGCAATATTTTTACGCTGTAATTTATTTCCACTGTTTGTCCACAATGTAGAGATCAATGCGAGTTTTAGCAAAAAAAGTAAAAAGTTTCAATTATAAATAATATACGAACACAAATATACTAAAATGAAAATAGTAGGTAGTAAACTTTATGTCTATTGCAATACTGCAATAGTTTATATATTTATTTACAGTATATTATTATATACGTTACACTTATAACCTATTAGTTAAAATCAAATATAGCTATATAATCTTACATCATTTGTACCCTTTTTCTATGTACTAAACAAAATTAATACTCCCAACCATTTTATTTATAAAAGTTCGAGCACATACTATTATTATTAAAATTTAAAATAAAATAAATGTTATACTCATTACTGTCACACCATACTCTAAAATATAAATTAACAATTTGTAAAGAATTAGTATTATTATTATTTTTTTAATACATTTTTTTAATATATTTTATTCGAATTTGTAATGAAATACCGCTTTTTATGCTGCATTGAAACTTCAGTTTATATTGACTTTTGTAAAAGCTTTAAGTATGAAAATGTAATTAGTAAATACCTACCTATTTCGTTACACCAGTTGTCACGAAAAGTTAGTTGAATAATTTTAATTTTAAAGCTGTTGACGTACGAATAATAATATGGGAAAGATGTTGTGTGAGTTCCTGGTTCATTTCCGAATTAAACTAAATAAAAACATTTTAAACCACAAGCGCATTCTAAATTTAATCAATGTTTTCCAAATGTAATTTTGAAATTTGCGAATCCTTCTCGTTTGCGTTTAAGCAGCTGTCGGATCGAAAAGGGCGCTTATATGATTTAATCTGACAGTCCGTCCCCTTTCATCTCTCTTCATTGTAACCAAAGGCCAACAAAAAGGTGCTCGCCAGAACGAGACAGCATAAATAGACGAGGAATAAAAATGAAAAAAGATGGCGTTTTCAATTTTGTTGCTGCTTTGAATAATTCATAAGCAGTTTTTTTTTTTTTTTTTGTAATCAATTGTTACCGTTCTGCATGTTAATGAAATTCTAATAAACCCAGCTTTTTTCTGGATGTGTTTTTGGCGTCATTCTGTGGAAATTTTCAAATAAATGACGACTCGGGAGCTTGATGAGATCACGGTCAGGCGCAACCGGACATCTGGTTCTTCATATAAGTTATCATCCCGTCAAGGTTTTAGGAACAAAGCAAAGAAGAAGTTTAGAGGTAGAGTGTGGAGGTTGGCTAAAATTTTAGCCTTATCTAATTTTCACGAGGGGACACCTATAAAATTTTGAGTGTGTTTTGGAATAATACTTATATTTCCTGATATTAGACCAAAAGATTAATAATAATATTAATATAATAAATAATGATATCAGAACTTTTGATTAATTTTAAAACCCCAACATTTAGGTCAATTCATTGATCATGATTTAACAAAGGCATCAAACAACTATACATCATTGTCGATGAAAGATATAAGTGATATACAATTACGAACAACTGCAGTGCACATAAAATATAGTGTCACTACATGTCACCATATAATCGTGATTTATATTATGCAATAATTACAAGACATAAAATATTTTTGTCGGAACGAAACATTACATGTTTTTAAATGTAATTTATGTGCGAAATATCGCAATGAATACACAAACACAACACTGCGTATATATAATGTGCAGTAGTCATCAAAACTCTATCGAATATTTTAAAGAGTTATTGTTATTATTGACAATAACAATAAATTAATTAATATGAAAACATTTCAACAGAAAAAAATGTGCAGTAATTCCATGAGCTATATCCAAAAAAGAAATGTTGAGCGTTCCGTTTCTATTGTATTTATGAATTGATTCATTCACGCGCGATTGTTGACGAAAACTCTTGAACTCGACACATACTTACGTAGTTCACTCTATATATTTTGGGGACATCGATTTTGTACCCTACGTTACGAAAATAACAAATGTACACTTACAAACGTATACGAACACTCCCATACCACGTGCGGAAGAAGAAGTTGTAATTCGTTTAAATTTGGACGAACATTTGAGTGCTTTCTTTATCTCTCTCTATCTGATACACACGGAAAAGGGGGTTAAACGATGGACGAGTTTGCGTATAACTGAAGTATTGTGGTAAGACGTATGAATCATGTCTGCGTTAGTTGGTCATGGTTATAGCTCCGTCACCTAACCTAACCCAAATCTAATGTTTTCAACTAAATAACCAAAATGGAAAATTAGTTACTAACTAGTAATAATTTCTAACGAAAGCTCGAAATTTGTAATGAAAATCTTACCCTCCGAATAAATGTTTACAAAGTTAGGGTGGGGTTGATGACATGCGCTTCAATACAGAGCTCTGTTCTAAAGCCCTAAATAAACCGGGACGAAAATCGATATTTTTTTAACCAACAGTTTTCAGTTATAACTGTATACCGTTGCATAAATAAAAAAATACAAATGAGTATTGTAGGAAAACGTTGTTTATAGTTGTTGAATTTCTCAAATGTTAGTATTTTAGATTCTGAACGGAGTGATGGAATCTATTGGTTTTACAATGATGTGTTTTTTTTTTTTTTTTTTTTTGTCTGAGGACACGATTTTTGGTAGTAAAAATGCTTCAATTTTCTTAAACAGCAACTTTACTGATACGAAAGTGAATGTAGATGGTACTTGGGCAAGTCAAAAATCCAACTTTTTCAATACTCTTTTAAAAAATCGAAAAAAACATTAAAAAAATTACGAAAAAACAAGAAATTTTACGCAAAATCACGTTTTTACAAACTACATTTTTTTAAAATGCTTTAACTCATAAACGAAAAACCGCAACAACTTGAAATTTTCACCGAATCTTTATATTGGTGTTTTCTATACGTGGTTACGTTTTCAAAGTATTTTGACATATTTTGACTTATTTATAGACAATTTAAATTTTCGATTTTTGTAAATTTTTTTTTTAAACGCCTATAAAATTTAATTGGCTGGCCGAAAACTCTTGAAAATTTAATACAAGGTTCATAATAAGCTTAAATTATATTCACTAGAAAATATCGGTGATCGTTTCACTCAAATTATTTTATAAGCTCATAAAGCTCAAATTTGTATAAAATGTGTCAAATCACGATAATTTGCAAGTTATTTTGTAGATAAAAATTCATAAAATTTTTTCTGTTTATACTTAAGGTTCAAAATTTTGACACTAGTTTGTCCATAAGCTAATCTTCAAAAATATATAAAAAAAATTCTACCGGACCCAAAGGAAAAAATTTTATGACCGTTTGAAATTTAAATTTTTACGGAATTGCATAAAATAGCAATTTATGGTCAAACGGTTTTAAATATTTGTTATAATTCAAAAAGTATAAGTCGCAGAAACTTGAAATTTTCACTAGTTATTAAGATAGGCATTTCTTTTATGTCATATTTTTTTCAAAATATTATATTGATTTTTAAGCCACTTATAGGCATTTATAAAATTCGAATTTTTTACATTTTTTTTTTATAATCAGTGATAAAAAAAAATTGACTGATTCAAAATACTTGAAAATTTAATAGAAGATTCCACACAAATAGTTTTTATTGTCATTCAAATATTATTAAAATTCATTGGCACAATTTTTTTTTTATAAGCATTTGAACAGGGAATATTGACATAAAATTACATGTAAAATATAATATAATATATAAAATTCTAGACTGACAAATCATATTGGTTTTTTTAAAATGCTCTAACTCAAAAACAAAAAACCGCAACAACTTCAAATTTTTACCAAATCTTTATATTGGTGTTCTCTATATATAGTTAAGTTTTTAAAGTATTTTGACTTATTTATAGACAATTTAAATTTTCGATTTTTGTAAGTTTTTTTTTTTTAAATATCTATAAAATTTTTTTGGCTGTCCGAAAACTCTTTAAAATGTATTAAAGGATTAAATATAAGTTACACTAATTGTAACTAAAAAATATTGGAGATGGTTTCTCTCAAATTTTTTTTATAAGCCCATAAAGTTCAAATTTGTATAAAATATGTTAAAATCGTAATAATTTGCAAGTTATTTTGTGGTTAAAAATTCATAAAATTTTGCCTGTTTATACTTAAGGTTCAAAATTTTAACACTAGTTTGCCCATATGCTTTTCTTTAAAAATATATAAAAAAATTTCTACCAGACTTAAAAGAAAAAATTTTATGACTGTTTTAATCTTAAATTTTTACGAAATTGCATTAAAATTCAATTTAAATATAAAATACTATATTATTATATACATATTTTAGACAAACATATTAACTCCGTTCAGAATCGTTATTCATATACAATGATATCTATCATTACATTCAAATTTAACAAATCCATTGTAATAATGATCTATCCTATAAACGAGGTACACTCCATTCCCAACTGTACAGCAAAGCGAGGCCCACCCGTTCTTTTTTATTATATATTTTTAAATATATTTTTTTTATCATTAATCTAATAAGAGTATAGACAATAGACATATATGTGCTAAATTACTGTATTTTAATACATTATTTTGTAGTAATAAAACACATAAATCATAAACATTTTGATGAACATACTGATAACCGATTGTAGACACATTGTAGACTAATATTGTAAGTTTCTACTTTCTTTTTGATCCGTATTCGATAAGACAAAAAACTCATATAAAATAAAAATTCGTATTTAAAAAAAAAAAAATATGCCATCAAACTATAAAGGATCCTTACTGTTATTATTGTTGTTTAGTGTTATAATTGATATAATTTCAAAATTACATATTTTCTCAAGAAAATGTGTTTAGTTTACTTTTTATTATTATTTTTGGTTAGGTTAGGTTACTTACTTACTTTCTTATTTATTTACTTTTACAATGAATAAAAATGTGTACAGAATTTACAAAACCAAAATTAAGTTATAAAATGTCCGTAAACTTCATGCAGGTTTCAAAAAAAACATTATTTTAAATTCAATATTAACACGGGGTCCTTGAATAGTCTTCTAAAACTCATATTATATTCAATAATACTATTAGTAGAAGATAATATATTATATGATTTTATTTTTATATCTAATGAATAATTATATATTATTGAGATCAGTTTTGTAATTCAAAAGTTGTTTTTAAACAAACTTTATAATATTAAGGATAAATGATAAAAAGTGAAACTGATTGTAATATTTTTTCATAAATTAGTTTAAAGACATAAATATAACTAAAAGTTATTAAAATATTATCTTCATCCTGTTTTCCCTGAATTGCCTATATTTAACTCCTTAAAATTTTTTGTTTTCTTCATTTATTGCTAAAACTATAAATTTTGAAATTTTCATTAAATTAATAAAAAACAGATAATAGTTACGAGAACAATAAATGTCTATTATTTACTATTTGAGTAATTTTTTAAAAATCATTTGTGGTTAAACACAAACACAGTTATATTGAATTTTAATTACAAATTGATCTAAATATAAAATAACAATCTATCCCAACACTCAGCAGTGTTGAGTGTTCATGTGAAGAATTCATATGGAGTTGTTTTTAAAAATTAAATTTTATATTTTAACCAGATAACATGTTTTGAAGTCTATAATTTTATTATTATAGCATAATATTTTTTAAATGCAACTCACTTTTTAAGGGTTTTTTATAGGCAATTTTAACAACAACAATAAATGACAACTCATATAATTTATTATTACATTGTATTATATATATATATAAATATATTGATAATATATTTCCAAAGATTTTTAAATTAAAATATTTCCATTGATATCATTAGCTGCTTAAGTACTTACACCTTCGATTAAGGATCAATCTCATAATTTGTGATACAAATATATTGACAAAAAATTAAAGATTTTAGTTAGTTAGTTTATTGACTATTGTGTCATTAACTATGCTATCATGTGAAACTCGGGTAATTTTTACTAATTTTTCGCATAATGAGTAAAACAATATTACATTTCAAGTGAATTTTCCCATTCTTTTTTGTGAGATTTTTCAATTGTTTTATGAAGTTAAACGATATTAATTGTGTATGTTTCATCAGTATTTTATTTTCGGACCATACATAACCGAAAAGTACATATATACCTATATGTACATAAATAAAACTAATATAATCTTCGTTTCACACAGGAACTAAAATGTAATTTATAAAATTGTTTATTGATTACAGAAATATTACATTTAGATTTTCAACCTAATTTAGAAATATTGAATTTCTAATTGGAATTTCTTCATTTGAACTATTCAATTCATCAAGAATTAAACCAATTAAATGTACTAAAAACAAAGGAGTAATTTATTCTCAGCAAATTTTCTTAGAATTTTATTTTTATTTAAGTAAAGAAAAAGTTACTTGATTGCATTTATATGTAGATACAGCATGTTTTATTACGTGTCATACAGTTAAAACTTAGAAATAACTCGTATTATTAATAATAAAATACGGAGTACAATATAATTAATTATGTAAATACGAATATTCAAAATTATTATATTATACTAGTTAATAACTATAAATCAGTATTAATTAAAGTCTGATTCCACACTTTTTAGAATGGAAGTAAGTACTTTAAAATTAGGTAAACTTAAAACATTAATTTATATAATATATTATAGCAAATATATAATAATTTATCATAACAATACCACTAAAATGTAATAAAATTAAGTACAATTTAAAAAATTGTAAATAATGTTCAACTAACGAATGGCAACCATACATCAACAAAGTCGTAGCCAGAGAGGGCTTTGGAGTTCAGAAGTTCAGACCCCTCCTCTTCTGAACTGTTTTTATAAAATGAAATTGTGTTAAACAGGTCATAAATGCAAACCTACCTTTTATACATAACTAAATCTATTAATAGTAATCAGTATAACACTATAATATACCTGTGAATAAAATACAAGCAAAATATTTTCAATCAAGGTAAATATAATAATTAGTTATGAAGTAATAACTCCAACTTTAAACATCGAATGCCATTAGCAAAGATTATCATAGTCTTTTATTGAAAATAAAATACTATATGGTCCTTGACCCTCAGAAAACTAGTTTTCGAGAATAAACTTATGGTTTTATTTACAAAGAAAATCAACCTTCAACTTTACTTTAAAAAGCACTATACTATTATGGTATTATTACATAGCATTATTAATAGCATTATTATTATATAAGAAATGTAATGAAAATACGTCATAAGCGTACAAACGCTAAGCATGATCAATAAACATACCACGTACGTTATATAGTCATAACTCATAATGTAAAATATTAAAATATTAAATACCATGACGGTATTTATATTAAATATTCTGTACTTAAAATTAACGAAAAACTTCTGGAGCTATAATTGTTCTAAATTATTCCATTTCTAATATTAAAATGTAAAAAATAAGTGTTGGGACTACCACAATTAGTGGTAGTATAGTAATAAATCGAAAAACTTACATTTGGTTTACATAAATTAAATTTTAGTTAAATGTTATGAAATTATAACAGATAATTTTATCAATTATTATATTTATTAATTTAAAAATGGAATTATAATTATATTACATATATTTATACATTAGCTCATATTTTAACTTCTGTGATTTCATAAAATTTCTGCTGTGGTTTTGAGTGTCCGGTTAAAATTCCTGTCTGATAAGCGGCGTAAACTAAATCTCTTATTTAATAAAATGTGATAAGATATTTTTATATGCTTGTAATGTTTATGTAGTATATTTAGTATTGTAAATTTATTTTACACTGATTGTAAGTTTAAAAGCACAGGTGCTTTTGAATATTTATCTAGCCTTGAAATATGTACACACAGATTCCGTTCAAATTTAAATATCAGACATTCCGAAAATATTTTAGGTACACACGTAATTGTATTTTACGTATTTAATAATTAATAAGCATATGTAACTATTTCAATATAGAATATACAGCATACGCCACTGTACTTCTTCGAATTATACAATTTTATACGTAGGTACTTACATGTCTAAAATATTGACCTACATAGTCCTTAACGATTGTAATATATAATCTATACTGTTACAGTATAATTGTACAAACGTATAGAAGGTTAAATAAATATGAATTGCAACAATAATTCATATGTCATAATAAATGTATAAACTAAGTTGATAATATATTATTATATTGATAATATAATATTTATATTGATATTATATTATAATAAATTATATAGTGGATTCATTAGTCTAAATTGTTTATGGCACTGTTTATATTATATTTATATTAACTATCTCGTACTTGCAAATTAAATTAAATCCATGTCCACATTCAGCTGATTATAGTAGTGGGTAGTACGATCAAAGCTGAATATTATTATTTAATCATTGGGCTCCTCTCGTTTGTAGGTACGTAGGAAGACAACATGAATGATGGATCCAAAATTAAATTAAAAAAATATTGAATTTATTACGTACAACTATTGTGGTTTTTAGTAAAACAATAATATTAACAGGGTATCCTACGATAAATTACCTCTTGTAGTAATAAAGACGATCAAATTATGTTTTTTAAACCACTTACACGGAAAAATACTACATAGAACATTTAATATTTATTTTTTTTTTTGTATAGATAAATATCAACGCTTCAAATTCAAATTTTAAAAATCTTGATTAAATTGTTTGTACAATTTGAAGAAACCCATTACCTAAAAGATTTTTGGTAATTAAGCTGCTTATATATTTATATAGATTACCTAAATATAAATATATAGTTTATATACTTAATATTTTTTATTTTTATTAATATGCTTTGAAGTAATCTATGCATATTATTTGATCATTAAACACTAATATCTTGGGAAGTATATCATGGGTTGGAATAATTTACTGTGAATTTTAAAATATATTTTGCATACTTTGTTATCTTCTTTCATGAAAATATTTCACGGTTTATTTAGCATTTATTTTATTTGTACACACAACTCTGTGGTACTAACAATAATATTACTATAGAATATTATATATAAACCGTAGTGACTAAAATGAGTAAAATGTCGATCGCTTAATACTCGTACGTAGGCGGGTGGGAGGAACAAGAAGATAGAGGATTAAAGGATATGAGGTATGTGTAAACAATAAGGACATAGTATTGTATTGTTAATATTATCATTGCTGTCGAATTGTATGTATGTATATTATAGTAGCACTATATTATGCTAATGCTATATGGCAGTGAATAGTGATAGGCAGGTAACTCGAGTACCATTTTAATATGGCACCCATCAGTTTTTAAAATGTAATACTCTGGTATATATAATAAATACTAGTAATGCTTTAAAATATAATTAATAATTACTACTTAATAAGTTTAAAAATATAATTTACTCCATAACAGTTTCAGAGAACATTGCACTTTTAATTATACTTTAGAACTCACGTTTATGCTTTAGATTACTAAACGTCGAAATACATCAATGCCAAGTACAGAGATAATACTTAGATTTTATTACGTTATGCAGTGATTGTTTTCGTAACTTCAAAGTTTCAGTTTTTGTTTTCTAGCCCGCTAGATTTTAAATGTCTAAGAACACTGGCCCTTTGGCCTTAAGTATGAGTATTAGTGTATAACTTTTAAGACCCGGTCGAAAGAAAGTAGACTGTTTGTGTGGACTATGTATTTTATGTAAATGCTTCGTTATAAATTTATAATTAAACAGAAGGCATTCTTCCGCAGCGGATAAACGAATTGTTATATTTCTTTCACTCAGTTTGGGACGGACTAGAATAATTTTGTACATAATATATATTATAACATATAACATTCAAAATCATCCATTTCTATGAAAATATTAATAAAAAAAAACGGGTGAACCTCGCTTTGCTGTACGGTTGGGGGTGGAGTGTACCTCGTTTATAGGATAGGTCATTATTACAATGGATTTGTTAAATTTGAATGTAATGATAGATATCATTGTATACAAATAACGATTTTGAATGGAGTTATTATGTTTGTCTAAAATGGGTATATAATAATATAGTATTTTATATTTAAATTGAAATATAATGTAATAGTATGCAATTTCGTAAAAATTTAAATTTCAAACGGTCAAAAAACCTTAAGTATAAACAGAAAAATTTTTATGAATTTTCAACTACAAAATAACTTGCAAATTATAGCGATTTTAACATATTTTATACAAATTTGAACTATATGGGCTAGTATAGGCTTTTGTAGTGGAGCGCTCCGTCAACTTTGTGAAGATTTTCGTGGAAATTTTTGAATTGTTATGTTATCCAGGTAGATAGAAGTGGTATGCCTGTATCACTGGGTATTTGTTTGTTTCTCATGAACCACGGAGCTTTTAGGGCTATTCTTAAAAATTTATTTTGAAGGGTTTGTAATTTATTAATTTTTGATTTTGAGGCAGCGGCTCAAACAGAGCATGCGTAAGTTACTAACGGTCTTATTATTGCTGTGTATAGGAGTAAAGAGCATTTCATCTGTATGGTTGAGCTATGGTTTAATAGAGGGTATAGTATTCACAGCCTAATGTACCCGGTTTTTCGTTTTTGAGTTAGAGCTTTTTAAAAAAATATATTTTGTAAAAACGTGATTTTGCGTTAAATTTCCCGTTTTTTTGTAATTTTTTTATCGTTTTTTTCGATTTTTTCGATTTTTTTTAAAAAGCATTTAAAAAGTTGCATTTTTGACTTGCCTAAGTACCATCTACATTCACTTTCCTTTCAGAAAAGTTGCTGTTTGAGAAAATCGAAGCATTTTTACTACAAAAAATTGTGTCCTCAGACACAAAAAAAAAAAATAAAAAAAAAAAACACAAATCATTGTAAAACCAATAGATTTCACCACTCCGTTCAGAATCTAAAACAGAGTTTATAATATAAGTACTAATTTAATATTAATATTTTATAATTGACGGACATATGTATACGAAACTTCTAGAATAATATATATATATATATATATATATGTATAGGTTATTAATAAAGAATGTAAAACTAGATAATATTATAAGGAGTAATAAAAAATATAATAATTGAAAAACACATGTAGTACTGAACTCTTTGTGGTAATTTTTTCGCGATTCGCTCAAACTTGTCCGCAATCCGTTTGATTACGACCTGCAGCGGATCGGCACACTAGTTCAGCAGACAGTCCTTTCTGTTTGTCGTTTGACCGGGCTTTAAATAATTAATGTTGCCCATCCTTGTTGTATTATATTATTATACCATTATTACAATATTACAGCATTACTAAGGCTTGTTTCACACCACACGGTTTTGACCGTACGGCGATATTATTTTAGGTAACATATGCCGGTGCCGTGCCGTAGTAGCCAACCGTCTGCGGACAACGGTAGCCGGACGCTAGCTTTGCAGTGTCGTGTGTGACCAAACGCACGTTTTCACGTTATTCGATTTTATTCGTACGGTAGAATTATTTTTGTAGGTCGGACGACTACAGCGCGTTATTGTGTCGTCGGGGGTTGGCGGGAAAAAGGAGAAAAAAACGCGATCGGGACTACCGGTGTTGGTGACGGCATACACGTAACGACCATTTATGGAAGTCTCGCGCGCTCGCGTTGACCAGCGCCGCACGTCGCTCGCCGTTGCCTATTTTGCGCGAGGGGTAATGGTGGTGGTGGTGATGGGGGGAGGGCACCATCGGATGAGTCATTATTCCGCGACGCCGATAGAGACGACTGCGAACCTCGCGCGGCGTGCGGGGGCTCTCTTCGACCGCGCGGTGGCGAAAGTCTGCACACGCGCCGCACGCACAGGTACAGGATCAGCGGTGAGGTAGGGGTAGGGGTCGACCTTGCCGTCGTTTTGTACTTATTAGGTCGTCGCCGCCGCCGCCGCTGCCGTTATTGTTGTTGTTAATTGTCGCCGGCCCACGTGCCGATGACGTCGTCGTCCTCCCGCGGTGGTCGCCGGCTCAAGTCAGTACGCGAGACACACTCCCCGGTGCCACTCGTCGTCCAGCGGATTCGCGGGCGCGCGCTTACCGTGTGCACAACATTGGTCGTGATCAAAACGCAATCGTGTACTTATTATAATATATCATACAATTTTACTATCTCTTCGTTATCGCGGTTTTCTCGACGTCCACTCGTACAAGTCTTCCCCGGCATCCGGCCGCACCGTCATCATCATCGCGCCGCGAATGCCAGGGCTACACCGCGGACATCAAACGCCGTGTGAGTACCTTAACCATTACCGAGTACAATACTATTCGAAACCCGCAGTGGCTGCGCACGTTATCAAAACGTTTTAACCCGTTGCGCGAATGCCGCGACAAACGCGATTCGAATTCCCGTTAAAATTTAGTGCACAAATCACTGATTAGATCATGTGGGTCATAATATGTTTAAGCGACGATCGTCGGCCTTTACGTAGTTAGTGATTTTTCGTGACGGCATAATATAAATAACTATGTAGGTGACGTGTGCGCGATGAATCTATAACTGTTCGCGTTCACATTTTGTACGGGTCATACGGTTGTAGTTCGGTGGTGTAGTAGAGCGATATCGGGTCGTTTGCTCATTTGCATATGCATCACATGTAAATACGCGCCGTTGGCAATGGTGTGACGACGAGACTTTTTTTCGTAAGGAACACCAGATTGATGTGGGAAAACCATTTATTACGTAATAATTATCTCATTTTATTACACAATAAATAGTTCGACGTCGCTGTATTGTCCGTATTGTCTTTCATTATATTATAAACGAAAACCGTTCCAAGGAAAACATATACATCCTGTATGTTATACAATAACAATTTATACATCATGTTACCTATTCGTTTAAGTGATCTCAAATTCTCAATACTCAAAACTATAAAATACTTCACATCATTTTTAATTAAATTACTGCAATCGGTATCACAATAAGTGATAATACCTACTTTGATTTAACTGTCCATACCTATAAGAACAGAACAAACAGTATTAAATATTTGATTTTCTACAAAAATATGTAAAATATGTATATATTTTTACAATTTTGTTAAAATATAGGTAATAGTGAGACAGTTTAATAAAATCGGTGAACGGTTAAATTCTGGATTGAATTTGTACGACTGTACCTACAAAATGATAATATAAGTGTGTGCATTTTGTCGGACAGTATGAAAATTATATGTGACATGATATAATATCTTATCAGTACATATACGTAGACGTAGATAAAGAATCACTTATTGTATATTTATTTTATGGAGAAAGTTTTTGATATTTCATCTCTCCGAGTGTATATATTGTTAATGATTCGTGTGCGGTACCGTCACCACACATATATTCGTCATATCTCATATAGGTAGGTAGGTTTTAGGTAGGAAGTGAATGTTGCGTACGTATACGATTACTTAAATTATGTACAGTTTACAAGGCATGTACAGTTAGATATACTACCTATCTAGCGTTAATATTATATATTATTCCATGATTATTCACATACTTCGAAAAATCAATAAAAGAAGAACTTTTTCTAAGAAACCTTACGTTTATTATGTATATATGGTTATACAGTATACAATATTGTATATTAAATACCTATATATTGTATCGCATCTTGTTTCACTTTCGATGATTCCCAATATTCTCTAGGTAATCGTGTCTATATTATCGAGCTTCGAATTATAGAGGTTTTACCTACTTTTTACAGACTCTTAAACGTATACCTAGTATATATAATTATATTTTAATAATACATGTATATTGTATAAGTAGTGCCTACCTACCTATATTTATATTTTATACGAAGGAACACCTTAGTATTATTATCGTGCATTACTACATAAAGTACACACTACATATCATTATATTATAATTATTTCGGATACACGCACTTCGACCTAGCTGTTCACCAACGCGCACACAAATAATGAAAAGACCGGTCGATGCCATTTTTAATAATTTATATTAGCCCCGTTCAACGGCAGCGGCGGCCGGCGGCGTTGTTGACGATGATTATTTTATATCCACGTGCGCCTTAGTATAACATAGTAAGGATCCCGAGTTGTATGTTCTCAAAGAAAGAGTTTTCAATCGTATTATTATCGTAATACTATTGAAAGAACATTTGTTTTCGATCAATAGATATTTAAAAATTTGTATTTCAGTTTTCCATCGAAGTATATGTATTTATTGGTTTCGACTGAATTTCCATGAATGGTTATAACTTATTTTCGTTTGTTTATTCGTTATTATAGGGAAGACAAATCTACCGTCGATGAAAAATAAAATAAACAATTATAATTCTCTAGTTGGTCTATATTTTCCAAAATCCGGTCAAAGAACAGTATTTTATTATCTGCTGTACATGTCTATTTGGTGTTACATATTGTATGCAGTAATTCAAACACACGCACTCGCACGCACGGTCGATGTTTTGGCAATAACCAAAGAGCACCGGGCGTAGTCGGCGGGGTGAAAATGATCGATTCGTATGTGTGTATTTCGTTACTATTTATTTTTTATTTTTTCACAACATACGTGTTTAAGTAATTGAGTGTGGCAATGATATCGCGATTACTGTGGCGCGTGGGTGACGTCGTCCTCGCGGCGGCGTATTTGCGGTTCGAGACGTTCTGCTACCGCCACCTTCGCCCGCAACTGAGTTTTGTAAAATCGTACAGACGGGCGGTAATCATGCAAAATAATATTAACAGTATAATATTGCGATAGTAGGCTTTGAAGTTTGAATGGTCGATGGTAGTAGTAGTATGCACTGTTTGGTGGAGTAGGCGGCTGTAAAGCGAAAACTATACTCGCAATATATATTGTGTAGGTTTAGATATGATATTATGTACCCCGGAGGTCTGTATCGTGTTATTAACTGAGAATAATAAAATACCAAATCCAGTGGGTTGTATTTTCAACAAACTTATCCTCGAATCGTTTCGACCGACTACATTAATGTTGCATACTTAATCAACTAGGCCGGTATCGATTGATACACCCGTCGCCCGCTGTTTTTGACAAATGCATCGTTTTCGATTTGAAAAGTTAAACCTAAAAATAAAACGCGCTTTGATATAAAAATAACTAAGCATAATGATGCTACTACCTATACTACAGGTAGTTTTTTTCATCATTAAACTGCTGCAAGTTATCGACTTATTGATACCATCATCGTAATTTACGTACCATTTGTGATTGCCGAAAATACAAAAATATGTAAAAGTAAATGAATTGAAGATTAAAATCTAAAAGAAACTTGTGCTTTTCCATATTCGGCATATTCGGCATAGTTTAAATATAAATAAATAAACACCATTTTTTTTAACTGCCTTCAACTATAATATAGTCGGAGAAGACTAAATTGTAAGGATCATTCTAATTTTAACGTATTGGACATGACATTGGTATTATAATAGTATAACATAGTGAAGTTCATTTCCAAGTATTTACAACAAAATATTATCTTTTTAACAAAATTATCCACATACTTGCATACGATTTATTAATCATAAAATAATTGTACTAAGTTATCTGTGCTGCATTCATTTATCGATGTAGAATAGAATTTGTAGTTGTACTTGATCCATTACAGTTATCGTTGTTTGTGAATTTTTGAATATCCACTTTTATAAAATGGGAAGTCTTAATTAACGTTTATCAAAATATTTAACAAATATTAATTATAGTTCGTAATCTGTTTATTTGAAATATGTTGACATGTTTCATATTTACATGAAACGCACAATGTTGTATACATTTCCTCATATTAGCGCATATAATATTGACAAAAATAAATTTAATTTATTTAATAATTTAAACAATAAATAAAGTGATATAGTTGACCCATAATTATATAAAAATTAAAACGAACTTATTTATTTTTAAAATTTAGAACAATTCAATTCAATTTTTTTAAAGTTTTCATGTTTCCTTTTTGATTCAACATTGGATTCTATGAATTAATGGTGAATAAATATCACGTTCAATGAATATAGTGTGATAAAAATGTTTTTTTTTCGATTTATCATATTTGTAATAAAATTACTTCAATTCACATAGCATTATCACTGATTACAATAAACGCATAAACGTTCTAAAATCTTATCTTCATCGCGTGTGTTCAACAATTAAATACCGAGTACATATTGTTGCAGTGATCTTACTTATTATGTATACAATTAAAAATTATCAACGTATAATAAAGTTATTCAAGTTATGGTTGGGTGTAAGTTATACGCAAATACGGCATTCGTACGTGCGTCGTCACGTATTTATTTATTTTTATTACTATCGTATTGTTCTCAACGATTCTTGTAGTTTTGAAGTCGTTCTCGCAGACACCACCTACATAATCTATAAGTATCAGTAAAACAATGTACCTACAAAAACGGCGCATGACTTTCCTTAATATTGCGTGATCTCTATGTGCCACAGAATTTTAACCTACCTACTACTAATATTATTAATAGTACACTCCTACGCTTAAAAAAACAAATAGTTTGATAGATCCTCAATTGATAATCAAAACTATACTGATGAATTAATACACAAATATTTTATTACGTAAGTAGAATATTACAATTTGTAAAATAAAATATTTATATACTTTGACTGTAATTTTAAAATGAAATATGATGGAAAATAAAAATTGTAAGTGTAAATAAGATAGTTGTCATATTACTTCTTGTTGAAGAAACATATCTTAGAAAATAAAAATAAAAATATAACAATGAATTTAAAGTCAATAGTTTAATACTATTATTTAAATACATAAGAATACTACATATACAGAAACAGAACCAAATTAGAATATTAAAGGAAATGTCTAATTACAAAAAACATTTGTCAAGACAAATTAAATTTAAAACTATTAAAAAGAACACTGGAACATTTTCTGTGGCAACAATATATTATTTACTTTTGTTTTCTATATGATATGTAATAATTGATTGATTTATAAAGTAAATATCTGTCACCGTAGTCTTAATTATCGTAATAACTACCTATATTATTATATTATTCTACTAAATTTTGATAATTTGATTACAAATTTGATAAAAATAATTCAAATATTATTCACTAATTTATTATTATTATCACAAATAAGTAATAATATTTATTTACTACTATTATTAATATTTTTTGCACGACTTCTTTCAGAAATAAATTTTTAAAATATTTGTATGTTACTGGTTTATGGTATAATTATGCAGACATATATATTTAGTATCACTCAAAAACATTAAGTATAAAAAAAATTTCTTGACAGAATGAATAAGACTTTTTTAGTAACTAATTAAAATTGTAGTAAATTATTGAAATAGGTACTTAGTAGAAAAATATTAAATTTAATCATTACTCACAGCTAATTGTGTTTAATGTGTTGGAAAATATATGCTACTGCAGTTTACACTTCATAAGAGTCAAAACTCATTGTACCTAATACTAAATAGCTTTTACTACTATATAGAGTGTAATCCGTTATCTAAATACACTTTATATTTATTAGCACATTCCGAACAATGAAAATTATATGTCTGTGAAAATGTGACGTCAAGTATATATTATATGCTGAAATAGACACATAAATTGTTTATTCCTAACTAACGTTTTTAATACGAGTAACCTAGTATAGAAATATTGTTTACAAATGTCATAGTTGCCCCTCAACCTTGTGATGTTAATGCCATGACCTCTCCTGCACCTTATAAATCTATAGTCTCATATGTATTTTGTTTTATTTATAAATACTTTCTTTCAAAAATAAATTCGTCTATCAAGTATCATACCTATTACAATATTATAATGAGTGTAATTTAAAATTTATAAACAATATTTTTTTGTTCAGCGTTTTGTTTTTTCCGGAATTATTATATTGCGTAGAACATTAATCTTGGAAATATACTTTGTTCCATAGAAAACCACCAAAGCGCGAGACTTGTAACTATAAATAAGTATTATGTACTATATTATTATATTAACATGATGTGACTTATGGTAATAATGTCAACTCAGCCTTGATATACTGATATAATCGGTTCGTTGTGATAATGATTAATAATCATTGATCACTATCAAGTTAGTTTTACCAATTACATAACTAAACTAATAGTGAAAACGATTGTTACCGCCCGCCAGTATATAATATTATCATATGTAGTTTAAAACTCTAGAAGTTCACTAGATTTTTTGTAATAGGTTTATGTATACTATTATTTAAATATGCAATGGTATATGAGACATGAGTACACGTATACCTATAACATCTAACGTGTAGTGTTTATACAACTTCCTTAAAAGTTGTTACGTTATTATATTTTATGTAATATATTATATAGGTTAGTATTTTACTTACAGTAAAATTTGTATGAGTTGTTATTCATGTTGACCCATCGAATTTTCTTACTCCTGGTATTGGTGGCATCTCGTTGCAAATATTTTTGAAACGTATTGGTCATTTTGAGATCTATACATTCACAAAAATCAATAATATATCTCATGTTTAATGCGTAATATACCTACCAATAATTTTGACGCATCCAATTATTATTTCAACTATACAAATTGTAATATATTTTTATTGTGTTCTTCTAACACCAAACAAGTTGTATAATTTCTATTATTGTAGGCTATAGTTAAATGTTTACGGCATCTATTTTATTGAGATCATATGAATGTGTATAAATGTATACGTTTTAATATTTTTTTTTTCTAAAAGTTTCTCTAGAATATTTTTATTTTTTTTTGATTTCTTATTTTTATCACGCTGATTATCAAAACGCAATCGCTGTCGTTTTACGTAAAGAAAAAATTGTATTTTCAATAAATTATGAAAACATACATAAATAATATTTATTTTCATCCATTCAACATAAAATAAACCACTTGAGTAAACACGTATGCATTTACATATACCCAATACCCATACATGGTCATTAGTCAGATTGAATATCAGTATATCACACATATGTTTGACAATAAATTCCCTTACCGTTTACCTCGTGTGTTCTAAGATATTCGGTTTCCTCATAAGTATGTTATTCATAATTCATTCATGTCATTTATAAGTCATATACAAGTACCTATAAAGTAATGTAGTATCGTATAAACCACGGGATGCAATTAACATATTAGGACTGAAAACAAATTATACTCTTTCTATTTTGATTTCAATATTTTATGAAATTTTTACCTTTATTAATAAAAAGATAAGTAGGTAGTAGGTACACTAGTACGTAATATTTATACTTTTAATTTCATAAATCATATTCAACAAATCTAAAATGTACAACGAATATTATTATTATTATTATTATTATTATTATTACTTTATATTTCAAAATAATAAAGAAAAAGGAACAATCGTAGATGAACAAAATACATAAACAATCAATGTATAAACAATATATTTGTAAAATATTCTTATTTCTATATTATATTATATTTATCGAAAAACGATGTAAAAATAATCAAAATATACTATTCGACAATAGAACGTAATTGAAAAATATTGTTTAAATACTTGACACATGTGTTTATTGTATAGATCATAGCCAGAGGCCCTAACACGAGATTTGACGACCACTGGTTCAGACAGCCGCCGCCGTGTACGCGTGCACACAACGGCGGCGACGACGACGAAGACTCGCGATATAGTTACGAACGAGTATCACCGTTATGGCGTCGTCACCTTTGCGGGCTCCGGCGGGGGCCGGTCAACCGCAATCGAGATTAATGGACATGCAAGTAAGTACCAGCTTTATGTACTGATTACGTTATTGCCTTACTGCACAAGGGCGCCCGCAGAAGGTTAAGTTATTATAGGACACAGGCTCCAAGTGATTTTTTCAAACATGTAAACCTATACGCCGTTTACGCATACCATATACAATCTATAAAATTATTCCAGAACAATTAAAGTGTTTTTTTTTGTTTTTAGTTACAGCTGTTATGATTAATTTTTTATGTTAAATTATTGAAAAAATATTCATCAGTTACATCCGTATTATCTACCAAAACCAAACGTCGTTTACCACTAGGATCGATAATACTACCATCGTAGTACCTGAGGTACCATATACTGAAAGTGTCTCTTATGACCATGATATTATATGCGTTAATTTCAACCTTTGAATTTCGATTCGCATTGCCCTGGGTATGGGATTTTATTCTGCCGGGCGCGCTTGTCTCGCATCGTAAAAATGTACCTAATCACCACAACGAAATCACGTCTTTTGTTTTCGCCACGTAGAAAAAATTTCAACAGAGACATTTGGCCAATGTAGCGGCTATCAAAGGCGTCACCGGTTCCACGACGTCTTCCACCTCTTCGTCGACCACGTCTACGAGCGATGGGCCGGTACCGCCAACTCGGCGATTTGGCGTCAGTCCGCAGCAGCAAAAGCAACGCGGGGTAGTCGGCGGCGGTGGAGCTGGTTCGGTACCGGACGGTGGCGATTCCCTCGTACAGGTCGACGTGAAAGGAAAGGTACTTAACGTGCAATTTGTTTTCTAATAAAAGTTGACTTGTCCAAATCGTGGACCGATTATTTATATGTACGAGTGTAAGCTCGACAATAATATATTTAATATCGAATGTACCTATATTTTATTTACTGTTTGAAAAAAACTGACGACCTCTTGACAGTTCTCATAGTTATAATTAAGCTACTTTATAGTTGTGGAACATCTACAAAATACATTTCTGGTTAATCTGACATTCCAGGGCGTTAACACATAATATATAAAACGTTTAACATAGAATTTTAGCATATAATAAATCATTTGAAACTGAATTTACTATATAATTAATTATAAATTATTACATACACACATTCTAAATATCACGTTTACATTAGGTACTTGGTTAAATGTATAGAAAAATCACCGTCAAATAAACCGTTAAAGAGTTGGTTAGACTTTGTAATAACTAATAATCAATGATGATTTTTTTTTACATAATACTATTTACTGCGTAATGCAGTTAAATAAATCAGATTGATAAATTGAAAAATATTAACCTACAACGAATATTAAAGAAAATAATTATTTTTATTTTTATATATGCTACATTGATACCTATATAATATTAATATACATACAATCGAGAAAGTTTTAAGAAGATTGAAAGTTCCTTGTCGGTTTTTTTTTTAGATTTGTACTGCCCAAGAGACTGTTGTAATTTATATAATACAGTCTTATAACCGCAGTAATGTATTACGATCTATTATCTTCTGCTACGGTAGAATAGACATAAATGGATCCGTCGCCGTGCAGATGTAATTTAAATTATAATAACTACGGATGCCGGGATTACCATTGATATTTTTATACATTGTTTCCTACTCAATAACAGTACATAAAATGCATTTCAAACATTAATATGCATAATAACGACGCGAAATTGTAGAATGTCTGCGATATTTTAATACTTATAGTAATTTTATACAGACGCCACCGCTCGATTAACCGTAAATATATTATATACATGTGTGTAATGCTTATACACCGGGCACGGCAGAGCGGTGGCATAATATTAATTAATATTTTACCATCACCATACTGCAGTCAGTCCATAAAAATAATTAAAATTTTACCACCGTCAACTGCACTCGTCGGACCATCCATCGAAAACAGCTGAATTTATTATTGCATCGTACCATAATACTGTATTATTACTGCGATATTACTGCACCTATATTATAACATCATTCTCATTGTCGTTATTATATATTATTGCTGCACACTGCACCCGTGTTCTATTATTATTGTTATTATTTTCATCATTATATTGTACTACCCGACCGTAACCGATATAACACATAATCCGTAACGCGAAGGTGCGGCAGTTGTTCGCCGAACGGAACCAACAGAGCCAGACCCAGGGACCAGGCTACCAGCACCATCAGCAGCTTCAGCGGCAGCGGAGGAGAAGCCTGACGGGCCGTGACCGGTCCAGGCCGCTGAGACCGTTGTCGGATACGGAAGACGATCCGCTGAGCAAGACGGTTTGCTTCACCACGCCGTCACTGGCGGGCGGCGCCGACCTGGTGGGCATAAAGAGCACCGGTGGTGACGACGTGCGCCGGGAACTGCTCGCGCTCTTCGGCCGTCTGCCCAACCTGGGCGGCAAACTTCTTTCCGAATCGTTCCGGGGTGGTACCAAAATGAAAACGGCCCAGTCGGCCCCCGAACTCAAGTGGTTGCTGGACGGTGGCTCGGGTCCGGGTGGTGGTGGTCGTGGGCCCGGCCCGCCACCACCCACCGAGGCATCCGGAAACGCCGCGGGTGCACCGAAGGCCCGAAAAGTAATGGCCGGAGGCGGACATCAAGCTGCCGACAGTGGCGATGATGACGGCGATGACGACGAACAGGTCATTATCGGCAAAGTGGCAGTCGTCTGCTTCCTTATACTGGCATGGCTATAGTTGTTACACTATGATCGCCGCCGTTGCGGACGCTTAGCTTCGCGAAATATTTAGAAAGTTAGAAATACATACACTTGTAATATAGAGATACGTCATCGCAGTCATAGTCAGTATATCGTGTCATACAATATTGTTTTGTTTTGGTTGGCAATAATGAACCACCTGTTTTTATCTTGCTTAAATGTTTTTTTTTCTGGTTTTGCATAATATATAATTTAGCATAATACATCGGACCTTCAAAAACTGATAAAACTAAAATAATTTTTATATGACAGCTTTACGTAAAAGTACTTTGAGAAGTTTTGTTTCGACTAACTATTACGAATTTTATTTTTGTTCACTGTCGTAAACAATTTATACAGTTTATAATAAATACTTTTATAAAATAATTGTACCTATATATTCTATAATATAATATTTATTTGTTTGAAAATTAAACACTTGGTTGTAACTTGTAAGTTATAAGTATGTAACTATTAACTAATTGTATTCAACTATTTTATTAAATTGAATGTTAAATATAATTTTAAAGTAGGGTCGGTTGGAAAAATATCAAAAATCTAAAATATATGGTGTCACGGGAACATAATAATATTTATTAATAAGTATGGATACAAAAAAGTTGTAAGTTTCAAAACAGTAAAAAGAAAAAATGTTGTTCACAGCGAAATACGTGTTTTTATTAATATAATGATAATCATATGCTAACTTTAATTTTGAACATCATTCTACGGTCTTAACTTCTTAACTTTAAATTTACATTAAGACCGTTTAAGCTATTAAATTTACTAACATTAAGTAATTAAACTGTTGTAATTTTTATCGATTTATCGTAATAATAATAGACAATTTTGACAAAATTGTCAAATTTGGGTAACGCTGTATCAATAATATTAGCTATTATTTATTATATTATGGTTCATCAATTAAGTCGAGTTTTATCGTTTTCCAATATTACCTACTTGAACTAATAAGCTAATAAACTAATAACCAAAGTAGTATAATATTTATTTCAGTAGTATTGGTAGTAGACATACGGATCAGATCAGTGTAGTATTATTACTAGCAGTTATTAATTATAATTACTTTGTTGTGTAGTAGTAATGTAGTATTAACACAAAATGAAATTATGAATTGTACATAACATGTGATATGTGATAGTACATAGGTATACAGGTATACTATATCTATTTCACCACCATATAAAACCGTTATGCTGGTGAAATATAAACACTTGCTTATTATGTTTATATGCACATCATAATATTATATTGTGCCTGTGTGTGTTTTTCAACAGTATGATTTAAAGATTTTAATGAAGTTGCTTACTTTTTTTTTTTTTTTTTTGGCATGGCACAAAAGTTTTCAACTACTAATTATTTTTTTTCACATTTAAATGATACATTACCTATTTACATTTTATTATCTGTATAATATTGTGTAGTGGGTGTATTTATGTACATATTTATGTTATTAATGTTTTACATAATCTAGTCTGTAATCGTATAACCATAGAAGGTCTAACTCTCTTACTGGTGAATTCAGAAAATATGGATCCTACCGGGTACCCCTACCGAATAATAGTCCATCCTTATCAGCTCAATTCAATTTAAAATAATTGTTATTTATTGCAAAATATCAAAAATTATCAAATATTAAATATAATATTTTTGTAAAAAAAATATCTCAGTGATAATAAATCATATTTTTAAACAATATAGCGTACCTACATTAATTAACATTGATTTTGAAAAAAATGGATGTGTATAGTCACAGTTTTTATCAAAACTTGGTTATTATTATATTTTTAAAACTAAAAACATTTACTAATATTACATACACCAACCAGCTCGAATAATTTATATCAATAAGTTATCTGTTTAAATTGACAATATTGTCTTCTATGACGAGTAAGAGAACCGTGTGGATTGGAGATAGTGGAAAGTGCAAATTCTTAAACTGTAGTTTGTGTGTATTTGAGTATGTGACATTAATTTTGGTTCGTTTGTCCACAGCTACCGCAACGACCGGCCGGGCGAATAAACAGCAAGACCGCGACGGTCACGAAAAAACCTTTAGCCACGGTGAACGGTAATGGTACCAGCCCAAATGGTTTGGGCCGTGTCGCGAAAAAGCCAGTGGCCGCGTCCAACGGCGGCGGATACGGTGGTGGCAAACCAGCCGGCGGCAGCAATTTGCCTACCAATAGACTTCTGTTGCCGCCCGTCGTGCAGCCGACGGTGATCAACGCTCTGGCAGCGGGTGCGGGTGCGGCCGCGGCTGTGGCCAGCGTAAGTGCGGCCACCGCAGCCGGTGCCCAAAAACCGTTGGTCCGGGCAGCCAAACTACCGCCGGCGACGCCCGGCCAACAGCAGCAAAAGCCCACGGCCCCGCGTCGGCTGACCACACCACCATCCAAGCCCGTGGCCGCGCCCAGGCAACCAGTCGCTAAGCGCACCACGGTCCCCGCGGCTCGACCTCTGCAACCCGTCAAATCGCAACTGTCCGCGGACCGGGGCCCGCCGGCGCCGGGCATGGCTCGCTGTCCACTGTGCTCACGAGATTTCGCGGCCGACCGGCTGCCCAAGCACAAGGAAGTGTGCCAACGCACGCGTGACCGGGACCGCAAGCGCAAGGTGTTCGACACGAGCCGCAAGCGTCTAGAGGCTGTGGCCGCCGAGGCCGGCGTGGACGTCTCGTCGTTCAAAAAGAAGGTTAGAATCGCATTATAGGTGCTATTTTAATGTTATGTGACGATCGCACGCATTCTTTTCAGTCCGCAGCGGCTGTTGTAATGACTCTTCTGAAAATAATTTGCCTTTTTTCACTATGTATTGACCAATTGAATTTTCGGCAGTGTTTTAACAATAAAAAATACTTTGATGTACGGTTACGAATTTCTCTTAGTTTACACATGGCGTTTTGGGCAGAATTCTACTGAAAAATAAAAATTCGATATTCGGTTGTTAACCGAACCGATTCAAATCGCTAAAACGCTCGTGAAATACGTGTTTCGTGACGACGATGCTGTACATTAGATGTGTGCGCGCGAGAGTAAAGTGATTCGATCTTTTTTAAACGGTTACCGATTGCCTTTATCTTCTGAATATCACTGGCGAGTATCACGCATAACGAAAATGGTCACGTAATAGATACATTATAGTTTTTGGTTGTATATCGCATACGATAAATACACGTCGTTGTCACGCAATATTATCAATATTATCAATTATTGTACTTACTGTCGATATTATTGTCGAATTGTCAATATTCCGATATATGAATAATCCTTTAAAATTTAAACTTTTAAGTATTGACAGTTGACAGATAACCGAGATCATATTCGAGTATTTAGCCGGTTTGTTTTTAATTCGATGTAAAGCTAAATAGTTGTGTATAGGGTGGCGTTAATAGATTACGGAATTCCGTCATCGCTGTATATCTGTATACCATGCGATGCACTGCAATAAGCCACTATACATAAATGCAATATCTTAGTTTACGTTGTCATATTATTAAATTAATATGAGATATATATTTTTTGGAAAAGATTTTCACGAATTTCTAATGAATTTTAAAATTAGGGTTTACAAAATAGTTATTTCGAAATAAGGAGATAATTAAAATAAAAATAATACGAAATTGTATTTTAATGCATCGATGTTTGGTTATTTTTCATACAACGACATATCCCTGTCCTTAGGCACATAAAATTTGAATAATAAATATTATAATTTAATAATGTAGGGCTGTATTTTATTTAAGCCTACAGGATACAACATGCGCTATAAACATATAAATACGCCTCTGATTATATTAGATAATTCATACGAACAATTGTTATATTGTCGTGATGAACATTTTTCGCCTATACAGTTGTCTTGTGAACAGCTATTGCGAACTATTTTTCTGCAAACAATAATATTATATCTTCAGTTGTTCAACGACGTCCGTCAATTTACAATTTATCGGAAAAACGATTAAAACTATAGTATTTTAAGTTTAGTAAAAAAAATAAAAATATTGGGCCACCTAAAGGACCGAGCTCACGCTTACGTGAAATGGTTGGTCGGTTTGTAAAAATAAAAAAATCTGGCGCGGACCGGGCTGCAATTAGCGTTCGGTGCGTGCAAACACTTCTGCCATGATCACGGTTATCTACATCGGTGTGTAGACGACCGTGGTCATGGCGCAGTGACCGCGGTATCTTGGAATGACGGTGACGTTTGTTTGTTTGTTTGTTTGTTGGTTTCTTCTCGCGTGTACAGAGCCAAAAGGAGGACCAGCGGGCTGCGGAGAAGCTCAAGAAGAAGAAGGACGCGTGGCGCCGGAAACACGATCAATTGGTGCGCAACGTGCGTGCCGCCCGTGCCGTGCAGCGTCATTTGGCTGCTGGAGGGTCGGTGCGCGACTTGCCGCCGGAGCTGGAGAACGCTGGTGCGGACCCGGACGATGAAGCCGACTCAGATCTGGTCAAGTGCCCGCACTGCGGACGTTCATTCAATGAGGCGGCCGCCGACCGACACATTCCGCTGTGCGCCGATCGGCAGCGCAACGCGGCCGCCCGGATGCAAAACAAAAAACGGTGAACGCCGTCTCCCCATCTACTGCCCCCGTCCGCCTATTCTGGACGACCATCTGCGCTTTGTGCCGTTGTCCGTGTTTCGCCATTCTTGATATACGACCTCCCCCTCCCCCTCCCCTATCCCGAGCGGTTACCGTCTGACGGAACTTTGCGCGATTTTCAGTCATCGAAAACGACCACGGCCATATCGATATTATTATTATTATTATTATTATTATTATTATTATTAGATACCATTAGATGCAAACGTATTTTATTTTTATAATTTTTCAATTTTTTTTTTCAATTTGATCATACTACGAATTTTATCCGGTTAGGTTATTGCAGGGCTACCGCGATGTTTGCAAATGAAAAACCAGTATACAGTGTCAAAGTTCCAAATTATCGATAAGAACTACTATAATATGTTAATATTTGTCCCACTCGTCGCCGCTGTTGTTACCATTTATCCACCACGTCATCCACATATTATAATACAATAATATACTATATAATATTGCCACCGAGGTGATAATATTTGGTTTATTTGTGATTTTTTTTTCTATCACGGCAATCAGTATCAAAAGGGTATGAATATTAAAGTATGAAATACGCAAAACTTTTACCGAATTTTCTTGGACCGAAATACTTCAAAGTACGATAAATTACATATTACTATTAGTATTATTATTATTATTATTATTATTATAGTTTTTGTCGTATAACATTAATGTAACTATTAAGATGATTTACTATAGATTTATATTCGTGTAATCTGATGAGATATTGTTAATCCCTCACCCGTTTATTGATTAACCAATTAATAAATAATAATAACTATACGGTTACATACATATATATTATAAGTTTAAATTAAATGTCGTTATTTATGTACTATAATTGATAAGTAAAAATGTTCAACTGTGTATTATTATGCTTAATTAAATATTCGAAGTTTACTGAACAGAACGAAATATCGTAAAATGATTTATTAAAATATACAATCATCTTTGGAAATATTGTGTGTTTAAAAGTTTGTAAGTACTTTATATTAAAAAATATTGTCTGTAGATAGATACATAATATTTCAAATTTTTTATCATATAAATCTATAGGGCAGTGCAGTCATGATATTTTCGTTTAATTGCAAGTCAAGATAAATAATTTAGATCATTATTTATACAGTTTTCAATATAATATTGATGATTTTCATCAAAAATGCATTTGAACATAAGTTATATAAATTATTTGAAGAATTGTAACTACTAATAAATTTCAAAAACTAAATTCTTAATTTTTGTATTTTTGTATTATATAATTATTTTTTATACTATCGTTTCTTTATATACAACTCGGTATATAACCAAATGGAAAATATATTATATAGTATATACATATATTATAAAATATAATATAATTTATCTTTATTGACATTATAGGGAAGTATTTTGTATGGATGAAAAAAAAATAATATTTAAGAAAACGTAAATGTATTAAATAGAAGTTTTTTTCATACCTAGGTATATACAATAATGGATATATTACATTTTTTGTACATATTTAAAAGAATTGCCAATTTTATAATATACAATTTCTTTGGAAGTTCCAGACTGAAACTATGCTCTAATTATTACTAATAATTATAATTATATGAGAAATTAAATAGTTCTGTGGTGTAATGATTTCAGTTAAAATAACATATAATTAAATACATAATTAATTTATTAAAAATTATTTAATATTACAAATCATTTTAACAAAAAAATAAAAGATTTTTCATCTTTCCTGTAGTATAATAATTAAGTTAGATAGGTTAAAATGATAATAGCTTATACTATTTAATATTGATAATAATTTTTCTATTATTTATTGTAATTTGTAGGTATATATTTAAATATATAATACTTTGTTAAGACTTTCGATTTAAAAATAATTTTATGGTCTAAAAAGCACACTGAATATAAAAATAAAATAATACAAATGCTAATTGCTTACATCCTTATAGAGCAAATTTTGGTGAGGAAAAGAATAAAAAATTATTAAAAAGATAATTTATTTAAAAATAATAAATAAGTTTCATAGATCTAAGAATATTTTAAAAAATGTTTGGTTATTTACTATAGTATATAATCTAAAAAATAACAGAAGAATACTATTTTTTAAATTTATTTGTACATTAATTATGATATTATTAAACTTATTTTTCTTGACTCCGTATGTATATATGCAATTCTTCTAACACAATCAATAAAAATATTAACCAAAAGGTTATCTGATGTTTTTGATTCTTCGTTTATTTCAAAATTACAGAAATCTTTTCTTTGTATCAAGTTTTTAAATCTCAATTTGTTATACCATTGTATCGATATAACATTAATTACAATTATGTTAGTCTATAATCTGCATACTTCATTACTCTAGTATTATTAAAAGAGAACAAAGTGTTGATATGTAGGTTTTAGTTTCATTTATTTGTTTTATTTAATTCCTCTTGTAAAAACCACCTTAAAAATATTTACTTTGTGAATTAAAATCTTAACTCATTTATTAGATACATTATGATATTTGTTTCATACAATAATAATAAATTATTAACAATTAATTTATATGATAGTTTTATTTTACACTTTTATGAATTTTTTAAAAATCTTATAGTTAAAATTTTTCTTATGATCAATAGGATTATAACATATTAACATTTATAACATAAATTATGTCTAGTTCATCATAATAGTCATTACTATCTATTTTACTAAAACTTTAATTTTATTATTAACTAAATGTTCTCTAGGTTAAAATTTTAATAATTAAAAATAAGAAAAAATAATAAATAAGAAATTAAATTACTTGAATATAATAAAAGCTTATTGAAAAACAAAAAGTTACATAGTTATTTAAGTTATTTTTAAAAAATACGAAAAATAGATTTTATCAAGTAAATCAAGTTAAATATATCCTGTAAATAAATACAATCTGTTATTTTTTTCTTATACTTTTGGTACAATTTGGTAGTAAATTGTTTGTTGAAACTAATCAGGATAATACTCTTGTAGTTAACCTTCTAGTTAACCTTGAAAATATTCTAGGGCACCACTGATATGTAATGCTAAATTTTATTATTATTTGAAATGTCAAGCTTAAAATAATAACAAATCAAGCTTGTTGTATGAATAAAAAATAAATAATTAATCTTTATCCATAAGTTTTTATGTTTCAATAACCAGAAAATGAATATCACCATCATTCGGTATCGCATGGAACAGTCAACAGTCTTGGGGGCACAATTTTTAATAGAATAGTACCTTACATTTTTTTATGGGCTAGCGATATTTGGTCAGCTTACTTACTATTAGTTAATAAACAAATGAAAAAAATAAATTAATTAAAATAGGCATAAAAACAATTTTAAGAGTTATAACGCCTCCGTAATCAAAAAGTGAAAAAATATATATTAGTACAGCTAAACAAAAAACTGTTTTAACTCTTAAAAATTATATTTTCTAAAAATTCTTTTCTGCCCACTTATACATATAGTCATACATACATAAATATACAAGTATGTGTATGTAAATATGTAATTATATTATGTACTTAATAGTAATTTTCGATGCACACTGAATCAGCAGTTTCGCAAGAAACATACTTGGTTGGGACCATCAATTTAAACATTTTTAAATTTTAAATCACTTTTTATTGCACGTCTAGAGTTTTAGAGAAACCACTATGTTAATTTTCAAGTTAATTTATTCTGTCATGCTTAAAATATAGTGAGAGTTAGTAAAGTGGGCATTCTAAGATCTAGAATTCATCTCTGTTATAATATCATCGTAATTGATCAAATTCTTCGTGGATATTAAGTTGTAAATAAGTATATTACCACATTGGGTCTGTTTCGGACGTTTCGGTTGACGGTATACTTATTTACTATTTTTTTTCTATTTAGAAAAAATTTAAAAATGTGAGGATTTTCCTTTTCAGCATATACAGTTTTATTCTTTATAAATAAGTAAGTATTACAAACCGATAAGAACGCAATAACCATGTACCTGATATATATTATTAATATTATATTTGATTAATTATTGCTGTAACAATTTTAGTTATATTGTTATTTAACATTAAACTGGTAGGTAGGTACCTTCAACAATTATTCGTAAATTTTGCACCAATAATATATACGAGTCATTATAATTGAAAAAATAAATGAACATTAAATAATTAATTGAATAAAATAAAAAATACATTGCAAAATATTTTATGTAGTGTTTACTAAGTAGGTACCTATATCAAGCATTAAATTTTTTTTGAACTTTGAAATTGACGATAGTTTACAGTCATGATTTGGGTTGTCAAATAAGAGATAATAAGGTAGGCAAGTTTATGGTAGGTTAGATTACAATAAGTTAACACGGTGCCACAAGGAGAAGAGGGCATTATACAATATTACAATATTATCAAGTATACGTAAACATAATAATTTAATATAAGTAAGTACGTTTCACGATAGTTGACAACAGCAAGAAAATGAAGTCAAATACACCTACTAGATTTGTTTGTGTAAATTAGAAGTTGTTCCTTCTAAGTTATGTATGAAAACAGAAAAATAACAAAATTAATTCTATGATTTAACCCATTAACTCAATATAAGTTCTATTTACAATGATAAAGAAATGTTATCAATACAGTAATCATATCTATCAAATAGTATAGAACATTACAATTATTAGGTAAGCACATCGTATACTCGTATAGGTCTATCTATTTCGATGTAAAAAAAAAAAATATATATATATATATAAAGATTGAAAAAAGTGCATTTCAATAATATTAATTTATAACTCTTTAAACTTTATCTATTAATTTCAATAGAATATAGGTTATGTTATTCAAATTATCATTTGATAATTATTAAAATAAATATATTTAAAAAATAAAATACCTCCTAGGTAAGTAACAAAAAAGTGAAAAACTATTATTATGCCATTATTATGCCCGAAATTGTTTCAACCCATAAATATGTGATTTTCAAAAAATCTTTTCTTAGTACCTATCTTATTAGTAATACATTTCCTCAAAATATCAGAACTATCGGTGTGGTAGTTTTTAATTAATTTATTTATTTCATAAAACATTATAAAATAATTAATAAGAAGATTTACATAAAATATCTTAAATTATTATTGGTCACCTTCAAGTCTTGACTGTGCGGAGGTGAGAGTTCATTAAATACAAAGGAAGATTAATTTATAACCTTATATAATGATCATTTATGAGTATTAAGTATTTTTTACGAATTATTAAATACAATTACAGTGATACACTTTTTAAAATGGTTGTTACATTGAAATTTACTAAGATTTCATTTATATTTAACACAAAAACTTGCAAGTATATAATATGGTGAGTATTGAGTATAACTAAGTTCTTTCAATTTAGAAATATTTATGTGTATTATACATTATGTTTAAACCGATTATTATGAACATTTAATAACGTAATAGTATTCTTATTTCTTATAAATTAACATTAATGTACCTACGTTTGAGATTTGGCAGTAAGTACTCTCATCAGTCTAACCAACTAACGATTACCTTCATCAAGTATGTCTCTGGATCATATTTACGCCTTCAATAAAACATTTAAGCAACAAGTTTCCAAATACCGGACTAAAAATAAAATTATCCTCTTCTATAAATATTACATTTATTGGTTATAAATTTATGAATAATTTAAATGAATTCTTTATTCATTATTGTTTTTAATAACAATAATATCAATTTCTGAATATTTTATTTACATATTATTATTAGGTACACTAAATTAGTTAAAAAATATTTATATCACTATATTTTATTAAGCGTTTATTTATTCAAAGTAGTTCATTAAGTGTATTAAAATGTAAACATTTTCTTAGGAATGACGAGTAATAAATAAATAAATACAATATATGTACATTAGGTTATTAAATTTCTTATATTATAAATGTTAATGTCACGAAAAAAAACTATTAGGTATCTTCTATTCAACAAATTTAACAAGAAAAAAAATATTAAAAAATCATGTCAACGTCATCATCCCTGGTGGGGATCGAACCCACGACCTTTGGATTAGAAGTCCAACGCGCTATCCGCTGCGCTACAGGGACTATGAATATATTTTTGATGAAACATTGTCATTGATTCACTCATTTCATGAAGTACCCATGTATTATATAAAATATATACATTTTTTTATAGACAATAATAATATAATTGTTGTATTAATTATCATCAAGTTCAAATAATATAAATATTAAGAGTAAGTAGCTATTTTTTAAATTTATTGTAAATACAAGGATTTAAAATATTACATTTGAAATTATAAAATGCAAAATTGTTTACTTTAGCATCTACAAGTATGAAGTAACTGGTAGTTATAGGTATTACCAAGGTCTTACCAACCTTTATTAAATACATTTAACATCCAGAGCTTATCAAACAGAAGAAAATTGAATGCAGAATAATCTAATATTTTTGTTCAAACTATTGAATGGTATTTTTTTCTGTCCGGAGCTATAAAGTTTTTTAAATTTTTATGTTCCTCAAATTAGAACTAGATCATCAACCGTTACTACTTTCTATCTAAATAAACACAAAACTAATTATGCGTTATCTGCTCCTATAAATAGAATGATGGCTATCGCTAATGATAAACAAATTGATTTTTTTAATTTCAATCCAAATTCTGTCGATTTTTTCAATAGTTTTGTAAGAAAAAAATGTCATTAGATTTATTTTTTGTGATTAATTGTACTACTGTATTGAGTTTCGTAGTTTGAGTATTTTTTCCAATGTTATTTTTACTATTTTTCTGTGTTTCATTTTTTTTTCTTTTTTCTCAAATGTTATTTATTAAACGTTTATACTATGTACTATGTACTAAATTATAATCTTTATGTTATTGGATTATTACCCTTAAATAAATAAATAAATAATAATAATAATAATAATAATAATAAGTACTCAAGTAGTTACCTACTATTACTGTAGTAGTGTAGTCTATAACCTATAAGGTACCTATATAGATACACTCGTTGCTACTTATTGGCCAGTTTAGTTTTGGTATTGAGGAACTAAGAAAAATTGTACTTATAGTATATAGGTATAATAATATACAATAAAATGTAGGTACCTACCTTAATTAAATTCTACATAAAGTCAACACATGACGGGTTGAAATTAGGTACATTAGTAATAAAAAATATGTTGTAATACAAACTAATGGTTAAAATAACATTGAAATCGATTGTTTCTAATATATTTTTATATAATACCTTTAAACTTTATAATATCTGTCAAGTGAAGGTTTTATATGTCTATTGAATGGGGAATAGTTAGTTCCTAGGTAAACAATTACATATGTTAGTTCCTCCACGGACATATGTAAGTTCCTACACGGTAAAAACCAGGTACGTATGTTAGTTCCTACACAGCGGAATAGATTAATAATATATATATATATATATATATATATATATAACTTATTCGTTGTATAATTTGAATTTCTTTTCATTTATGCCACAGCACCAACAGGCGTATCGTTTTAATAATAATTGGTCCAGCCGTAGCTAACCAATATACATTCAAATATACTTCATTTAAAGCAAAACGTATACGAAATTACGGGAAAGTACGACAAGCTACAAGCTGATAATAGTATCCAAACTATATTTTTTGACGTACACAATATTTAAGACTTAAAATACGGATAAAAATGATACAGAATTTGATTTTAGTTAAATAATCTTATAATTTGTTATAACTAGGTATACACAGTATAATATACAACAGGTTATTTATCTTAAAAGTTTCGTTAGTATTGTTCGAAACATCCGTGTGTCCGTACATCCGTATATATCCGTCACAATAAGCGAGAATGTATCATTCATGTTGAGTGAAAAAGGCAAACAACTGCTAGTTTTGAATGATTTTAAATTTTTTAAACATCATACATCTATAAAAATGAAAATACGTGGCGTTGTGTTATAAATAAGTGTAGTGCAAAAGTTACTACACTTTTTAAACAGTTTAGTGAGGACCAGAATATCTACCGCTAATTATAGTGTCCGCTAACGAGCAATAATAATAAGTAATAATATAGGTACTCTTTATAAACTTTAAAGAATAGAACACTAGTCTGGCAACTTGAATCAAAACGAATTCAGAATTCTGATTAACAGAATACACTACTTCAAAGTGAGTAAGAAAGACAAAAACGTCGCGTTACATTCAGAGCTGCCTTGCAATAATTGCGATGTCATAATAACACATTGACATGACCGTAAATTCCATATTCTAAAAATAGCTAATATGCGATAATAATATTTATACCCATGATATCAGGTAGTAGGTACTAGGCATGATAAAATAAATTTGGTCATAGTACTAAGTACAATAACAATTCATTAAATATTTTGTAAATAATAATTGATATTAATCTTATTACCATAGATTACATAATAAAATAATATACTAGTAAAACTAATTATTTAATCTATGCTATATCTATGTCTGATTATGGATTTAAAAATGAATATATTATTTAAAAAATTAGGGGGGCTAAGCCCCCTAGTCCCCCCCAAATTGCGCCTATGTTCCACGGTAGGGGCAGCTGCACACACAGTCTCTCCTGTGCGCGCGCCTATAAGGTAGCCTATATATATATATATATCTATTATAGAGGTAAAATCGAAGTAACAAAATATAACCATGACACATAAAATGCGATTGTTCACATCAGTATAGACTTGACATAATTGAATATTTTTTTATTCTTCAGATCTTGTCTTCTAAAACTAATCATTTCTGCAGTCCAAGTTGTAAATTGTTCGATAGAAAAAAAATATCACACAATTATTTATTACACTTATCAATGCGTTGTTCCAGGTTCGAAAATAAAATCCAATTTTAATTCAATAATACGTGACTGGGTTAAGGAATAACGAATGATTTGATTGAGCAGTTATTAAAATTGATTTAAAAAAAATAAAAAATACTATTACTGAGTACTGCATGGGTCTTGCGTTACGCGTTCGGTTTACTTATTTCATTTTACAGGTTAAGTTATGTTTTACCTATTACGTTAAGTTAATTGTGTCCGAAAAACAATCTTAGAGGAAATTTTTTTTTAAATGTCCTGGGACTTTATTATTTAAATGAAGGGTCTTTATAAATATATTTCACAATTGTATACATTTCGGATGAAATTTGAGGTTTTTTTTTAACAATTTATTCATTTTAATGGTTTATATTTATTTATCATCATATTGTACACAAATCACATACATAATAAATGTGCTGTTAATTTTGCCAAATGCAAATCGCGATTTTTCCACCATAAAACAAAAACATCAACATATCAGGCGCATGTTCTATCTCTATGCCATACGTTTCTCCAGCGACGACATGCCACATCGATCCGTAATTCTTGTCCATCGATTTTTTTATGAACGCACTCAATGCCTGTTCGATAGTTATTCAAGTGAAATTCTTTAACATTATACTAATAAATTAAATCTTAATATAGCGCAATAACAATTCTCAACTCTCAGTTATCACAACAATATACGACCGTGCATTCGTGCAATAATACAATAGGTATCTTAACAACGTTGACAAGGTAAAATATGAGACAAATACAATAATAAATAATAATATCGGAGCCTCTAAGGTGACATTAGTAAACTGCTTCCTCCAAAAACTATATATTCTTGTATTCTTTCTCTTACTTGTACATACAATTTTACTTATTGTTGCAGAGAACAGATTGTAAAAAATTAATTTAAATAAAGTATTAAATTTATGTTGCACTGTTTTGTGTAAAATAATTCACGCAATATCTTGAAACGTGCTGCATTGCTCGTTATTATTTTTTACAACGTAAATTGTGACCCAGATAAATATACGTTTTAAACGTTTATATTTTCGCAATCGTCAAACTTTTCGTATCTTTTAAATAATTATAATAGATAGGAATGTCGTACCTTGTTGAAAACTTCTAATTTTTCCAATGTTTGGTACCTATCTTATAATTATAAATTTATGTTATTCTCAATAAAATAGGCACCGAATAAAAGACGGCATAATACTAGCCGTCGACCTATACATTTTAAAGTACCTTCCACCGTATTAAATGACACGACGACGATGCACCCGGGTATACCTGGATTTGCATTTACATCTTATGAAAGTTCATTAAAGCAGTTATGTTTATTTAAATAAAATTAAAAATAAAACAAATAGTATTATTATTATTATAATAAAAAAAAAATCAGCCTACGAATTTTAAATTTAATCCCTTTCGATTAAATAAACTGCTATGTACACCAGCCAATATAAATTTGCCGAAACTTAATTGTACTTGTACGTAGTAGTGTAATTCGTTAAACAGTTTTTCGGATCATATTGTTTTGTTATAACATCACGTATTACGCACTAATAGTTAGATAATATCATATTATAATACTATTTCATTAATTTAGTGTATAATAATATAATGTACCTATATGACCACACGAATATATTAGGTATCAGTTATATTACAATTCACGAATGTGCATAAAACAACGTAATATATTAATTAAATGAAGTAATAAAATCATATTAATATTATTTAATACCAAATGGAAATTATCACGAACATTCCTTGTCAGTTGTTATTATAATATATTATTATATTATAATAGTTAAATTATTATCTTACTAAATAATCGCCACTGTACAGCTCACAGGCCGTTGATACAACTTCCAGTGTATCAGACTTCATCTTTTTCGACATTGTACACACCTTGAAAGAAACAAGCCCACGAATTATTATGATGATTGTGAAAAAAAAACCACTAATATTGAAGTTGATCATTTCTAATTATTACCTTATACCTATTATTTCAAATGAGTTATACAATAGCGTCATATACTATTATTTATTACTGTATATAATATATTAAAATTAAACACAATAAAAAACCTTAAAGTTATTCAATAATATGTTCTTTATATATAGTTAACATTTTAATCATACAAAGTCAATAACTCAATGAAAATATCAGGCAGTATCAGTATAAAATTTATTTGTCGCTTTACCAACAATATTTAAAAATTAGTTATCTATACTTTTTCTATTTTTATTATACTTTGCTTTTGTCATAACAGTTGAACAAACCCCTAATTATTTAAGTCTATATAATACTGTATATGCACTCACATCTACTACTGGATAGTTTAAATTTGGTTCTTGTGTAGCGTCTGTTCCCACGACTCCTGCTGCTTGATCCATTGTAAACAAAACATTGAAATTCTCATAAAATATTTAAACAAAATGTCAATGTTTAACAAACGTAAAATAATAATATGACGCTTTCGTCTCGTAACAGTATAATACAAGAGATTGTTTATTACGAGAATTGTATTAAAATATATTGATAATAGCCAATAAGTGATTTTAAGAAGTTTGTAACATTTAAAGGCTAGTTGTATACCTGTTCTAAAATAATCTGGATTTTGGAATCACGTCTTTATTTACACGTATAACACATTATTGAGATTTTATCGATCTTAACAGTAAGATAATTATACAGATCGCCATCAAAGTTTTCCCATCAAAAACATTATTTTTTTTTTCATTTTTATTATATATATAATATATGTTTGCTTTTTCTTCTTCATATAATAATAAACGAACATTTAAAACATGTACGTTCTTGAATAAAATTATTACTTATTAATTTTATCTTACCACCAAATGGTACATAAAAATTGTACATACAATAATATTTATATGTGAGAGCAAATATTTTACTAATAACAAGACAAAAAATTAATAATAAATGCAATAAATGCATATATATATAACTCATACATATATAAATTTTTTTATACATATATGTACGACATAATTCTATTTCTAGAGTTCTAATGTCTATTGCTTTTATCGTACTATTAATACCATGAAAATAAAAAATATTTTTACAAAAACTTATAGCTAAATATATAATACGTCATGTTTAATTAATAATACCCGGATTTTTATGCAAAAATTATTGTTAAATATGTACATAATTGTACACTGAGCAATTTAAAATTATGCAAAAAAATGTTTTATTGTATGTTAAAAAAAAAAACAGAACATTTAACAAAATATAATACGTGAAAAAAATACAATTTAAATATCATTATACATCTGCTTACAAATGTGTACAAACTATACATTTATACCTATTGCTCGATTAAATCAATGCAAAATTGAAAACAAAAAATGTAATATTAATTTTGGAAAGAGTACCAACATGAAGTTATGAAATGTAATTTTATATTTTCAAATTCAAAATTTCTTCGGTTCACATGTAGCATGGATTTGTATTTTGAAAAAAATCTGTATTGCGTGTGCGTATACCTAAGGTTCAGATAAGTTGTCTGAGATTACACAATTACACAAATTGTCGATAAAAATTGGCAACGGCAATTTCCCAATCAATGCTTAAAATAACTTGCAAAAAATAAAAAAATCATCAACTATTAATAAAAAATTCAACTTTTATGCAATTATATGGAAATATGCAAATTTTTTTATTCAAATATGCAAAAAAAATATTAACCATAGATTCTATAGACCACAAAATGTCGAGATTTTTAATTAAAATTTTTGTAAGACAATTGTAGGAGAATATGCATTTGCATAAAAATCCGGGCCCTAGTAATAACTTATGAGTTAAGATTATACTCCGAGAATAACTAACATTATACTTACAGAGATATTAATTATTTTATAGAATAAAATACAGATCAATGCCCAATGGTGTTTAAATGTTAAAAAAAATTAGTAACAATATAATATTATAAATAAAAACAATTGTTAATAATTTATATCTTTTAAATTCTGAACGGAGTGATGGAATCTATTGATTTTACAATGATGTGTGTTTTTTTTATTTTTATTTTATTTTTTATTTATTTTTGTGTCTGACGACACCTTTATTGGCAGTAAAAATGCTTAAACAGAAACTTTACTGAAATGGAAAGTGAATGTAGATGGTACTTGGGGAAGTCAAAAATGCAACTTTTTCAATACTTTTTAAAAAAATCGAAAAAAACGATAAAAAAATTACAAAAAACGGGAAATTTTACGCAAAATCACGTATTTACAAAATACATTTTTTTTAAATGCTCTAACACAAAAACCAAAAACCGTAACAACTTAAAATTTTCACCAAATCTTTATATTGGCATTCTCTATACATACTTAAGTTTTCAAAGTATTTTGACATATTTTGACTTATTTATAGACAATTTAAATTTTCGATTTTTGAAAGTTTTTTCTTTTTAAATACTATACAATTTATTTGGCTGCCCGAAAACTTTTGAAAATGTATTAAAGCATTAATTATAAGTTATACTAATTGTAACTAATAAATATCGGAGATCGTTTCACTCAAATTTTTTTTATAAGCCCATAAAATTCAAATTTGTATAAAATATGTTAAAATCGCGATAATTCGCAAGTTATTTTGTAGTTGAAAATTCATAAAATTGTTTCTGTTTATACTTAAGGTTTAAAATTTTAACACTAGGTTGTCCATAAGCTAATCTTCAAAAATATATAAAAAAATTTTACCGGACTTAAAAGAAAAAATGTTATGACTGTTTGAAATTTAAATGTTTACGAAATTACATTATAATTCAATTTAAATATAAAATACTATATTATTATATACACATTTTAGACAAACATATCAACTCCGTTCAGAATCGTTATTCTTATACAATGATATATATCACTGCATTCAAATTTAACAAATCCATTGTAATAATGATCTATCCTATAAACGAGGTGCACTCCACCCCCAACTGTACAGCAAAGTGAGGCCCATCCGTTCTTTTTTCAATTACATTAATTGATATATTATATATTTTTAGGAACATAATTAATTTAAGTCAAAAATTTTTTATATTAAAATATTATTGTTAAAAAGTGTATACCAATAACTCATTTTAATATTTTAATATCTGACAAAATTACAAAAATAAAAATATCATATAGGTACCTATATTTATGATTTTATAATAATAAAAAATAGCGAAATAATACACCTTATACAGTATACAATATGAAAACTGTAGGCTTTACTAATAGTATTATTGATTAAATAGCTGATATTATCTGAAAGTTTTTTTTTACTCTTGTTGATTCTCAATAAATAGAAATAAAATTAATAAATTGTACATCTTGAAATAAAAAGTAGCATATAATTATATTTTAAAAGAAGAACAAGATATTATAATAAATGAAATTTCACTTGGCATTTGAATGAAACGGCAATCAAGTGTTAAATGTAAAAAATATATTTAACATAATATTTTAAGTTATAATTGTATAATTATTTATCATATTTGTTTTACACTATTGCATATACAAAGACAAATATAACAATTATATTTGAAAATTGTAATAATAACAATTATTATTATGCGAATGTGTGCGCATGATGCATATATTATAAAAACAATAAAATGTAAAAATCGATAGAAGAAAATTATATAAACGATACTGCCAACGTCGTCGACTACAAATAAAAATATGGCTAAAGTGCAAATATCAAACGGACCGTAGACGAAGTAGAGAGAGCTGAAAAACGTAGCTTCGCTTATAAAAAAGATTGTGAAGAAATAGTGATATCTAAATAGTTCTAATACTTACTACTGTGTTTTTTATTATTCTTATGGGTTAACGTTGATAATAAATAATATATTCGAGTACTAGGTACAGTATTATTATTACATACTCTAATTTAAGTGATGGCATTATTCTCTATAAAAAAATTAAGATAGAATTAACATTCAATTTTACTGATACCAAGAATCAGTACCGAAATTATCTGGAATCAATGCCTTTATTTTTAACAAAGAACCGAAACCGAACCAGAACAGTTATTTTATTTTTATAAGACCAATAGCCAACTATTGATCTTATAACTACTGGTACCGATAAACTCAAAAAGTTCTAGTCCCAGCTCTCTAGACTCTAGATCATATTATTAATTGTACATTACACTCGACTAATAATTATTTTTATAAGTACAATTTTTTTATGATTAATTTTAATTGTATTATGAAATTATAATTGCATTGAAATTAATTTGGATGATATTAGTAAAAATGATCAGCATTCTTTCCCTGATACCGGGTGATACGTTATAATAAAATTATATATTGTTTATAAAAGTAAATAACACTTGTTAACAATTATTCAGAATACACTAACTTACGATAAGTTTTATCTTTTTCTATAAGTTTCAAGTGTACTGGAGTTTAATTGATATACATTCTTAAAACAATAATTATATATGTTATAATACTAAAAAATACTTACCAAATAAATCTATTTAAGAAAATGAATTTCACATAAACACGTCACAGTTATATTTTGTATAATGTGGCATTTAAGTATGATCATATTTAAATTACTTCTTTAATATTTATACCTATTACTAAACAAATAATGTTGTAAATGATTTAAACCTAGGATCAAAATAAAACAACAAATTTAAAATATTCACACGACAAAAGACAAACAAGTATATTAAATAATAAAATGTACATAATGAACAATGTTTACATACATAAACATACATGTTTAATAAAAACAAAAACAAACCATACAATATAATATAATTAATTAAAAATATAAGGTAAATATTATGTTGATTAAATATTTGAATGTAATAAGTATATTATAATTTATCAACTATATTGAATATAGCCAAGTACAATAGCATTAAAGCTTATTAAAAAATTAAACTTGAAAATGATTTTTTTTTTTATTAGTTTATTATGATATTGAAATAAAAAATAAATGTTGAACACCAAAAACATAACTAGACAATCATAACAGTATCTTCAAAAGAGTAAATGCGAAAATAACAAAAATAACAATTGTTTTTTAGATTAGAGCATTTTGAAAAACTAATTCACAAGAACATAATAATTAAATTAAAACAGGAAAAATGAATTCATTTACAGCCATAGACCATTCCACATTTTCTCCCACATTAGTCTCTTAATTTTTTCATTGAAGTATGACGATGGAAAAGTGAGTGTGACTCCAAACACCAGGACGAGTATAATTGATGTATTGTGACAGTGAGCAAATATTGTTGGGAGTTAATCGAACGTGAGCAATGGTAAGCTCGCCGCAGACTTGTTTGATGATGATGGTCTCTCCGATGTAGCCGCAGTGCTAACAAGAAGCACATCTATTTTCCAATAAAATAAACGAGTTATGGTTACATAAATAACACACTCATGATTTATTAACTTAATAACTTTTCATAATAGTATAGATCTATGCTCACCTTCTAGAACAGTCCACCACGGACACGCAACTGCAGTGAACGCTACGCTTAACGCTGGTGGTGGTGGTGGTGGTTCTAGGGGTTGAGGTTGTAGTTGCGGCGGCGGTTGGCGGCGCTGCCGCTGATTTTGACGGCTGGTCCGAGTTAATTGTTGATGTTGATGTTGATGTTGTTGATGAATGTTTGCATTGAAGGATTGAGTGGGTGGTGTTGAACGTACATACCAGCTAAAGTCATCGTATAGCATCGTAGTCCTTGGTGGCACCGCTGCTGTATTCCCTATATGATGTATGCAGATTTTTGTGTAAATAGTTACATTTATCGTTAATCTGATACGTATAATTGATATCAGATAATTAAACATAAGAAAAAATAAATAAAAAAATACATAAAATGAATGTAGAATATATATTATTATGTAGTTTAATTAAATACCAGCAAATATATATATATATTATATAACTCATATTGGTTCTCAACCTTTTTATATTCGCGTACCACATACACAGTTTGAACATTTTTACGTACCACTGGACCGTTTTTGTTTTTTGTTTATTTTATGTGTAGAATTTTATTTTATTTTATTAAGAACTAAAAAATTATGATAAAATAAGTATTTAATGCACACAATTAAATTAAATATATACAATTATTATCATGTAATTAATATGATTTACTTTAATGAGACGGTTGGTGTTATTTTGAACGGACGATCATGTCAATATTAGACTCCATTTTAGTAACTTTAAGTCCTTAATTAATATTAAACGTTATTTATTAAATAATATTTAATGCTAATGATAATTCCATTTTTTTTTTTTTATAAAGGGAGATTTCGTTCTCGTACCAATGTAAGTATTGATTCATAATATATATATTTATATTATATATTTATAATATATTATTCAAAAACAAATTTCATATAAAATATATACTATACATAAATAAATAATTCAGAGAAATAAATAAATAAATGTATAATCTGGAGTATTATGAGTTGTGTATTGTACGACCAGTTTCGAATTACTTATAAAATCAATTCATCATTATTCATTTGGTGATTAACAAAATCTAAAAAACAAAAAAATCACGACTAAAGTATGAGGAAGTAAATAATAAAAATTTATCATTTTACATAGAGATAATTTATTATAATAGGAGAAATTATTTAAATGAATTATTATTAGACATAGATATTTTAAGAAGTATAAATTCTTTGGTTATTGTTTATTATTACCTATCTAAATGTATTGATATAAGATATTATTTTTAAAATCAGTTTTTACATTAAAAATATTACTAAAATTATTTTTCTTTATTTCATTGTGCATGTGTAATTCTAGTAAAACTGAATTAATGTAGATATTATTTCGGGTATTTAATATTTCTAAGTTTGTATTGATATCATTATATCAATATTTATATTATGGTTATTTTCTATTACATTTCTAGCAAAATTTGAATTAGAGACAGTATTTTTAAATTTTATTTTAGAAATTACATCTTATTTTAAAATTTCTATTTGTCTTACCATTATAAAATTAATTACAATTACATTTAAGTTTATATAGATACCAGTATTTTTAAAGAAAGGAGACTTTTTGTGAAGTTTTTATGTTTAATATGTTTAAATCAATAAAGTATTATATTATAAGCGATTTTTACATTATTTGTATTATTATTTAAAATATTAGCAAATTTATCAGGTAGATTATTTTGATATTTCATACTAAAATAGTCAATAGTTAACAACATTATTTGTTGAGTAATGTTTATGATTTTTTTTAATACCATTTAAATCGAAGTTATTTCTATGTTGTAGATAATATTGAGCTTTTTTGATAGTTATGTATATTTAATAGGATACATAGATACCTTCAAGCCTATAAAATATTGAATTTAAAACCGATATATTTTGAGAATAAAGGTAATTAGAATCATTTAGTATTATAGTGTAAGTTTTTTTCTATTGTAAAGTGTAAATATTAAATTCAATTTTTTTATTTATTATAAAAACTGTAAAATCGAAGAAATTTAATTCATTATTTATTTGTATTTTGAATGTAGATTGAGTATTTTTATTTTTATTTTTTTTAAATACTTAGCTAGTTAACTAAATTTTCTGCTTATCTATTTGAACTTTCAAATAAAATTAAAGTGCCATAAACATACTATAATACGAATAGTATGATATGATTTTAGTATCTTATTTAATTTATTACTAGAAAAGATTACTAGGCCTCACTGAGTTTAAATCCATGTGGAGGCCTAGGGACAAATATAAATATTATAAACTGTAGGTATATTTTGTTAGGTAATATTATTGGTTTCATAATTTTGTATTTAAATTTCAGATAAAAGAGCACTTATAGGTCCATAACTAACTCTTTTTTTGGCGAATATAATTTATTATTATATTGAAAAGATTTTTGATTAATAATTACATTTATAAATTTATTGATTAAATAATTTCTTGTATTTCGTTTATGTTGAATTTATTACTGTTTATAAGTTTGTTATTTTAAATGTTACTGTTCATGTTTAGGAATGGATATATATATAAATTTTAACATTTAGAGAAATCATTTTGTACTCAGGTTCTATATTAATTTTATTATTTTTTTCAATGAAATCATAGGTGTGTGTATTTTATAGAAGTATCATGTATTCATGTTTAATATTTTTTTTGTGAGTAAGTCTAAAGTACTTAGCAAGATGGAACAGTTTTAAAGTAAATTGATGAGCAGATCGGATTTTCTTGCTTATGCATTTTATCTATAAGTTAATTGAGCTACTATTTTAAAATCATATTTTAATAATATTTACTTTTGGATTATATATATTATTTCTTTTGAATTTATCACTTATCAGTTTATGAATTTATTTCATGTAGATTATAGTCGGGTTAGGTTTGAACTATTATTCTTATTTATAAAATCTAAAGTTTTTTCATGAATTTCATTAGTTATTACACAATTATATACAATTGATATATTGTACATATATACTTACAATTTCGAAAGGGCTGCTTATGCCTAAGGTCGGTAGCCATGATCTCAGTAGTCCATTCTAGCAGGTCGCCATCATCATTATCCGAGTTACTGTCACTTTTACAAACATCCCAATCAGCCAGTGGGTCTCCAGCGGCTCTTCGATACGTCCATTCGTTGTTGGAATTATGGCCTAAGGCTGCTGCGGCGGCCAAAGCCCCAATAAATTCACCATCACTATCTTGGTCTTCCGAGTTTGATCCATTGTCATCAGAGTTCGAACCCGAAGCATCACCATTATCGCTATCACTGTATTTTTCGGCGACGGCGGTAGTTGTTGCACTATAGTCGCTTTTGTTTCCTCTGTTTCCAGCACTAGTACTTCGACGTCTATTTACTACCATTGTCGACTTGTTATTCTGCTGACCATTTTTTCGCTTGTTTTTTCTGTTTCGTCGTCTTCTTTGGTGGTTTTTAATCCGTGTCCACCAGTTACTAGGACTCTTTCGCACAAACTGCAGAAAGCCCGAGGTGGCCGCTTCGGCAGCACAATAATAAGGTACGGGTGGTGGAGGTAAGAGTAGTATTTTTTGCTGCTTTGGTTGACCGGTATATTCACCGCCACATCGGTTCAACCCTTCACTCTCAGACCAGGCTCGATACGGGTACTGAACCATTCCTACTCTTCCTGGTGTTACCACCGCTGCTATTGTTCCACCGTAGCTGTTCAACTGCTTTTGTTGCAGCTGTTGATGGTTGAAATGTTTTCGATGGAATCCACCAACGTGTCTGCCGTAGTGATTAGTAGTAGTACACTGATTTTTGCTGTTCTGGTACTGTGGTCCATCGCCATCGTCGCAGTCGTCATCAGACAAATCGAATACAGATGTCGAACAGGGGTCGCTGAGCCGTCGCTTTGAGTGAAAAAAGCAACCATTAGTAATAGAAAAATGCATATAAATAAACAGTGGCTATTACCTACATAGTAATATCATCAACATTATCAGATAATATGTATCGGTGTACGTATACTCTGTTGAGCCTGTTCTATAAAAACTTAACAAACTATGTTGTGCCTTACCGGTCTGCCACCTCGACGTTTCTGCCGTTCGAGTTGTTGTTGTTGTTGCAGCTGGTAATGATAAGACGGCGTTTGTGGCGTTTGTTGCCCACTGCTGACTGCTGTCTCGTAGTCCCAACCATAGTCGTAGTAATCACCTGGTTCCGAAGCGGTGGTTCCGGCGTTAAACAATTGCGACGACAACTCCATTTGCTGATTGTGTTGATGGTAGTCCACGGGTGTCATCTTGTCATCCGTACCATCGTAATTTATTGTAGGCGTATAGTCTGCGGCTACATCATCGTGAACGTTGTTCTCATAGTAGTATACAGCGTCACCGCCACTATCCTCTACGTCACTGCAGTACGGTTGGTGGAGCTGATATTCACCTGCGCTATCATAGCACGAGGTAGCGGTTTCTTCTCGTTGTATCGGAGCTGTGCAAAAGTAAATACAGTGTGTAAACGATAAGTGAGAACACTCAATATCTTTACGCAGATTCCTGCAATTTGAATTTGCTTTTTTTAGTTAAGTTTTTGTTATACTTGATGATACATATTTTTATGATCTTCGAATTGTTTTCCTCGTAGTTAGACAAACGCATGCAAAATACAACTCTTTTTTTTTAATGGTAACTCTTACTTTTGATGACTACAGATTATTTTTTTCTATACTTTTTTGTGAATTCTATGTTCAAAATTGGCAAAGTTACAGCAGTTTAAAGAAAAACGGTAAAATATGTGTGATTTTGGGTTTTTTTTACTATAATCACGAACATAATGTGTCTATAAACTTGAAGTTTTTTTCACTTCATTTATAGAATTATTACATGTGATTAACTACAGTACACATTTGATCTATACTTTTTACCAAATTAGGATCGTCTAATATGCATAAGCTTGTCTTTGTGGTCGACTGTTTGGTATTTTAAAAAATGATCCCTAAGTTCTAAGATTACTTTCTAAGTTGAAAATCAAACTATGAGTTGGATGGTGTCACCTATCAAAAATGTTTAAAAATAAAAGAGATTATTAAGTTTAAATGGGTAACGCACTGTAACTTCACCAATTTTGAATATAAAAATTCAACTAAAGCATCAAAATGAACGAAAAAATGTAGCAAAAAAAAATTATTTTGTTGAATGTAAGGGTTGTTATATAAAAAAGTTATATTAGGTACGCATACGCATGTTCAACTACAAAAAAAAAAAAAAACGGAGACAATAAAAGTGCGTGTTATCATGTTTAACAACCAACTATAAAAACCAAATTCAAATTGAATAAATCTACGCAAAGATATTGAGTGTTTTCATTTATCGTTTACACACTGTACAAAAACGAACCTACATGAAAATCAAGAGATGAAATTAATGTGTTTCATAAATTAAAATTAGAATTACTTTAAAAACTAGCGTATAACAGGCGTAACACACACTTGCGCTTGGTGAACTATAAACGGTACGAATACTGTTACTCAATACTGGGTATAGCAGAATACAATATGCTGTTGAAATAACTTTGAATTATAAAAATAATATTATTCATATTATGGTATCGGGTGACGGCGATCTAAACTCGCGGAACCATGAATTCAAACACGTCTGTGCGTACAACTAGAAAAAACGTGACGTGTTAGTAGGAAAAACATTAGTCATTAGTTACGACCAAACTGTATTTTTGACCTAGCGGTTTTATTTTATTTTGGAAACGTTACGATTTAATATTTTGAGTGAAAAGCACGTTATATGAGGAAAATGATCGAAGCTGCGGCGGTTGATCGAAGCGATGGCCGTTGACCGCGGCATGCGTGAAGGCGAACTTGTAGATTTTGGGAACGGGACGCCGACCCGGAACGGCTGAGAGCCTGTGTTTGGGTTTGAGCCAATGTGCTGTTGGGACCGGGTTTTTAGTTCCAATCCCATTTATCACGGCGACCCGCGACGGTGGTGGCCGCAACGGCGTCAGCAACGGCGACGTCCCGCCCCGTCAACAGCGGGACGCCCGCTAACCATCGGCCAGCGGTGGCGGCTGTTGTACAAGCAATTACAGGTAATCAACAGGGTTGTCCACCACCGTGTACGAATGGCTCGCGACTACGACCGCGCTCCCACCGGCCACGGTCCACCGACGCCCTCCTGCGTATGGCATAATATTGGGCCGCCGCTCTCAACACCAACACACGACGCCCGACCGCTCGGGACAGCGACGATCCGTCCTAAACGTCTCGACGCCCGACGGTGCGATCGAAGCTGATGTCGCGAGTTCCACTCGTTATTCCCATACAAAAACATGAACACAAATATTAAAGGAGTAATAAAAAAAAAAAAACCATAATCTCAGTAACCTTTGTGTACCAAGACCGTGACGACTGATGACAAGGCCCGGTGAACGGGAACCGGGTGTTCCCGTGACCGTGACAGACCCCATCATAATATGTAGCGTATCAGTTCAAACATGATGGATAGTCGGAACGGAGCTGAAGCAGCAGGCCAAGTGGTACCAAGCGAAATTACTACCATTGTTTACCATACGGTTAATATTATAGTAATTAACAGGTTTGCGGTTGCAGAAGAATCGTTGGTATACAAATTTTACACGACTCGGATCTTAAAACAACTGATTATTGTTTTTTTTTTTTTCTTAAACCGCTTAAGCATATGACGATCATAAAAATACCTTGTCATTTAATATATTCAATCGTTTTTGTTTGCTAATTCATATTGAGTTGATGAATCCATAAATGTAATAACATTTACATACTAGTATCTCATAATATAAATTAAATAGTATAAATAATGATGATGATTTAAGAACTCTGAACTTTGAATGCATAGAACACAGAAGCCATTGTTATTGATACTTAATAAATTTGATATGTGCATCTATTTTAAATTGAAAAGTTTTATTATATATTAAATTGAACAGCAGATACTATAAGAAAAATAACGAAAAGGATGTAAACAAGCAGAAACATCATAATTTATAATACTCAATATTCAGCTATATTTCTCTAATGTTTTATTTTTTAGACGTTTAAGGTCCTTTTTTATTTGAAATTTTTTTCATTTTATTTCATATTATTCATTTTTATTTTCATCATTTATTCAAAATTTTTCATTGTTTAAAAATCCAAGCTCTAATAATTAATAATGGCATTATAAAAACCGCAGTACATTATACAATTATAAAATTACATATTATAGCCAGGTCACCACCCATATGCTACTGGGCTACTAACTACATATTCGTGATGACCCCATTATAATGATGCTATTAGGTATAAGTACACTGAAAGACATTTTTATTTTTAGTTATAAATGGAAATATTATGTCTAATTATGTGAAAATGATCTATTCTATTATGCTAAAAATATCTAAAAATATCAATAGCGTACTATGATTATTTGGTAAACATTCATAAAATCATCCAATAACAATAACGAACTTACATATGTTATAAATAACATAAGATATAATATATTATGATATTTTAGTACTATTCTCATATTTTGTAAACATGTAAAATCTTGTTATTAATGTATTATTTTTCATCATTTTATGCCAGTAAATAGTGCGATAACTCAAACTTAAAAATTTACTATTTTCAACGAAACGAACAAAATAAAATTTTTACAATAATAATTTATTTGATTTAAATTTTTAACATCTCAATTTTTACTAATTTATTTTTTTCCATATTTATTTGAATTTTTACTTTTCAACTAAGAGTTGTCAACTAGGGTCACATTTAATTAAAAAATTCAAGTGAACAAGTCCAAAAATTGAATTATAATAAAAATTAAATAAAATTAAAATTTTAGGACATTGATAGTGTCACTGTTATGTACACTCTTATGTTTCAAAATTTCCAAATTAATTTTACAGTAGCTGTTATTATACTTGCTCTCACTATAATGAACGATAAAAATTTTAAATTGAAATACAATTTTCCTCAGTAGGCAGGGCCGGCCCAAGATATTATTTCACCCCGGGCAAATTCTTATAAGGTGCCCTTAAAAAATATTCAATATACTAAATACTATTTTACATATAGGTATTGTTTAAAACTACTTATATTTATAAAATTCGAGTTCAGTTTGTACTTTATAGGTTGTAGTCTTGCAGATAACAAAAATTATGATACATTTATGTTATTATAGTCTGCCTGGGGCCCTAATACGCCCCGATAAAATTGGCGCCCCGGGCAACCACCCGGTTCGCCCGTATTATGAACCGGCCTTGTCAGTAGGTATCTAGAATTCACAAGAACTAGCAATTACATAGTTAGGTACGGTATCCGAAGTATCACTAAATCATATATTTATAAATTTGGTACTAATACAAATAATAAAATTGATAGCTACATACGATTGGCGGGAAGGGGCAAAGTTTAGACCCAATAAAAAAAAAAATGTATTATTAACATATAAATTACATATAATATAAATATGCTTTATTCCTAGCAATCCCTCCTCGAATTTTGTACTATACCGAGTCATAATATTTAATCCTATTATCAGTTATCACCCACGCTACTTTAAACGTCCAAAGCCACTCACGCAAACCGACGTATCGACCGTTCCAACAATTCTGGGCAGGCGTTCTTGTCCATTAAACTACCCGGTGACATTTGAGGTTCAAAGGATGTTTAACTTTTATAGATTTAGAAAACTAGATGGATATCCAACGTCGATTATGACTAAAAGAATAATTCACTAATTAGAGAACTATCCCATAGTATACTGACATCGAGAAAAACTGAATTCAAAATTCCGTCATTAACAGTGGAGATACGTGTATGTCAATGAGGACTTATTGCTAACAGCAAAAGATAAATACACTGACTCTCACACCTCCACTGTCTAGGTAATAATAGATGTTATTTAATGACGGCCGTTTTCTAATAAACACAATATTTTGTGGTTAAGATACCATTTAATGTGTTTAAATATAACAAGATGTAATAAATACATCAGATTAATGGTGATGACATTTTGTCTACGTTGTTATTGTGCAGACGATTCCAACAGCACTTAGCTGTAAACGTCTGAAAGTGTTTTTTTATTCCAAATAAGCAACTTATCCGATGTTGAGTAAGTACTATATACTCTTTTTTTGAATGTTTTAGATTTTCATTTTACTTTTTTTTTGTGAGCGGCTTTTGCCATATAGTAACTTACTGTAAGTATGCGTCGTGCATAATCTATCACAACAGTACAATTAACAGTAGTATTTTGTTATTGCTGTTGCTGATACTGCTGTAGCATACGATGAGTTGTATCTTACTCTTCATGGTACCACTTCTAGATTATACTTTGTAGTTCTCTTTTAATGTGACTTAAATTATGATGTTTGGTTATTGCTAGTCACTAGAGAAAGTACGTGGAGCTGCATGAGAAATATCAAATTGATTACCATATACTAATATATAATATATCAACTTGATGACAACTTTACTCTAAAGGGGTATTGTGACATGCGTCACGCATTCCTTAAAGGTTGTGTCCATATTTGCTTGATCATGGTTGTTATTATAATTGGCATCTAAACTGATGATGAAATTATTTGACGTTCACGTTTACTGACGTCTGCAACCCACTCAAACAAAAGTTCACCGATAACCGAGACACAGATAACTGTAATAACTAATAATCAATGAGTATCAACTATTTCAACGGTCTTCGTCATAGTTAACTGAATATTGTTTCGGCCTATCGATGGTAGATGGGTGAAAACCGGTTAATGACAGTAGCCATTGGTTTTGTCCATCAGAAAATCAATACATCTCTCCAATCATAGAATTTGGTGGTTATAACTCATCAACGACGACCCGTCGGTAATAGTGGTTAGTTTATGAGGGTCGTTTTCTAATAAGCACCGAATTTCGTGCTTAATATACCATTGGATGTTTTTTAGTATAATAAGATGTAATAAATACAACAGATTGATGGTGATGACATTTTGTCTAGATTGTTATAGTGACGATTTCAATAGCACCTAGCTGTAAACGCCTGCTAGTGCTTTTTTATTCCAGATAAGCAACTCATCCGATTTGGGTAAGTACTAAATACTCTTTTTTTTACATTTTTTACATTTTTTTTTTTTAATTTTTAATTTTACTTTTTTTTTGTGAGCGGCTTATGCCATATAGTAACTTACTGTAAGTATGCGTCGTGCATAATCTATCACAACAGTACAATTAACAGTAGTATTTTGTTATTGCTGTTGCTGATACTGCTGTAGCATACGATGAGTTGTATCTTACTCTTCATGGTACCACTTCTAGATTATACTTTGTAGTTCTCTTTTAATGTGACTTAAATTATGATGTTTGGTTATTGCTAGTCACTAGAGAAAGTACGTGGAGCTGCATGAGAAATATCAAATTGATTACCATATACTAATATATAATATATCAACTTGATGACAACTTTACTCTAAAGGGGTATTGTGACATGCGTCACGCATTCCTTGAAGGTTGTGTCCATATTTGCTTGATTGTGGTTGTTATTAGATTCATCATCTAAACTAATGGTGGAAATGTTTGACGTTAACGTTTACTGACAAAGTTTGGAACCAACTCAAACAAAAGTATCCACCGATTACCGAGACACAGATAACTGTAATAACTCATGATCAATGAGTATCAATTATTCCAACGGTCTTCGTCATAGTTTACTGAATATTGTTTCGGCCTATCGATGGTAGATGGGTGAAAACCGGTCAATGACAGTAGCCATTGGTTTTGTCCATCAGAAGATCAATACAATATACATATCTCCAATCAAAGAAGCTAGTGGTTATAACTATGCTTATGTTATCACTCATTATCGATGAAAAAGCTTTTCCTTAATCGTGGCTCTTCATTTAATACTATAATTTATATACCATCCCTTACTGCTGCCTGTTCTTCTGTTGCTACTGTTACTCTATATAAATCTTACGCTGAACGATGTTAAATAATGACACACAAATTTCACAATTTATGTGAATTAGTTTTACATTAATTTTATTTAAATATTTACAATATTTACAAACTATAGAAAACTAAATAACAGTATCAATATAATAATATATCAATATAAAAATATATTAATATTAAAATATATTAATACAAAAATATATTAATATAAAAATATATCAATATAATAACAAAATATAAATAGAATAGTAAAACTTAACAAGATGAATCAATCTTCGATTTGACGAATTGATTCTGAGATCACAAAATTTACTGCAAGAAGTAGATGAATATATTATATATTCACAAAGCTCGGAACATGATTTCAAACGCATTTTAATAGTAATAAACTGAATTAACGAAGACAGAGATCTCTTGCCAACAGCTTAAAGGTGTGTGAAAGGTATATATTATTAGTTTTCGTGATATTGGAGTCGAAGATGGTGAATTTGTTAAATTAATAACGATTGAGGACCACAATAGTCACACAATACCTCTTTGAACGCATGAGACTTTGATGGGTTTACCCATGTAATGATCATGGACTGTGATTTATCTCTCACAGAACTTTTTATCGGTCGATGTAATAGCGATAGATCAATGTTCATAAGCTACCTACTATCAAAGATGATCATACGAGTGAGATAGGAAGATAGGAATAAATATCAGAATATTAGTCCATTAAAAAGTTTACAAACTTTTGGACATAATTTGATATTGTAAGGAAAATACATCACATAGAAGTCACCGGGCCGGGAATTGAACCCAGATTTCCCACATGCCAGTAATGGCAACGGAATCAACGACGGTAGCAGTGGTTAAGGTCGATAAAAAAATAGAATAAAAAAAATATAATAAAAACAATGACGGTTGATGATGATAACTGATAATAATCGATAAAAACTATTCGACACCAGCTCTATATGGATAAATGCGATTTCGTATTCAATATCCCCTGTAATTTATAGTAATTGTAACTAACTTCACGAACTAAAAACTATGGTTGTGAATCGTGCACTTAATCTCCACTATCAAATTAGTATGTATACGAAATATTCTAAATTACCCTTCCTCTGCAAGAGCATGTGCAAGTTAAACAATAATCATTTAAAAAAGTTTAATTATATAATTATTAATTATTTGAATTAAGAGAAATAATGACATGAGTTTGAACGATCTAAAATTCAAATTGCAGAGATTAATAATATTATACTACTGCTTGTAATATATTTTAATGTTTACTTAATATTTTGTTCAAGTTGCTGAGAATTTTGAGTTATGACGATTTGAGTACTTGTATGACTTTACTATAATAAAATGATAAACTTAAATGCCATAGCACTTATAACTAGATATGTATATAAACCATTCTTAATTGTATATTTTTAATTTTATTATATTTAACAGTAATTGCCGTTCTATAATGTTTTATAAATAATAGCACTTTAAAAAATAAATAAATAAATAAATAAAAATATACCTCATACGCGATATATGTATTATATGATAAAGACGAAAAGAAGTATAGACTGTCGTGAAATTTATTGCTTCAGAATAAAGAAAAAGAGATAATTTATTAAAAATAGTACCCTGACTTCCTGTAGTAAATATTGAGTACAACTTAAATATAAATTGTATTATAATACGTAGGTAAATAAAAATAAAATATACTGTATTGTCTGTATTATACAGTTAATATCTGTATGATACATATAATATCGGTACAAGCAAAATAGTTCCTAGATTTTCTAATAATAATAATAATATAATGTGGTGTGTGTAACTGAGCACATAAAATTAATAGTGTTGAATAGGTAGTCCATATATAATATAATATATATTATGTACAATGTACATCCTACATCTTTGGATGTTTAATAATAAATTCCAAACACATAGTGAGGATGTTGTGTATTTTGATATAAATACTAAATAGTATTGTATAAATATAGAAATTACTAATCTCAAATATAACATTAAAAAATACCAAGAAAAATATGGATTTAATGATTTTAATATTTTATATTCTTCTTGATAATTTTTTAATGTATGATGACAATTCAAAACATTGAACTAGCACTCAATAAAAAGTTTCTACGAAAACAACATCTAGTGTCATAAACATGATAACGTAATTCTAAAACAGGGATGACCAACAGGTGATTAGTTAACCAATGAATTAATAAATAGTTCAGAAAAAAAAATGCCTTCCCATTAAAACTTTATAAAAAATTAGTGACACCCAATCACCTTGATTGGTCATTATTGTAGGTCATAGAGAAACGAGCGCTCGTGTGTGTTCCGACTTTTTGAACGACGCAGGGCTCTGAGCTTTATGAGAGTTTTTTTTTCCGCGTTCGGTAACATGTTAATGCACACGACGGAGTGAATGTAGAACGCGATTGTACTCACCAAGCGCGACAGCCATCTGGGCCAGACCTTTTGTGCGATCGTAAGCGTTGCCGTTGGTGCTGATATCGTCCAAGTCGATGTTTCCGCGGTCTTCGTCGGCCGAAGAAAGTTCACCGTCGCTGTCGTCTTCGCGATCGTAGCCGTCACGTTGTTCCACGCGACAGCCCCGCACCGTCACGTACTCGACTCGATCGGCACCGTTGGCCGATACCGTTCCGTAATAATAACCAGAATCTCCGCAGTCGGACGTTGCCGGGTCTTTTCCGCCGGTGAACAGTGCGGTGAGCGAAGCGGACAGGGCCGCGCCCAACGACGACCTTTTGCCGTCGCCGCGTTTCCGTTGTTGTTGACGGCGCCTCCTCCGTTGACCTTCGGCTTCGCGGTACAAACTCATCTAAATACGTTTTTACATACATTACAACACCGAGTACAGACAAATAATAACATGTCGACCCATGGTTATTTATATCGCAATATTATTCTCGTATATTGGTGTACTTACTATTTGCTACAAGTATCTACTTACGAATTAATTGAAATTAAAGCACATAGTAAAATATGCATATAAAATAACCTAAAACCTGATTCAGACGAAACAAGATGAATATTTAACTATTTTATCAATATCGTAATACAACGTCACTTATATGTAACACCTTTTTGGGGGTTTCATTGCCCAGCTATATACAATTATATTATAGGTATTTTTTACAAAAAAGTTTTCGTCCAAGAGTAGGCAGTATTGTTACATTCGATTGTAGTCGACACGGGTCGACCCGTGAACCGTCTGAGATATTATTGCGGGGCAAAACGGGCATTAATAATACATTACGTTGGACTTGACTCAAATTATTTGTCTACGTGGGCAAGTCGCAAAGCCACCGGACATTTTCGGTAACACGTATTAGCAAGCACATAGATAAAACCGGACGGACACGAATACGCGACGGTGACGGTATTGGTGACGCATCGCAGTGGGTCAGTTCCTCACCTTGCATTCGTATGCAGCACGCACGGCGGCATATGGGACGGCACCTGCAAAAAGCACGGCTCGGTTTTGCTTCTGTTGCAATTCAACGGCCGCGGGTGTTTGGCGACCGCGGAGGCGATTTTCGCCACCGTCTTGATCGCAATCTCCTTCGCAGCCGTCGGCAGGGCCGTCCGTGTATTTCTCGGTTACGGTTGTAGATCCCGGCCACGTGGCCACTAGCTCGGCGCACACTGTCTGTCCGGGTCGCACGATCACAGTACGAAACGCCTGCGTAACAACGAAAAAAATTACACGTTTATCACATTGCCAGAATAATAATGATTAGGTCCATGGTAATCATCCTACATGGAAATTGTACACTAAATAAATTGGAAAACAGTCTTATGTTCAATTTCATAATATAAATTCGTTAAAATAGCGGTGAGCACGCGTTGGAACACTTAGAACTTGGATATGAATAAAATAATCAAGCTTGATTAAAAGACAAGTAATTATTGTATTGTCCGTAACGTGGCAGGAAACGCACGCGGTTTCATGTCAAAATATTAAAATAAATAAAAATTCATTTTTGAAATGAGTACCTACATAATTATAATATGACATTTATACATTTATATCATACATACATACATCATGCATGAACACAAAGACACAACATACGTAATCAAATATATGTAGTTGACACAGGAAAAAATATAAATTTAAAAACACAATGAGCGTTACATTATTACAACAATGATAAATAACAATAAATTATAGTAATATTTTCTTATTGTCATCTAATATAGGGGATTTAATCGCAGATAAGGTATTTATATTATTGTATAATATGTTATTGTAGTTAGAGTGTTGAATCAGTTAGTGTATGAAATAACTAAAACAGTAAAACGTATATAATAGTTATAATATTTACAATTTATGCTTTGACTCTAGTTATTTTACAGTTTTACACACTCTAATTTCTCATATCATTAATGTGTTAAATATTGTACAACATTGTTATTTCACTGTCCAACATAATAATATATAAGAAATCAAGATATCAGATGATATTGACATCCTTGTATATAGTGACAATAAATATTCATGGATGCTTACCGTTAATTGTAATACTGTTGTACACTATATTAGTCATTAATACTCAATTACTTGGAGATAGTTTAAGCTATAGTTATACAGCAGTGTCGCACCCAAGGAGAGGGGGACCTTGGGGCTAAAGCCCCCTCCCCCAAAAAAATGAATTTTTCACTAAATTATACATTATTATAACATATTTTCACAAATATAGTACTACAATAATGATTAATTAAACATATAATATAACATATAACAAAAATGGTAAAAATATTACCATTTATAATTTGTGGTAATTATTTACTTATGTGTAAAGAAAATAGGAAAATGTTTAAGTCCCCCCCCTCAAACAAAAAGCCTGGGTGCGCGCCTGTTTTACAGTTATAGTTACAAGTGTATTTAAGTGTTCCTGTAATAAAAATGTGAAACAAAGATATGTTTTTGTGAAAAAAACAATGTGTTTACTATAATAATATGCATAAATAAATAATATATGAAATATAATGTATACTGTAGCTACTCATATCTTTCTGGTTCCCAATTTATATTTAAATGTAATATTTAATCGTATTCTATACTTTAACGGAATACAAATTAAATGGTATATAATAACTAGAAATCGTATGAAATAACTATCTATAGTTAAAATATAATAAATATATTTTTTTTTCCATATAGGTACTATTATTACTTTAACTGAACTTTGCAGGTAGAAGGTAATCAACTATTTAGCTATTTCATAAAAAAAAAATTATACAACTTTCTATAACATATTGCATAAACGCCATAAACCTACGAATCCACGAACATATTATTATGTAAGTATATGCGAAATATTAAAAAATCGAAAATAAATACGCTGTATGTTTGTCTATTTTTGTATATAGCAAAATGTCAACAGTACTGAGTCTAAATCAGCAATCACTGTGTTATCGAATTAATAATATAATTTCAAATGAATAAAATATGAGCCCAACCTCGGCATAATCGTCGGCTGCCCAACAAACAGCCGGATACACAGGCCGCTCTCTGGGTCCCTTGGCCGCATCCATACGTCTGCCACTGGTCGACGCGTACACTGTCTGTTTGTTTTTAACGCGGCAAGATGGTTGGCAACGCAAAGGCAGATACCGAGAAAAAAACAAGTGAAAAAAAACCACTTTGAGCGATCATCGAAAAAATGTATTTTGCGCCGTGGCGACTGGACCGGAACTCACGTGTACGTGGCGTGACAGAAGCTGCAGGTCGTACTCTTGGTCTTGTCCGTCATCAAATTCCAATTCTTGGTCGTTGTTGCAACAATAGCCAACACCGGCAGCGGTGGCGGATTTCCTGGGTATCCGTACGCACACGGCCACCGTCAACGTGTACCGGAACCGGTGGACAATGGCGTTAAGGCATACCGTGTGAGGCCATAAGATCGCCGGGTCACCGATGGGCAACATTGTTGTCGGCTTCTGCTGAGGCTGCTGTTTGCGATAAGCCCGGGTTTCGTATATAATCTATATACGTTTAGTTACATAATATAGTAAGATGGAAATAAACTTATAATTTATATTATATATTATTCTATACTATACTATGTGTGTGTATTTATACCTGGTAGTAAGTTGGAGTTAAAACTGAGACTAAAACTGGAGTTTATAAATTGCGTTTGAGTAGGTATAACTAATATGAGTATATTGTGCCTCGATAATCATTGTATATAATAATGAATAATTCAAGGAGTACAGATGTATAAATGTTTGAGTAATAATATTCGTCTAGTAAGTAGGAAGTATAACAACGTATAAGAACTCTAAACACAACAAATCGAATCATTAATCGAATTAAGATCATATTTATCATTTTTACCATTATATGATCTGCATCGTTATTTTCGACGATTTGTTAAGTGTATAATAATAGTTTTCACCGACAGTTTTAATACGGTAAACGAGGAAAACATAATATTTTGTGCTGAATACCAGAATACTTATTAACGAATTCGCGTGAAACCCGATGAATGATGACGGAGAAAGTGAGTGTATATTTATACGCGAAAAAAAGGGAATTAAGAGACGCGATTCACATAACGAAACTTACCCGTCGTTTTTGTTGTTGTTGATTTTGTGATTGTTGTGATTTTTGTTGTTGTTGTGATTTTTGTTGTTGTTGATTTTGTTGTTGTTTTTGTTGTTTTTGTGACGACGGTCTGAGCTCGTTGCATTTGTGCTTTTCGCGTCGGCGCCGAACGAAGAACAACAAGTCGTCCGAATCGGCCGTGGTGTCCGTTCGCATGTAATCATCATCGAACACAAAGTATCGCAAGAACACGTCGGTCCACCAGTACGCCGAGGCCGCCTCGTCGTCAACTTCGTCAAACGTCGTCGGTCCACCTTCATTTGGGTCGGCCAGGGTTGTTCCTTCAGCGCGATGTCCGTCTTTTCGGTGGCGATGGCGGCTGCGACATTGTCGCCTCCGATGTCCACCACCGGTGGTCACACGCTGTCGTTCCCTCTGTCGCTGGAACGCAATGTCCGCCAGCAGCCGGTCGATGGACGAAAACGCTGTTGCGTTGTACGTGCGCTGATCGACACGGCCGCCGTCGTCTACATCCAGGGAGCACGGACGCCGCAGAGGCGAAAGCGACGAAATCGACTGCATATTATTCGCTAGCCGTCGTCGTCCTTATTTTTCGTTATTTTTATTATTTTCTTTTTATTTCTTTATTAAACATTATTGTATTATACGCTCGTGTCCTGTTATAATATTGTCACTTGTCGCCTCAGTTAACTTTATTTATTATCATTATCAATCTCCCTTTTTTTTCTTTTTTTTTTAAAAAAAAAAAATCTTTTTATACTTGTTGTCTTATAGTCGTCGTTACTAATACTACACTAAGATACTATATTTTAGTTCCGATGATACTATTTATCATGTCGGACTGGAAAATTAATTATTAAAATTTAGATTTTTTTTTTTTTTGTTTATTCTTAATTTCTACTTATAATTTTTCATTGATCGTGGTAAAATGAAATTCCTGTTATGAAATCAACAGGGTCTCCTTCTCCACAATCATTCATTCATCTGAAAAACAGAAAGAAGAAAATAATATGAGTTTTCATATTGGTAAATTATAATATATACATATAATAATAAAATAATAAAATAATATATATATATATATATATATATATATATATAGTTATATACTATATTATCGTAATAATATTAAATATTTGCAATTTTTTCAATAATCTTTCATAATAATGCAATATCTTATAGTGAAATATATATCATTATTACCAAGTATTTATAGAAAAAATTTTACTTTAATAGTTAGTATAAAATACAGTTATTTATATTTTTCATCTTTTTCGAGACTTTTAGGCAAGCTTATATATCTATAAAATTATAAAACCCGTCTACAAAAATGTAGCACTTAATACTGCACTACGATTTTCATTTTTACATACCTTTTTCATAACATTTTAGAACATTAATATTTATTTATAAAATAATACATTTTTAAGGTATTTTGCATATTATTAGTGTATACTCGATATTTTTTTTTTTTAGTTTTTAATAACTAATTATGTACTTCATAACCATTCGACACATTAATGCCTAAAACAGACATAGACGTAACTAGAAAGTGGGAAAAATCCAACAAAACTATTTACATATATAAGCAACATAACAACTTTTATTATAGCATAAAACATTAATATCAGACAGCGTCGGTAGAAATGCAGGGTAGAAGAGGCAGCTGCCCAGGGCCCCGCTAATTTAAGGACCTCACGCCTTTCATGGGATTTTCAAGATTTGTAAGCCTATAATTTTGTTTTAGATTCTGAACTGAGTGATAAATGTAATGATTTTACAATGAAGTCTTTTTTTTTAATTTTATTTTTTGTGTTAATCATCAAATTTTAGAACATTAAAAATGCTTTGATTTCCTTAAATAGCAACTATTTTGAAAGAGAAGTGAATCTATTTAGTACTTTGGGGAGTCAAGGATTAAAAATTTTCAATAGTTTTCAAATAAATCGGGATAAATTATAAAAAAATTACGGAAAACAGACATTTTTACGCAAAACTACTTTTTGATAAAATCAATTTATTTCTTTTGCACTAATTCAAAATCGAAAAACCACAAATACTTGAAATTTTTATACTATCATTTTCTACACATTGTTAAGTTTTCGAAGTATTTTAACATTTATTTAACTATTTATAAACAATTAAAATTTTCTATGTATTTTATTTTTTAAACATCGATAAAACATCTTGAAAATTTTACACAAAGTTAATTATAAGTTTTACGTATTGCAATAAAAAAAAATCGATAGTCGTAAGTTATAAATTATATATATATATATATCAAAATTACAATAATTTTCAAGTTATTTTGTAGTTGAAAATTCATAAAGTTTTTGGTATTTATACTTAATGTTCAACATTTTAACACAAAGTTATCCATACATTTTCCTACAAATAACTATAAAAAAAATTCTAACTGACTATCATAAAAACTTTTTATGAACGTCTGAAATTGTATAAAATAATAATTTATTCTCGAATGATTTTAAATATTTTTTATTATTCAAAAAGTGTAAATCGTAGAAAATTGAAACTTTTACCAGTTGCTAAAATTGACATTTTTTTTAAATTATTTTCTCTATAAAATATTTTACTAATTTTTGAGTTATTTTATTTTATAGACATTTGAAATATTCAGTTTTTTTTAATAATTATTGATAAAAAAATTTGGCTGGGACAAAATACTTGGAAATTTATTGAAGATTCCACAGCAGGTTAGTCTTATTATCATTCAAAAATTATTGAAATTTATAGACACACCAATTTTTTGAAGAACAAATATTTACATAATATATCTATTCTAAACTAACAATTAACAAATCTCCCCTCAGAATCGTTTTTTGTAAGCAATGACAACTATCATTGTATTCAAATTTAATACATCCATTATAATGACCAATCCTATATACAATATCCAGCCATATTTTTTTTAAAAAAATTTTATGTAATCCTTGTATTTAGTGTACTTAAATATTTTTTTTTTGTACATATTTTATTTTAATATGAAAAATATATCTAATAGAGTATATAAGCAAAATAATATTTGTAATTTTATGTTTTAAAAAATCAATACATATTGAAAAGTACATTTAATAAATTTTTTAATTGTGTACATGAAAAAAAAATTGTTGGTAAGTTATGTAAAATAGAAAAAATTGTTATATGAGTACTAGTCACTAGGACACGCAAGAAAATTATTTTTGCCTTACGAAAAATATTTCTAGGACCCATGAAATATATCTACCCGGACCTTGCAAAACCTCCCGCCAGCGCTGATATCAGAAGTATTAAGTATACGTATTTTTATAATTATTATTGTAAGATGGTAATTTACTATCATCCTGATATTTTACTATATATGAGATATAGTATATTATATATATATATAATCTACCCACTTCTATTTAATACACTAAATTATGCACTAGTATCCAATATTCAAAATTTTAAAATGTATAACATAAAAAATTTGTCTAAAACGAAGTTAAAATTTATACAAATTTACCCTAGTACAATACATTTTGTTATTAATAAATATTTATTATTCATAATACAAAAAATATCGTGGAAAAAATAAAAATAATTCACTTATCTATTGGATATCAAATCACAAACTAAAAAGAAATTATAGAAAACATAATATAATTTATAAATAAAATAAATATATTTGATAACATTATTGGATAGATTAATTCTATTGGTGGTAGACCGGCCCTTAGTAATTTATTTTAAATACATTTCAATAAGAAAATTTCAGTAAAATTTTTTGAATTAATTAAATTCCCATGATATGCAATTGTAAATAAAATGATTGAAAATGCGTTGCATGTATTAAATATAAGACATAAAAATCTTAGATAGGTACGTCATAATATTAATTACTTTTCATTAATATATGAACGAACATGTAAATAAATAAACGTTTTTCATATAAACGTACATTTATAGTTTAATGAAATAATTGATAATTGTAATTATGTTGACTATTGTTTGATTATTCTATACAATACACCTAGCTGTTGCAAAACTTAATCCTTCTCCCGATAAAAAATGTATAAATTAATTAAATGTATAGTCAAATGTTCCAAACGTTGGATCTGTGTTTTCATTTTTAACTACCATAAAAATCATGACAAATATCAAAGAAAATCCCACGTCATTATATTCAAAATTCAAATAAAAATTATTGTATTAGTACACATTTAATTTGAAGGAATGTTGAATAATTATAATACGATGGATGATTTTTTAATATTTTATTGACACCTGTAGAACCGAAATAAAATTATAATGTTATCAAGATGAATCTACGTAAAATATAAAAAATATATTATAATATGTACTTAATTATTTTTATGTTATATGCCTATATTGTTTACATCCAAAAAACGAAAAACAAATGTTTTAATCCTGCAAAAAGAAAATTTATATTGTATGTATTATTCTACATTAATAACCAACCGCGCATCGAAATAATACTGTATCGTAATTTATTGGTATAAATATTTCAAGACAAGTTGTTTTTTAAATTATTATTAACCAAGGAAGAGAAAGAAAACATAAAACGAGTTCCTATCGTATTACCAATTGGCAATTATCATGCAATAAAACTTTTTTCTTCACGAAATGATTTACACTTACAGTACATCCGTACCACACATTTATTATAAAATACTATACTTATGCCAATCGGCCTATGTGTACATGTACACTTATTTTTAGTTTATAATTCAAAAGGTTAGTTTAAAGTTACAACTCCGGCACTTATAGTATTATCCAAATTTGTGTAATCAAACTTTTGAACATTATGCGTATGTTTAGAAATATTCTTCATATTTGCAATACTTTTCTGCCTAAATAACCATTTAAAATGTTGTCAAGTTATGTGTTATATGGTTGCGTGTTTTTATTTTAGTATTTTTTTGGATTTAAATGTGAAGAAAACACACTAAGTTGAAAATGCGTAAAATTCTAAAACATCAACCAAAACATCCAACACTTGTAAAATATATAACATAAACAACATAAACTTAGCCGAATATTTCAAAAATTATTATAGAAATTCATTAATTAGTAATTAAAAACAATGTATAATATTATGCAAAATATAATGAATTAATATTTTTTATTTAATTTTAATTTCATACAATGAAATACTGGGCCCCACTGAAAAAAACCCACTTATATAAATATGATATATATTTTTATATCGTCATTCAATAAAATAATTAATTACTTATGAATATAAAATCAAATTTAAATTTTAAAATATTGTCTTAACAAAAATTTTGATATACCTACGTGTATTACGAGATGATTCAAAAAAGCATTTTATTATTACAACTGATATTATTAACTACGATGATTATTATACTACGAATATTCGACTCGGGTGTCGTACATCGAGTGTTATTACTCCAATAAACAATATTTAATAAAATTTAATGACAAGAAACGATTATAATAAATTAGTATATTTCTATATAATATGCCCAGAAAAACTAGTAAAAAAATAAAAGCTTAGCATCACGGCTGTATATATTACCAAAAACCAGAACATTCTCATTAAAACTGAGTAAATATTTAGGTTTTCTTCGTAAAGCCTACAGGCCTAATGAACTAATCAAATCGTGTCAATACACCGATCAAGTAAGTCATAGGCTATATGTGGTTTACAAAATTACGAATTACCTATCAATATAATTCATTGAAAAATTTTTTAGTAATGAGCAAAATACTGCCTATATGGTAAATACCTATATGGTAAAATGGTAATTTTATATTGTTTTAGCCGCCACGATCGACATTATGCCGCGATGATGTTCGCTGGTGTACTATAGTCTATAATACTACTATATTTCATTTCATTATTATGAATAATTATTGAAAATCAAAATAAATGAGAAATCGGTCAATTTTGAACGTCGGTCTGGCGGGTTTAAAGATATTTATATTATAATAATGGAAAAATTTGAAATAAAATATCCTTATATATAAATAAAATCACTTCATTAACTCTATGTATAAAACGTTAAGTTTCTTTAAAACAAACTTGAAAATAGGTATAAGTATAAGGTGAATGTGGTAAAACTAAAGTAAAAGACCTAATAAGTTACATTTAAGTGACTAATATAAATGTTATAAAAATTAATTATTTTTATTTATTGATTTTAGAAATTATTCCAATTGAAATTATTCTAAATTTAGATTAGTTGGCCGGAAACAAATGTATTTATTTAAAGTATAAACAGTGTTTACATTATTTTCTAGTGCTTAGTTTTTAATTATTAACTGGATCTCCGAGTCCAATTTAGAAAAAATTATTTATAGATAATTTGAATAGTTAATATTTTGAATAAATTTGGATTATTCACTATTACACAAATGTTATATAGAGTATAAGATTATTATAGTATTATACATTTCACTTAGATTCTACCTAATATCATTTACCTATTTTATCGCAATTGTTTCTTTTTCACTTGATGTATTTTTACACGGAGTTGACAAAGTGTTTTTGTTGGAATAGTATATTAATGATGATAAAAATATTAGCTAGCGACGGGTAAGTAAAACAGCAATAATTATTATCTACGAATGAGCAATAGCGATACGATACAATAAGTTAGAAAGAAGAACATTATAATATGATTTAAAATAATTGTTTTGGTGTAGGTGACATGTAGGTAAATAAAGTATATTACACAAAATAAAAATTAATTTATAATATTAATCCGTAATTAATAGGAATAATTGATTAACTCCCGATGATGGTTAATTTTGTAGTCACTTAATGACGATATCAACATTGAATATTATGGAAATAATGAAAATAAGAATGTTGACGATGCAGTGTTATTTGAATTGTTATGAATATAAGTAATAATAATTTAAATGATTAAGTACACGGTACACCAAATACTTGGTAAGATTATTAAACGAAATAAATAAGTGAAAAAAAATATAGGTGTACACAGTAGTATATACACAACACATTTATGCCATAAAGACGACAAAAGTATATAATATATATGTATGTATGCATTTTATAATATTATATAACCGTATAAGCGAATGATGTTTTTATTAAAATATGTTATAATCAGGGCTGTACATTTAATGCACTAAAAAAAACCTTACAAAATATTAAAGAAATGCAATATAAAATACCAATTATTTTAGTATAAAAGGCACTTAAAATGCTATTTAATTAAATTTTTATATTTATATTGATATTATAGGATATTTTACATTAGGACATTACACGATACATGCACAAAAATTTATTTATTTAATAAAAACAATTAAAGTAAAAATATTGATTGAATTTGAATTATTATTTTATAAAATGTGAATTAGACGAATATAACGCTTGTGTAATAGAACAACAATTTTTATTTTTCAAAATATCAACCGACAGAATTTGATCAAAAATACTGAAAAATTAACTTAAAAAAGAAAATATAACTTAAAAATGCAAAACTAAAGTTTTATAAATAGATTCAGTGTTACATAATTTAAATTATGTATTTACAAAGCTACGTGGCACAATCACAAAGAAAAAATAAATTAACTCTTTATAATAAATTCACAGCCCTAGTTATAATTCAAATAATCATTATATAGATCTATTTCATAATAAACCATTACCATATTATATATTACTATCCTATAAAGGTACTATAATGTATCTATTTCCCTAGCACCGTGTTCCAGGTCCCGTACAAAACACTGGGTAAATACCGCGGTGATAAAAATGTTTCAATACTGTCTATTAGTTTACTATTCGACCGTGCAGCGTAAAAATAATAAATCATTAGTAATCACATTCAAAGACACGGGGAAAAGTTGAATATTTTCAACCGCATTAGGTATATTACCCATAGGCTTTCGAACGCAATGTAAAAAAAGTCTACGGGACGTTAACAAAACATTCCATTGCGTTTGAAACACGTACACCACAGGATGTACGAGCAGAAAAGTTTTTTTTTTTTTTTGCATTTTTCCTACGGTCCGCGTGCGGCGACGTGCTTTGCATTCGTTTAGCGGCGAACACATGCCTACACGGATCGATATTACGCTGCACGTTATTGTCACGCAGCGAATAAAAACGTCGAAAATAATAATGTTACGCTTATTTACGAATGGTTTTTATATTATTATTATTATTTTTTTTTTTTATATATACTTCCGATTTTCTTCGCTGTCCCGCCGACGCCACCCCGTCACACCGACTTTCGGTATTATCGCACGCACCAATCGATGTACAAATAAAATATACCACTGCACGACGACGGTTGCTGCGCCAAGACGAACGACGCCATAAACTTTCTGACGAAATGCTCGTCCAGACGCGAACGCGCACACGACCACCACACATTCGCAACACAAACAAAATAATATTTATAACGAATAACGTTCGCGCGATTGGCGATTTGATTGTTCCATCGTCGACGGGTAATTATTATTATTATGTCAGTATTATTATTGCATTTTATTTTGCATTCGACGTATTCGTCGTCGTCGGCCGAACGATAACCGTCGCCGAACACTACTGCCGCCGCCGCCGCCGCCGCCGCTGATAACAGAAACACGAGTATATTATTTTTTAACGGCGGCGGCGTCGCGTCGCACAAATATCGATCGGGCGCCATGCCGACGCCACCGCCGCCACCGCCGTTACACGACAGTAGTTTCTGTTGCAAACACGGTAGCGCCGCGGCGCCGCCTGACGATTTGCGTTCGTTCGTCGACGGCGACCACCACGACCGTCGACGTGTAGATAGCGCGGTCGTATACGCATCGTCGGTATCCGCAATATTAATATGACGTAGTATTATTTATAAACAACAGCGAGATGATCTACCAGTGCGCGGACGATATTTTGCTGTCACATTATTATTTATTATTACATACGATACTCGATTATAACGGTTTCCATCGCGGATCAGTATAAAATCTACACAATTAACATTAATAATATTATTGATATTCCGAATCGTTCGCGGTATCGTTTTTAATTTATTAAAAACAAATATTTCGAATGCCATAACCATTTAGTATTCCCCGTGTGAAAGAGTACCTAAACCTCATAAACACGTAAATTCAAATGTTCTTTTATTTTCCACGAAAATAACATGTAGGTACATAATAATTCTAATCCGCATTTCTCAAAAGTAGGGCGAACCGACAAGCCACCGACACCACTACGATTTTAGAAGTTTTTTTTCCCAAATAAATCTAAAAGAGAAAAACTTTTTTGAATCATGTTAGAAGTTATGGATACATTTAGAACAAACGTAGCCAGAAATCTATAATACAACAAACAAGGTATGTCACAGACATCAGATTTTCAACGCGGATATAGGAAGTACTTTAACGATAAAGGAAAAAAAGAACCGGATGGACCTCGGTCTGCTGTACAGTAGGAGATGGAATGCACTTTAGTCATAAGATAGGTCATTACAATGGATTTGTTAAATTTGAATGCGATGATAAGTATCATTGTATACGAATAACGATTCTGAACGGAGATGATATGTTGGTCTGGAGTAGGTATATTGTGTTATATTTAAATTGAAATATTATGTTGATATTTGCCTTTCAAATGCTTATAAAAAATAATTAGCCAATGGATTTGAATAATTTTGAGATGACAGTAAAAATAACTTCTGTAGAATTTTCTATTAAATTTTCAAGTATTTTCTACAAGTCAATTTTTTTTATCAACAACTATAAAAAAAAAAAAAATGTAAAAAAATCGAATATTTAAACTGTCTATAAATAATTTAAAATATGTCAAAATACTTTGAAAACTTAACCATATATAGAGAACGTCAATATAAATGTTTGATGAAAATTTCAAGTATTTTTTATTTTTCGTTTTTGAGTTAGAGTATTTTAAAAAATTGTATTTTGTCAAAACGTGATTTTGCGTAAAATCTAATATACAAATACGCATACGATATATTGTATACTAACAATATTGAAAGGCATTTATTATTATATTTTACTTTGTGTTTAATACGGTAATATACTGTTATGTGATAAATATTTAGTATATACGTTATTTAAAACCTAAAATAAGTTATTAGGTATACAGAAAAACGGCGGAGATGAAAGGTTATCGCGTTGCTACCGTCGATTATGATGTATTATTTTGGATTACTGTTGATAAATAAATTACCTATATATTACTATTTCTAAAGTTTCAGCAGCAGTTTCATTTCATCCGTTATTTAGTTAATAAAATAGTTACAATACATGTACGTTATAACATTTTATAACATAAACGACGTTTGTTAAAAATAAACTGAACATTAAATTGGCACACCATAATATTAAAATTTAAAAGTATTTTAAGTACACCAAAATGTAGATGATTAATTGTGTACAATATTATTTTCAAATATTATGACAAACTACATACACCGCGTACCCGTCGCTTATTAATAATTATTAATCACTGCATCACTTACCACTAATTATAATACATACTTATTCCTTATTAGTATAATATATTTAATCGGAAACAAACACGAAATAGTAAAAACCTATTTGTATGATTATGATAATATAATCGACGGCATTAATGATACAATAGTAATACATCTAAATCATATATAATTTGGAATCCCGTTCATTAGTAAATAATACTTAGTTTAACTGAATATGACACGCAGTAATTATTAAAAAGTGAAATAATTACATAAGCTTATTATAATAGTACTCAAGATGATTTATGATAATCGAACAATTTTACTTATCGCGTCTACTGCCTATATTGTCTACTGCCGCTGGTTACATATTGATCGTATTTGAAAATTATTATTTAGTAAAGTCGTATAGAAATATTCTATGGAAGTTATGCAAAAATATAAAAAGGTGGGGGCTACCAAAGTACGATATCAATTTGCTAACTTTTAAGCATATACAGGGTCCGGCAAAAAAACCTCCCGTGTTTCAAATGGCAGATGCAACAAAGATATAAAAAAAATTCTTTACTTTTAAAATAAAAATTATTATGCCATTTTAAATTATTTAGTTGATTGCATTTATGAAGCCTATCCTAGAAATTGTTCCTAAATCTTCATGACATTTCCGGTATAATGGTAACCAATGCCCAAATAATGGTGATTACCTCCTAGAGTATTTGCAGGGATGTGAAAATTAATTCACACTTGCACCTTTGAATATCCCTAAAGAAAAAAATCTTACAGTGATAAAACGCGGATGGCCTAGAGGTCTGTTAATGTCTCTTTAACCTCGCAAAGGGAGGAGACGTTCAGGAATCAACACTCTCAAAATTGCCAGTGAACGCCGCGAAGTGTGGTTCCTAATTGAATACGGTACGCATACCGCTATCTATCGATACCTCTTCCACCGTAGTATCACCATCATAACTCACACAGCGCTATGTCTAAATACGGAAGGTGTTTTTGCCGTACTAGTTTGGTAAATACCACGTAAATGAACTAAGTTCTTGAACGTATTTGTCACACACGAACAGGTGTTAGAATTATTTTTACTATTTATTTTGCACATGTTTAATAGATTTCATATACGAGTAGCTTGTACTCAACATTTCAAACGAATGCACTGCAGTATGTAAAAAATAGGGAAAAATAAAAATCTTCATGAGATAATAATAAGACTTAGGATTTTGGACATTGGCACGACATTTAATGGAAAATCGTGAATACTTTGCAACGGAAAATATTTTAAACGGATATTTCTAAGTTTCGACCAGTACCGAATACAACATAATTTCATGTACAGGATTTTAAATAAATTCATATTTTAGTAACTAATTACTAATATTGCATAGATTACATTATATTGAGTATTATTCACAAGGGAACGTGGCACTCTGCTAAACGATTAATCAAATAATTGACTGAAACCACTTGCGATACCCTGAATCTTTGCAGACTCGTTACCCTGTATAATACTATGTATATTTTATCATACACTCGAAACAAATTAAACGCTATACTACCTGGTCACGGTTATACCTTAATGTTCAGTTGTGCAAGGCGTTAGTAGCGTCTGTCGTCGCCATCGCTACCCTCGCTATCCTCGTTATCGGTAATACATAGCCGGCACTCGCAGTCATCATCATGATCAGCGTTGTAGGGTACAGTTATGTGTGTGTTGCATAATGTGTGACAGATACAATCGCAAATGACATGGTACGGGTTGGGGGGGATATCGCCACAGTGCGGGTTGGGCGGGATATCGCCACGGAACTCGTAGGGCGGGCGATCGCCGCCGTCCTCGTCGTAATCGTCTTCGCTAGTGCGGTTGGTGTGATTGCCGTCTACGTTGTCACCATCCTCGTCCCCACCATCCTCGTGATTGACGTTCACGCTAACGTTCACTTCTTCCTCGTCCTCGGTGATTTCGAAAGAATCATCCCACCGAACGATTGGTTCTCCCGAGTGCTGGACTCTATTAAAATATCGGGTACAATAGTACAAAAAGAGCAAAATTAAACTCATCACGATCACGGCATAACACAAGTACAGCTTGAAAATTGGCCCAAATGTCTTGTGTCGCAAGAGCCAGATCGCTATTGTAATCATATTGTCTACGGGCTGACCAACAACACTCGCGAGCTCGTTGCGTATACTCGGTTGATGTAGATGACTCTGTCTGGGTGTGCACTTCAAACGAGGGAGATGTTTTTTTCTAGACCCGTATTGTTGTCGGATAATTTCCAATTGTTGCGCCGGGATCGCAAGGTGTACGTTTAGGTGTACGTGCGGAATCGCGTGTTACCGAATGAATATGTCGACGTATACGGCGCACAGGGGTGTGCTCTGGTGTGATGGTCCGCTGGAAGCTGAAGGTGATGACGGTGTTGGCGGTGTTGGTGGAGGTGGTGGTGGTGGCGGGTGTAGCGGTGGTGGCGGGTGTAGCGGCGGCGGCGGCGGGTGTAGCGGTGGTGGCGGGTGTAGCGGCGGCGGTGGCGGGTGTAGCGGCGGCGGCGGCGGGTGTAGCGGTGGTGGCGGGTGTAGCGGTGGTGGCGGGTGTAGCGGCGGCGGCGGCGGGTGTAGCGGTGGTGGCGGGTGTAGCGGCGGCGGCGGCGGCGGCGAGAGATGCGTTCGACCGCGTGCGTGGAAAACGATGAGGTACCTACACTCGAACCTTACGAACCAATTACCCGGTATCGACGGTGAAAACGCCAAGTGCAATAAGTCTACGATGTAATATTATAATAATTATGAATACGACGGTTTTGTGTTTCTCAACTGTTGACTCGACGATAACGTCGACTACGACACATGCACTCGGGCTGTAACAAAACGACTGCTGTCTGCAGCGACGCGTACTCGTACGATAACCGCCGGTGCAGCGATTTTCATTCTCGTTTCTCCCACCCCTGCTCAAATTCCAAGAGCACCGATCTCTTTCTCACCCTTCTTCACCCTCTCCAAACCCGGCAGGATATACGCCGTCGTGGATTTATACACTACCTATATGCAACAGTTGCTGTCCTCGAACCCCGCGCATATAATAGGCTCGTGTACTCAAGCGCCAAAACGGCCGACGCAGCGGCGGCGCGAACGACGGATAGGTATCGATAGTGCGACAACAATGCACTTGCAGGTACCTCTTATTTTTTCATCTCCCGTTTGACCCAAGGCCCAGACGAAAACCCGCGTTAGCGTTACTCCCGTCGTTTATTAAATTATAAATGGTACATTTAATTACATAACGACTACGGCTCCATTGGTCCCTCGATACATTCAAATTATTTAAAATACATAATTAAAAAGAGGTTGTGACATTCAGTCCTACTTATTACTATTATTATTATTATTATATCATATTATGTCATCTGCACATCATAATACGCATATTGATGGTACGATTACACACGTGCATTGTAAATTATATTATTCATGGTCATATAGTACATAACAGACAGTAAACATTTCTTCAGAAAGCATATTTTACAATAAAATGTTGTTTATTATTGGCGATGTTATCGTGGTACTGAACTTAACTAGACGCTGTTGCTGGCTCGTTATACATATGCTTAATGTTAATAATGCATAATTTATAACAATGTTTAGAGGTTACACCTCAGCAATTTCGCTTAATACATTAAATCATTTTAATATAATTGATTAGTTCAATTATGTATACATTAAAAATCGTTATTCACATAAAAACGGTTTATTAATACTTTCCGATTATTAACGTATAAATACTGTAATACGAATGTATGAAGATTTACAGATGCAGTAAATATTTGTAGGGGGATGTTTTATTTTTATACATTTTTTTTATTACCTTGGCACCTTGCCCCACCCTTAAAAAAATAAAAATAAAAGACCTCTTAAAACTATAGTTAGTTCATTCTAAAATTAAAGCTAACAACCCACAATTAGAATTTAGAACTAGTTGATCCAGATTTTGTAATGTTGTACGTTTGTAAGAGGGTACATGTGGGTGTGACGTCCTCTTTAGGTGCGATGCAATAGACTTTATATAAATGCCTACACTAAATCGTAGAAAATAACCAAATAGTTTTCGATGGAAGTACAATGATTTTTATTTAAGTAGAAAATATACGGAAACATATTTCGAAATATTGAATAATAGCTCAGCTTCAAATATAGATTATAATATTATAATAATCCCTAATAATTATCCATATTAAGTTATACCTAAGATATAAATTACAATAATGAAAATGAAAATCTTCGGCGTCTGTACGCTAAAACAAAGCGAACGTTTAACGTCACGCCAATCAATATAGTAACACGTAAATAACAAATTACAAGTAACATATTTAGAATTATGTGTGTGTAATATATGACTATAATATTTTACGTTAAATTATGTATATACACTATTACCATGCGAGTTGACGTTTTACAATCATTCGTATGTGTCTTTTTATTAACATTTTTCAAGTTGATCTTTTTTTTAAAAATAAAATCGTACAGAATAATATAAATTATAAAGCATTACATACTTAAATATATCATTTAAGTGTTGTAATTGAACGACGTTAATGAATATGTATTGTATATCCTTATATATATAAAAGAACAGGCCTTTTTTTATGTACCCATTTTGTGACTACGCTATCTAACTTTTTCCAACTTTTTTTCATAGAATTGTTCCAAATACGTTACTAAGTGTCATCACGTCGCCCGATTTTCAAAAATTTGATTTTAAAGGGTTGAAATCGATAAAAATAATTTTTGCATGTAATTTGTATATCTAAATTCATATTATAATAATAATAGCAGTTGACCGATAACGGGAAATACGGTACGGCACAGCGGTCCGAGAGTTTCCATCTAACCTGGACCTTTTTTTGTGTGTGTATTTTATCGGCTTGTAGATATGAATTATTCCGAGGCTACATTTAATTGTTTAGAAATACACCGACTAGCTCAATTTATACAAATAATTGCGTCATCGAAAAATAATAATAAATTTCTTATCGATATGCGGTAAACGTATTAAAATCCACCAGACACCGAACGAGCGCCGATTGTCGGCTCATCACTATTCACTCATCAGTGTAATGCGATTGAATTGTGCGCGTTTGTACTAAGTTTATCTTATATTTGTATATTATATTATATAATAGAATACAATATTTATATGAACAAAAATATGTTCTTATATCCGGAGAATATTAAAAACTATGCCCGGCCAAGACTGTCCCGTGCGAAGCCGGGTAACTCAGCTAGTAATATATATATAGATATAAATTGTGTCTCAAAAATCCTATAAAATCACTGTATAATAATTCAGTGTGTTATTAAGTATAGGCACCTGAAAATGTAGCAGTTGAGATATGCATTTTATTCAAGTTCATCTTTTTTTTAAAAAAAAAAATCGTACAGAATTATAGAAATTATACAGCTTATCTAAATATATTTAAAAAATATATCATTTTAAGCGTTGTATAATCGAACGATGTTCATGAACTTGTATTTATATATAGATATTAATTGTGTCTCAAAAATCCTATAAAAGCACTGTATAATATTACAGTGTGTTATTAAGTATAGGTACCTGAAAATGTAGCAGTTGGGATATTATGCATACTTGTATTATGATATGTGTACAAATTCAAAAACAATCAGATTTTTTTATAAATCATATTTTACTCTTTAATTATTACTAAAGGATATAACCATAACATTATAACATTGTGCATGTTTGTTGAATATACTTATTGAATATTGATACTTATTTTATAATAAAACCACTAAAATACGTGCAATAGTGATTTGGTCAGAATATTTCTATAAAAACTTAAGTCTATATATAATATAATAATGTACCTAAAAATATGAAAATAAATATAATTTTCTATGATTAAAAAAAATTATATTCATATTGTAAAATTATTTATGAAGTGATAAATATATGAAAGAAAAAAAAATTAAAAAGAATTATGAGAAATTTTTATACAAGTCGTATAACTGTTTTTGTAGAATTCATTTAAAATTATGGGACTTACGAAGAACATTGAATGTTCATAAAATCGAACAATAGCACCTAAACTGCAGAAATATCAACGTGAGGTTAGATTTTTAAAAGTGGGCGAAAAAATTGCCACATAAAAATGTATGATTCGATATTGTTGTTTGGACGCATAAACCAACCGAATAATGTACTTATATTATCCCAGCTGAATCGGACATATTCCGTGAGAACGCTACGTGGAACCCGGCCCTGGTATTTCGACGTGAATCCCGTCACGATAAAATTAACAATACATTATTATATAATATTAATATATTACCTGTCTAGCGGTTGATCGGGTGTTCGGTCGGTGCGGTGGCGATACGTACAACAACCCCTCCATACGTCATCGGGCGTTGTCTCGCTGTCCGCGGTCGAACTGAATGGCCAACGGACACCGGCGGCGGCTCGTGATTGGCTCCAGGGACGTTCATCGGCCGACTCCGTCTCCCGGTAAGTTGCTGCACGGTCGTCACCGCACCCGTTGCCGCAACCGCAGCTCCCGGAGTAGTTGCGGTCGCGGCCAAAAAAAGCTGCTGCTGCCGTTGTTGCTATCTGCGGTGCCGGGCCCGTTCTGGACGCGCCGGGTGCGGTGCAGCCGTCTTTATAGCCGCGGCCCGGGCAAACGCGGGTGGACGTTTGCCCGGGACCGACGAATCGCGTGCGAAAACACGGGCCATGCGGCATGGGGATGACGGAGCACCCGAGGCCGGGACGCGAGCCCCTCGCCGCAGCTCGCTAAGCCCCCGGCCAAAGGGGGCCGCCAGTGCGGATACCGTGCGCGGGCGCAAAACACGCATCGATCAATAAAATAAGGGTGCTGTGCGGGCGCTTTTGATTCTTTTACCTTGCAATACCGGGCGCTGTAGCGATTGTACATTATTACATCAGGATTCTCCAGCCAATTGCCCCGCGAGCTAACTTGTATTTTGAAAATATTATAATAGTTTTAAAATTAACAATTTTCTTTTTTTTTTCAGAATCATTATTTATCACGTTATAAACAATAGACTACATTCGTTTCTTTATGTATTGTATTTACAACGAGATATATATTCAAATAAAATATAAAATAATAAAATGGTCAGAAAATAATTCTTATCTATTCTCGATTATTCTCTATTTTTTATCTTTGCATCTCTAAGCAATTTGGGCACGCGATTATTCCAAAGCAAATTTTAGGTTTGACCCTCCGTAAAAAAAGTTTTATTATATTATTATTATTATTCTTCGATAATGACAGTGAATTCCGTACCTGAACGCTGCACTGATTTAGACGGTTATCAACCAGGGTATTTTTGTGATACAAATACAAATTAAATAAGTATAATTTCCAAATAAAATTTTAATATTAAAAAAATGTGTAAAAAAAACTGTATTTCATATAAAAGTTAATTTACTACCTCAATTCCATGGGGGTTCGCTACACATTCTATAATATTAAATTCCGTAATAAAGCTTGATGACGTTGTACGTTTATATTTCATGACATTATAATTATTAGTTTACGTATCATACTGGTAGCTAAAAAAAAATGGTAAATGGCTCATTTTTATTTTGTTATCGAAATAATTTTTCTAAAAACGGTTCAAAATATACTTTAATAATGAATTTGGTTTTTACCGAAATATTCTTTATGAAATAGTCACACTTCCAAGTTCTGAAATTAGAATCTTTATTCCTTAAAGAATGTTCCGAAACGTTTACTATCCTAAAAAAAAACAATAAACTATAACTTAAGTCTATTATTTCATTAAAAACAATAAATTATATGAATAATATTAATGCTAAAAATGCAGAAATATATCTAACATTTAAACTGTTGTAAATATTATGCATCACAAATATATTATATATATATATGGGTATTTATAGACCACAAAACTCTCAATAAACTTTTATATGATCTGCAATGAATTTTAAATATTTGTTCCAAGAATAAGCTTTCCTAATACTAATTTTTCAGTTTTCTTCTTCGTCTAAGCTTTAAAATCTTGATTTTTGAGAATTTAGTTACAACATGTACTGCACTTTATCCATTTCCAATTTGAAGTTATAAATACATCAATTGCGAGGAAAAAGCAAAAATTAAAAAAATGTAATAACCTAGGTTATATTTCTACGTATAATAAACATAATAATCAGTACTACGTAATTTAATCAACGCAATAATGCATATGACAACAAATTAAATTTATTTAATATGATATATTATACCGTACACACAAAAAGGACATATTTTATACGTATAATTATTTGAAGAACGATTACGAAATTTGTATTACGTTTTTATTTTGATGGCTCATTTTCTGCATGGAATTTAATAATTCAGGTTATGTGTAACTCAATATACAGATAATGTAGCATATGCTACGTATTTAATTAACATTTCGAATTATATAAGCATAATAGTATAGTAGTTGTACAATATTCATGTATAGTACTTTGGTGAAACCGACGTTTCGTCGATTCTTGGGTAGTAGAGGGACGTGAATATCGAAGGTGTATAAAAAAAATAGTAATCAGCCCTCAATACTCACATGATGACGCATCTCAACCAGATAATGTCCGAAATGGGTTTGATGTTTGATTAAAAAGCAATCAAAATACTTACTCACCCTTTACCATCGTCGACGGATAAAAATAGGGAAAGCTTAATCGAAATACTGTGTATATCCGCCACCACGACCCCGGGTGATGCACGCTGCTGTTGACTCATTCTATGGGGGTAACCTTAGACATATTTAACTGCAGTCCTGAAAACGAAAACTACTCTTGGTGGAGGGTCAGTGGAAACTGGAAATGTGTGAAGTGCAAACAGAAATATAGTTAAGTGTAACCATAATATATACCAGAACGAGAATAAATTACAAATTCACATACATTGATATTTGATAAAAATGTTTAAATTATTATTGTTTTGAAGTATAAATACTATTACATATATCGATGCATGATGCATATATTATATTAAATTAAATTACAACGTAATTTTATTTAATAAATTTTGTGATGAGAATACTTGTTTTCATGTAAAAAAAAGAACCGGATGGGCCTCGCTCTGCTGTACAGTTGGGGGTGGAGTGCAACTCGTTCATAGGATAAGTCATTACAATGGATTTGTTAAATTTGAATGCAATGATAGGTATCGTTGTATACGAATATAGATTCTGAACGAAGATGATATAATGGTCTAAAATGGTTATATAATAATATAGTATTTTATATTTAAATAGAAATATAATGCAATAGTATGCAATTTCGTAAAAATTTAAATTTGAAACAGTCATATATTTATTTTCCTTTAAGTCTGGTAGAAATTTTTTTACATATTTTTGAAGATTAGCTTATGGACACTTAAAATTTAAATCCTTAAGTATAAATAGAATATTTTTTATGAATTTCAACTACAAAATAACATGCGAATCTTCGCGATTTTAACATATTTTATACAAATTTCAAATTTATGGGCTTATAAAAAAAATTTGAGTAAATCGATCTCCAATATTTTCTAGTTACGATCAGTATAACTTATAATAAACATTGTTTTCAGACAGCCAAATAAATTTTATAGATACTTCAAAAAAAATCGAAAATTTAAATTATTTATAAATGAGTTTAAATATGTCAAAATACTTTGAAAACTTAACCACCTATAGATAACGGCAATATAAACACTTGGTAAAAACTTCAAGTGTTTGCCTTATTTGGTTTTTGAGTTAGAGCAAATTTCAAAAACCTATATCATTTGTCAGTCTAGAATATTATACATTATATTATATTTTACATGTAATTTTATGTCAGTATTCGCTGTTAAAATACTTATAAAAAAAAATTGTGCCTATAGATTTTAATAATTTTTTTAATTACAATAATCGCTACTTTTGTGGCATCTTTTGTTAAATTTTCAAGTATTTTATATCAGTCAATTTTTTTTTATCAATGATTATAAAAAAAAAATGTAACTATTCGAATATTTTAATTGCCAATAAGTGGCTTAGAAATCAATATAATATTTTAAAAAAAATATGACATAAGGAAATGCCAATCTTAGAAGATGGTAAAAATTTCAAGTTTTTTCGACTAATACTTTTTGAATTATAACAAATATTTTAAATCATTTGAGGATAAATCGCTATTTTATGCAATTTCGTAAAAATTTCAATTTCAAACAGTCAAAATTTTTTTTCCTTTTGGTCCGGTAGAAATTTTTTCAAAGATTTTTGAAGATTAGCTTATATATAACCTAGTGTTAAAATTTTGAACCTTAAATATGAACAGAATAAGTTTTATGAATTTATATCTACAAAATAACTTGCAAATTATCGTGATTTTGACACATTTTATACAAATTTGTGCTTTATGGGCCCATAAAATAAATTTGAGTAAAACGATCTCCAACATTTTTTAGTAACGGTAATTTTAACTTATTATAAATCTTGTATTAAATTTTCAAGAGTTTTCAGTCAGCCAATTAAATTTTATAGATGTTTAAAAAATCAATTTTACAAAAATCTAAAATTTAAACTGTCTATAAATAACTCAAAATATGTCAGAGTACTTTAAAAATTTAACAATGTATATATTTTCTCAGAAATGGGTCACCACCATTAAAATAATACATTTGATAACTATTTTTGTATTTGCCGAATATGATGTTAAGGCAAACTGGGTATCGATTTTGAGTTAAATTCCTTCGACCGGAACACTAATAATATCTGAATTGGGTGCTTGATCATGTTCGCGTTATTTCCATTTACCAATGTAAAATTGTTTGTTTATCATACATAATAAAATACACAAATACACAAATAAAAATATAACGCACGTTCGGCGTAACTGTTCAATGAACAAAATATTAGTCTTGTGGGGTTTACAGATCCTTTGGATGGAGATCTGTCATACGTATAGGGACATGTATTTGCATTGACAACATGCGTTCAGTGACGGACGTCGTGGCCCGCACTGTTGGGTTAATTTCCAGTTGCCCATCTCGTTAAGACTAGCGTGTATAAACAATGTTTGTACTCGTGAAATCTACGATTAAAGCTGGCCTATGAAACTTTTTCCTATATGAATAATTATTTGTATAATATTATACTTATCATTGTACTCAAATTTAATAAATCCATTGTAATGACTAGGGACTGGATTTATATGCAAATGCATATATGATATATGTATTGGAATAAGTTTTTTGAAATCTGATGAGCATAGTTCCCGATTTAGATCATTCTTATTAAAATAACACTAATTTTATTTTGCATATTTTGCATATTTCTTTACCTAATAAATGTATATTGAATGCATATTTGTAGTTTTATAGTGCATATTATTATTTATAGCACGTATTATATTCGTTTATCGTCGTATTTTCACGTTCACAGCCACATAATATCGATAAAATTGCGACCGGTCGGAGATAAGAAATCGGGTTGTCGAAGAAATCAATTCCCTCAAATTGATGAACTCATCTATAACAACAAAAAATTGTTTTTAAAAGCTTCATCGCATATGATACTTTTTTGAAATATGGCTTCTAATCTCGCACTTCCACCACAAACTACCTATATTCACACGCTGGGGTACATGGCTAAACGCAGCTTTTCCTTATTGTGACAACTTACTAATTTTACATAATACATTTACATATTAATAAATTTTAAGTACATATTTAAGTATATATTTAAAAATAATTAAATATTTTATAGCATATTACAGCATTTTTAGAAGCATACTTTGTGGATTTTTTGTGCATATAAATGACCTATCCTATGAACGAAGTACACTCCACTCCCTACTGTATAGCAGAGCGAGGCCCATACAATTCTTTTTTTCTACTGTTTTGATGAAATGTTTTTGAATTAAATACACTATAATAATTTTATATACCTATTTGCTATATTACATACCTATAATACAAAAATGTTTATAAATTGCATTAACAAAAAAAAAAAATTCGTGTAACAAAAAAGGGCTTTGAAATAAAATAATATTATTTACATCAGGCTTTAGAGTGGTTCTGCATCTCTGTAGGACCATCACCTAAATTTTTTTTCGAAAAATATTTCGCGTCTCACATGGTTTCACTTTTTAAAAAGTAGTTAGTTATTAAGTAGTTTAGTAAAATAAACATACAATTTATTACGACATATTTTGAATTATAATTATAAAACCCGTAATAATTTTTGATATTATATTACTATAATATTTTATTATTAATTATTAACATAAGTATATTGTAATTTAACATACATTTCTTGGAATCCATATAATAAATTTTTTTTTTTTTGCGACCCACAGTTTGAGAAACGCTTATCTATACAGTTAAGTATACGGAGTAGGTAGGTATGCCTATAAATTAGAATCATAGACTTTTAAATTTTTATTTTCTTAAATCCACCATCCGGATTCGGAAGCAAAAATTATTTTAGCTCAACCAATCCGTTTCCTGGCCACAATATTATATGTGTAATACTATTATTGACGATATCCATTGAGCTTATTTTTACTGAAAAAGTAAATATTATATGGAAACGCTTTACAAAACATAACATTTTTGTGTCATTATTTTAAATTAATTACGTTTGTGAAAATTTCCAATTCTTTCAGTTCAAAAATTTGTATTTAACCGACAAATAAAATGGATATAATACTACATAACTATTCAAAAACTGTCAACCAGTACAATAAGATGTACAAGGTGAATCAATACTTAATAAAAGGAAATAGAGATTTACAAACAAAGAATTCTTATTTGTTGAAAGCGTTTGAAAAATTAAAATCTTTCCGTGGATATGGTAGACAAAATGGTTCACGGGTCCCACATATCCAAAACAATAATAATGTATCTAATGTTGCCGTTGTATGTGAAGCAAGTATTACCATGTTTAATGTATCAAACGTAATGATTATTTATTTCATTATTCAAATAATAATTTAATTATTCAAAAATCAATTATTTATAGGATAATCAGAGCTGCTATTCGACGATTACAGTTGAACAGCAGATTTCAACAAGTAGTGATTATAATAGTTGCTGTGATAATGAATATCCATCGGAAATTTCAGTTGAAACCGATATAAGTGATTGTGATTTTTTATCACACCTTATGCAAAACATTGATTTATTTTGTAGTATAAGAAATACTTCTGATCCACACGTCAAACTGCTTAGAACATTACAAAATACTATAGTCAACGCAATGAAATTAAACGAATCGAATCAAGCAAATATAAATAAACAGCATGATGAAATAAATCATTATTTAAAACAAATTAATGATGAAAAAAACGAAAATGAGCGTAAAAATACCGTTATTTCTAGAATGAAGGGAGAAATTAGTGAATTGGCAGACGCATTAAAGGGCCAATTTTTAAAAAATAAAAGTCTGATAAGTTGTAATGAAGAACAATGTCGTAAAATTAATGAATATCTAGAAACCCTACAAATTGTAGAATGTAAATTATCTAACGCGGAAACTCAATGTAACGATCTTACCATGTACAATACAGAACTTGAAAATAATTTATGTAAAACAGATGCAGATAATTGCGAAAAATTGAATCTCATTCTTGATCTCCAAGAAAAACTACAGGATTATAATTCTACGGTAAAAGAACTTGAATGTCAATTGACTTCAAGTTTCAATGAAATTGCACAGTTTAAGGATGAACATTGTGCATTAAACCAAACAATTGAAAAGCTAAATTATGACAATAGTATTTTGAAAATCGAATTGAAAAGTACAAATTTAAAACTTAATGTTTCCAAAGAACTCTCTAATATAAAAATCGATGAAAATCAAATTCTCATTCGAAAAATTGAGTCATTAACAAATAGTATCGATGATTTAGAAAAGACAAAAGCATATTCAACACACGAAAAGAATTCATTGATTGAGAAATCTATAGAGGATGGTCTAGAATTATTGTGTTCTATAAATAAAATGCACTTATTAGAATGTGAAATTAAACGGTGTGAAGAAAATATCTTTGATTTAAATAATTCTTTAGAGAGTGCTATGACAAAAGAAAATAATATCCGAAAAGAATTAAGGATATGTAACTCAAAATTAATTACGGAAACGGAGGATAATAAAAATTTAAGATTACAATTAATAGACATGCAGAATAATTTGGATAACGCATCGAAAAAGTTAACGTGTTTCCAACAACAACTGCAGGACACCAGGTTAAAATTAGACAAAGAACTGATGACGGAAGAAAATGACAAAGGGGAATACGAGCATCAAGCAAATATATGTAATCGCGATGGAATTAAAAGTCAGTCGTCGAAAAGCATTCAAACAGATTTATTCAACAATATTGAAACTAGAGTTGTAATACAAAAAGAAAGCCCGGCAATCGTATGTCGACAAGCGATTGCAAAGGAAGAAAAAGAATCTATTGTCTCATCAAATATAAAATATCGGCCAATAAGCTCATTTACAATTATTAATCAACCAGTATGGCATTCCGAATCAAACTTATCTATTCGGAGAAATTCTAAAGTTTCCGAGAGTAATGTTAGTAGTTCTGTCTCGAACCGTACTTGTTGTTCTTGCACGGTAGATTCAAATAAATCAATGTGTGACTGCATTTCTAATTACCTAAAGAAAGTGGAAAGACAACTACCGAATGAGCTCGATACAATAGAACAAAAAGGAAAACAATATATGAAGAAGATACTAGAACTAGAAGAACTTTTAAAAAATAAGTCAAGAGGTAGTATATCCGTTTTATACCCACCGTTAAAATGGATTCATTAATAAAAAAATACCCTTTTTTGAAATCATAGTCGAAAAACTATCCTGCAGTGACGAAATTAATGTAATCAATCCTCATGTATTAGAAGAAGAACATAAAGAGCCAGTGTTGGAACAACAAAAGTTTGCTGAAGAAATCAAAACACCCAAGTAATAACATTTTAAGTATTATTTTGATTTTAATTTATAACTGAGTCATTATTTTCTTAAAGATTCAAATGTGAAAAACAAGAAACTAAGAAACCTAAGAAAAAAATGAAAAAGGCCAGTATGAAGCCAGCAAAGTTGGAAATGAGATATACCTTAGCATGTAATTTTTGCAACGTTGAAAATTGTTATTACAATAAGAATGCACCTAAATCTTTAGAAGAGATGGCAATATTAAAAAAACAACTCATGAAACGCTGGGCCTGGGCCTGTAAGTAATGATTAAATATATGGCATATTAGGTATATAATATATTATTATATCTATAAAATACGGTCCATGCCCATCACGGATAATTTCAAATTTAAATCTAGATCACTTAGTTTCCTATTTTGTTTTAATTAATTTTACTTGTTGATGAATTACTTCGACAATTAGTATAAAAATGACCATTATAGCTAAATTATTCCAAGACAAGAAAATAAATTATTCAAACAAATTAAGTATAATCAGTTCAAGTCACTTTACATTTATTCATAATCTCACATATTTATAGTGCATAAAGATCCAATGAATAATTTATTTTTTAATTTTTACATTTTTGAACTTTTTTCATACGATATGAACTATTTTGCTAATACTATACATTAAAAAATTATTACTAAAATATTTGAACGAGATAATATTTGATATGAGCTATCATGCCTTTCTAATTAGTTAAAATAGGTATAAATTACAGGTACTATATATTATTAAACCCTGTGTCTATAAATCACTTGGCGCTCGGATTAAAAATAGAACACAAGGCCGATTATTTTATAATATATATTTTTCTGAAAATCCGGTTAACAATTTTAATTTTAATTTATTTTTCAAAGGTAAAATGACATTTTAGATTTTTAAATTTAATAAGTGAAAGTAAAATACTATTTTTATACGATTTTGTTGTAACGCAAAAGTACCATAATTATTTAAAAAAAAAAAACAAATGGGCCTCGCTTTGCTGTACAGTTGGGGGAGGAGTGCACCTCGTTTATAGGATAGGTCATTATAACAATGGATTTGCTAAATTTGAATGCAATGATAGGTATCGTTATATACAAATAACGATTCTGAACGGAGGTAATATGTTGGTCTAAAATGGGTATATAATAATATAGTATTTTATATTTAAATTGAAATATAATGCAATAGTATGCAATTCAATAAAAATTTAAATTTCAAACGGTCATAACATTTTTTTCTTAAAGTCCAGTAGAAATTGTTTTATAGATTTTTGAAGAGTAACCTATAGGTAACCCAGTATTAAAATTTTAATCCTTAAGTATAAACAGAAAAAACTTTATGAATTTTATATACAAAAAAACTTGCAAATTTGCATGTTTTTGACACATTTTATACACATTTGAACTTTATGGGCTTATAAAAAAAATTCGAGTAAAACAATCTTCGACATTTTTAGTTACGTTAAGTAGAACTTATAATAAACATTGTATTAAATTTTCAACAGTTTTTGGATAAATAAATAAATTTTATAGATACTTCGAAAAAAACAACTTACAAAAATTGAAAATTTAAATTGTCTATAAATAAGTTAAAATAAGTCAAAATACTTTGAAAACTTAACCATGTATAGAAAACGCCATTATAAAAATTTGGTGACAATTTCAAGTTTTTGTAGTTTTTTGTTTTTGAACTAGAGCATTTTAAAAAAATGTATTTTGTAAAAACGTAATTTTGGGTAAAATTTCCCGTTTTTTTGTAATTTTTTTATTGTTTTTTTCGATTTTTTTGAAAAGTATTGAAAAAGAATCTAATAAAAAATAAAATTAATGGATAAAACAAATGTTATTACATTTATTGCATAATCCGGAAAGACCCTATGTTTATACCCTTTTATAAAATAGTTAACATAATTATTTTCTATAAAATGCATTAGACAATGTCAAATTTTTTCAAATAAATTAAAAGTATCTTCAATTATCATTTTTACATTTTATTTAATAAACAATTAAAATAATTAAAAATATATAATTCACACTTCACAGCCTATGAATTGTTTCATGGATACCATTAAGAACAAGTAAAAATAGGAAACTTGAACTTTTAATAAAAGAACTATTTTTATATGTATTCGTATTAGACACCTATCCCGGAATAGTGTTATAATATATTAAAAGTGATGCATGCCTGGCCGGTGCTCTACTATTAATATGAACGCCCGATAATTTAGACACAGCCTATATTAAATATATTCGATATAAGAAACTATTTAATTATATTGTTTGGTAAATTTATATTTTGTAAAATATGAAAACAAAAAAATTAATTAAATTTTTTTCTCTAGAAGCAACTATTATAAACATATTACTATTATATAAAGCATCTTTTGATCGGTGTTATAATTTGTATTGAGAAATATGGGAGTATAATATTAATTTCCTTATGGTTTTCAAAAAATAGAAACCATAACTACTGGGGGATTTTATAAACATACTCATCCGTATTCTTATTCTTAAATTATATATTTATTCAAATAGTTCTGATTTTTGAAAATTGGTAATTTGTACTATAACATATTATATTTTCCAGTACTGGAATATTATCAATAATTTAGGATTCTCAAACTCACTATTATTTGTTTTTTTTTCTATGTTCTTATGTTCAAATTTAAAATTACGAATGAAAAGTATAATGAAATTATAATATATTAATATTATGATAATATTATCTTTTGTCGTTATAGCAAATTAAATATAGGTAATGCGTAATTTTTAGATAAAAATAACATCCATAATTACCGGCTATAAGTAGATTTTATCGTTTTCTCTTTCTCTACAGCAAAAATATTAAAAATTATTTAAAACTATTCAAAGACAGTTTGAAATTTTAATATTTTCGAAAATGCTGAACCGTATATTGACTGTTACGTTACATAAAAATAGTAATAAAAAAAAATGTAAATATTTCCGTAATCCACGGGATTCTTAGTACTAGAGCTAATAGAAATACATGCAAGAGAAAACATAGTCTTTTAAGTAACACATACATTTTCCATAATCAGAGAATAAAATCATAATTTAAGCATCAAAAAGTTTTATTGTTGTCATCGATATTGTTTAAAAACCATACTGTATACAACAATTCTATCACTACGGTACTTACCTGTTAACCTGTGACATTGACGATTCTATTAAAGGATTTGGAAATCACTGTTGTTGATTGTTATATGAAATAAGAAACGACAATAAGTTTTGTAGGTACCTACTACGCTATTGTTATCAAAATAATCTTATTGTCACAAATGCATTTTAAAGTAATATCGATACTGAAGAGTACATTGTATAGCACATAATATAATTGTAGTTTAGTTTAATTATTTTAACTTAAAAAATGTAAGAATTACTTAGAATTTAAATATATATGTATACTTGACAAATATCCTGGCGGCACCTACAGGAATCATTATTATCCGACATCTTCCAAAATTTCATCCATCAACACAACAACACAACCCAAGCTTATTATTTATAGCAATGCCTGGGAGGTACCATCTGTCATTCCAGAAAACTTCAAATAAATAATCAGTCGGTTAAAATGAGAATACAATAATAATTAGGATCGTCCGCCATCCGTAAATTAGAATAATTTATAATTTATTTCCGTTGAATACGTAATTTGACCCAGCGAACACCGACCGCTACTATTTTATTTGAGGTGGACATGGAACGGTAGTAGGAGTCGAGTATTCGTAAAGGAATCGCTATATTTTCGAATAACGGATTCGGAAGTTTATTATTCGACCACGACTGAAGTTGAAACACAAACAAAAATGAATGTACCAAAATGCTGCAAGAGCATATCTGTAGTGTCTGAATGTAAAAAATTATTATCGAATGTCAACCAACCTTGAAGACACTAATTGTTTATAATATGAATATATGGCTTATATTGTGTCCAGTGTATACACACATATATAATAGCATATACATTTTATTTTATCAACACAGTAAAATAATAAAAAATTAATTTATATAATATTATACCATTTATATCTTGTGAAAATGAATACAATAAATGTACGTTAAAGCATCACGTACGATAGTGTACCACAAAACAATATAAAAACATTTTATTTTAAGTAATTTTTGAACAGGGAAAACATAATATTAGTTTAAAAATGTTGGAGATAATTTTTTACGCTACACATGACTTCTACATCTACACTAAATTATAAGTAAAAAAGAAAATCCACATAACTGTAATTAATCTAAAGCTAGTAGGCTGTAGACTTGTAGGTAGATACTATATTATAATTATTTATAAAAAATGAGAAAAATTAATTACTATACTACCAAGGGAAAAAAGTTGAAAAAGATGGATAGAGTTTATTATATTCAATGATTAAGTTTAGAATAATTTTAATAATACAAAATAGTATTTCATTTAACCATATCTGCTTTTATAACTTGTTTATGTTGTATTCACAATAAAACTTTATACAATTAATACTGAACAAAAGTTTTTCAATCACTTATTTAAATATTTTTTGAAAAACTACATACTTGGATAAACAATAAGTAAATATTTTTAACTTCAACATTGGGTTAGACTTCAAGTATTATAGTTAATTTAAAAATCAATTTTTTTAGAAAGCCTATTTAATAATTAAATTTATATATTTTGTATAGTTTATTTTTGATAAGTAATAACACTTTTTAACACTTTTAGTATTAGAGCTATTACTTTTAGTTTGTTTTTCTTATTTTAGTTATTTTATTTACGCACGTTTCTCATAAATATAATTAATAATTAAAATGTATTGTACCTATATTATAGTAGCTCATATTTTTAATGACCAAAATATTTGTATAAACGATTATGTATATAAATAATGAGTTTTTATTATATTGGTTATCAAATATCGCATTGTACTTAATACTTCATCATACTCTATTCAATTCATAATTGAATAATTCATTTTTGACGTATTACCTTTCCCAAATTACTTAGCACATAGTTATATATAAGAGATATAATATTATGTTTGATTTTTTTTTTTTTGATAGCCATTATAAGTTATATTCATGAAAATATTTTTCAATAATATATTTTCCAATAATATATTATTTCAAAACATACAAGTACGATTGTAAGATGAATACCATGAGTTCTTTTTACAAGTATTGATTATAGTTATAAAAATGATTTTATTTTAACAACAGCCATTCTGTGAGGATAAGAATATAAACGGATTTTCCCTTATAGGTTATAACTTCAATTATTAGAGTGAAACCATACGATCAATATTGATGGTTGCAATACCATATCTTGGATACCTACTCGAGTTTTAACAGTGAAAACATGATGTTTAAATTTAATTAATTTTTTATTGCTTTGTATGATTTGAAAAAACATAACTAAAACGAATAAAACGAATTGGTTTTTATCATTTTTAGAGTAGTTTTTTCGTGTAAACGTGGTTTAAATTTAATCAATTTTTTATTGCTTTGTGTATGATTTGAAAAAAACAAACTTAAAACAAATAAAACTAATTGGTTTTTATCATTTTTAGAGTAGTTTTTTCACGTTGACGAATTGTAGTATTTGTTATTAAATTTTTATATATCTTTATAAGTTATAAAAAAATATATACTATGAATAAATTGAATTTTTTTTCATTCATTTTAGACTTGTTTTATTTATAAACAAATGATTATTAATTATGTTTGTTTAAAGGAAACTACTATTCAATATGAAAACATCACGTATATAATACTTTTTACCATACATACTACATAGGTTAAATCTTTAAACTTTATTAGTATTTTTATTTAAATTTGTAAACGATAATTTATTAAATGTATAGCATGTTGAATGTATCAATTATGCAGAATGAAAAACGTTGTTAAATTGAACAAAATGTTTTCAAATTTAAAATTTAAATGTTTTTAATCGATGGTATACAATTATAAAATATTTATCATTTCGGAGCTATTAATCCAATATGTTATCATTTTCCAAGTGCATTTCAAGCTTAATACCACGTAATCTTATAAGTTTATCATATATTTTTCTGCTGGTTTAAACAAAATTAATAAATATCAAAACTTATATTACAGTATACTCAAATGTTTAGTTTTAATTTCAAGTAACATAATTTGGTTTCTTACTTTCAAAAAATCAAATTAAATTAAATTAAAATAAAAACATCTCGTTCTTAAATACCTACAATGTATGGTACACTCAACTTATAAAACAACATAACTTCATTCAAGCCATGTTATATTACCATCACGTACGCCTATTGTTAACTAATAATTTTAGACTGTATTTTCTTAATGAATGTTAAAATAATCTTACTTCCAACAAAGAAATCTCTGATTTGTATTATTAATTATATTATTTTAAGATTTAAGTTAATTCAAATATCTCCAACCCTTTCATGTTTCGTTTTGGTAGAACTTAAAAAGACTTATTCATCGTGATATTATCAAAAATTGAATAATCATAACTTGTAACTCGAGTTTCTTATTTATGTTTAATATTTTTTTGTGTATATGACATATTGACATCAATTGTGTTTACACTTCGACTCCGATAATTGAAACTGATCTCAGGACATATTTTCATACACTTGTGATTATTAACAGAGCTTGACAGACATGATATAATTACCAACTATAATTACTCAAAGTTACAAATATCACTAATTTGAATATTTCCAAGTATTTGTTATTGAATTAATCGTTGACTGCTTCTCGCCTTTACTGTACTTCTGATCTGAATTAGCATAAGTTTATACCTCGTTAAAAATGTAATATATTATACACATATTGTACACAGCTATCTTTCTTCAACTCGCCAGTTAATAAATGTATTTGAAAATTGTAGTGAAGTTGAAAATTCAATTGAATAAAATTGGATACGGATTAAATTGATACTTCATTAAAAATTAAAACTTTATAATAATGTTGGATTGAATTTCATTAGATGACAAAAAAATTGGATTCAAAAGTTATAAACAACTTATAAGTAGGTACCATAAATACCTACAGAGAATCAGAGAAAGATAATATAAATTTATAATTTATATTATATTTTATTATATTATGTATTTAATATTTAATGTTTATATATATTTATTATTCTTATTAAATTTTATTGTAATAATAATACTTTGCTCCTAGTTATTAATTATAATATTAAAAACTTACTTTAGTTTTAGAATAATTTAAAAATATGCCACTGAACATGAATTTATAACAGGCATTATATTTTACACCAATTTTATAAAATACATGTTTTAAATTTACTGATCAAACCTGATTTTAAATCTTATAAACCGTAACAATCTCTCACCAATCATCATTTGACAAAGGTATGGTTTTAAATACTATATTCAAAACAAAAAAATTTACTTTTTAAAGGACAAAAGTTCTATAGTTATTATCAAAAATTGGTCATTCACAATTATTAATTGTACATAAATCAATATATTTCACATAGAGGAACTTAAAATGGTAATATAAATGATATACATTAATGAGACACAATGTCACAATAATTATATGGTTAAAATTTGTTGATTCGTAAAAGACGCAATTTCTACTAAATAAATAAATCCAGACACTTATTTTAAATGGTAAAAATAACGATACTTATGTAGTTATTCGTGTTCATAACATTACTAATAATACTATTTATATAGAATATTTGTAATATTTTAATAATATTATTATATTAGAGCATTATTTTATTACCACAGACTGCAGAGTGATTTCAACCAATGTTTATGCCCTATATTTAAATATATAATACCATGGGTTAATTGTAATAGTTATATAGAAACATGTTTGTATTATAATCGTAATTTCATATTTCATATTTATCAATTATAACGTAGTATCTCTATTTCTAATCAGAACGCCTCATTAAATTTACAAATAAGCCACACATCTGTTTCTATTTACAATGAACACTCGATATATATCATAATATACTATTGTCCGAGAATGTTTTACGCGTTTAAAACCAAACATAGCAATAACTATGCTTAAACGATCTAAATAAATTGTCTTTGTTATTTTAAACTTTCATAATTTATTGTTCATCGTATCTAATATTTTTGAACGGGTTTTTTTTAAAGGATTGTGTCTTAATAACAAAACATTAAGAATAACCCTAGATTACAATGTACAACCCATAATAATAATGTATAACAAATAAAAATACATAATAATATCGTCACACGTTGTGAATATATGATAAAAAAATTTAAAACCAAAAATGTGTTATAAAAACAAAATAAATTGAATCGGCATAAAACCTCCAGATACCAAAAAAAACCTCCTTATAATATGATGATACCAAAATATTATTGGGAACTACGAGGCTTAACCGCAGCAACAGTGTACGTGTTTATGTTACAGCATGTCAACATAAGTATATATACGTGCCTTGGCCTAATAATGTACGAGTGTACGACACATATGTCTGTACTCCGTCCCATCATTGCCGTCGCTTTATCAGTCTTGACGACCATATTATTTACATATTCCATCTCTCAAGTATACGCATTGTTTGTGTTGCGTACACGGTGTACATTGTTTATTCACATCTCATTCACATCTATAAAAATAATATAGAATATAAGAATACATTCTATTATATACAGGAAAATATGAACACGAGCTGGAGTAGTACCTACTCAAACTGATGGGCCTCGCGTTGCTGTACAGTTGGGGGTGGAGTGCAACTCGTTTTTAGGATAGGTCAATATTACAATGAATTTGTTAAATTTGAATGCAATGATAGGTATAATTGTATACGAATAACGATTCTGAACGGAGTTAATATATTAGTCTAAAATGGGTGTACAATAATATAGTATTTTATATCTAAATTAAAATATAATACAATAGTATGCAATTTCGTAAAAATTTAAATTTCAAAGAGTCATAAAATTTTTTCCTTTAAATCCGGTAGAATTTTTTTAATATATTTTTGAAAATTAGCTTATGGACAAACTAGTGTTAAAATTTTGAACCTTAAGTATAAACAGAAAAATTTTTATGAATTTTCAACTATAAAATAACTTGCAAATCATCGAGATTTTAAGATTTTAACATATTTTATATAAATTTGAAATTTATGGGCATATAAAAAAAATTGAGTAAAACGATCTACAATATTTTCTAGTTATGATAAGTAGAACTTATCATAAACATTATATTAAATTTCCATGAGTTTTTGGAAAGCCAAATAAATTTTATTGATACAAAAAAAAAAAAATTACAAAAATCGAAAATTTAAATTATCTATAAATGAGTTAAAATATGTCAAAATACATTGAAAACTTAACTTCCTATAGATAACGTCAATATAAACATTTGGTAAAAATTTTAAGTGTTTGCTTTATTTGGTTCTTGAGTCGGAGCAAATTTCAAAAACCGATCTCATTTTTCAGTCTAGAATTTTATATATTATATTATAGTTTACATGTAATTTTATGTCAATATTCGCTGTTCAAACGCTTATAAACAAAAAATGTGCATATGGATTTTGATGATTTTTGAATGACAATAAACGCTACTTGTGCGGAATATTCTATTAAATTTTCAAGTATTTTGTAAAAGTCAATTTTTTTTATCACCGATTATAAAAAAAAAAATGTAAAAAATGTAAATTTTTTAAATGCCTATAGGTAGCTTAAAAATCAATATAATATTTTGAAAAAAAATATGACATAAAGGAAATGCCTATCTTAATAACTGGTGAAAATTTTAAGTTTCTGCGACTTATACTTTTTGAATTACAACAAATATTTAAAATCGTTTGACCATAAATCGCTATTTTATGCAATTTCGTAAAAATTTAAATTTCAAACGGTCATAAAATTTTTTCCTTTTGGTCCGGTAGAAATTTTTTTAAAGATTTTGGAAAAGTAGCTTAAGGATAAACTAGTGTCAAAATTTTGAACCTTAAGTATAAACAGAATAAATTTTATGAATTTTTATCTACAAAATAACTTGCAACTTATCGTGATTTTGACACATTTTATACAAATTTGAGCTTTATGGGCTTATAAAAAAAATTTGAGTGAAACGATCTCCGATATTTTTTGTGACAATAAGTTAAGCTTATTAAATTGTCGAGAGTTTTCGGCCATCCAATTAAATTTTATAGAAGTTTAAAAAAAAAAAATTTTACAAAAATTGAAAATTTAAATTGTCTATAAATAAGTTAAAATAAGTCAAAATACTTTGAAAACTTAACCATGTATAGAAAACACCAATATAAAGATTTGGGGAAAATTTCAAGTTGTTGTGGTTTTTCGTTTTGTAGTTAGAGTATTTTAAAAAAATGTTTTTTGTAAAAACGTGAATTTGTGTAAAATGTCCTGTTTTTCTTTTTTTTTTTATCGTTTTTTTCGATTTTTTCAAAAAGTATCAAAAAAGTTGTATTTTTGATTTGCTCAAATACTATCTACATTCACTTTCCTTTCAGAAAAGTTGCTGTTTAAGAAAATCAAAGCAAAAATAATAAAAAAAAAAAAAATACACATCATTGTAAAATCAATAGATTCCATCACTCCGTTCAGAATCTAAAATATGTAAATTATACCTACAATAAAAATATTTTCAAAATCATCTGTTACAGTTACAGATGTTACATGTGTTACAGCTGTTTATCCATAAAAAATATATGTTGCGTATTATATGGAAAAGAATAATTAAGATTTTAATGATTATTTTACATTCGAAAAAGGGGTACCTTATGACACTAAGAGACACACAAAAGGGATATTAGTTATCACTTATTATTCTGTATATAATGTAATATAATAATAAGTACTTATATAATTAGAAACTCTCTGTAACCCTAACCTACCAAAAGTTCAGATTATAATGTAATAAGTAAATTTATTAAATATATTAAAATATTATTATAATAATATAGTTTATATAATTCAATACAATTGTAATAATTTATTTATATATTGTGGCATTGATCAATTTTACGACAATATTATACGTTATTTATAAACAAAATAATGTATATATAATAATTTAGAAAGATGCTCTATTTTATATTAAACGAACATAAACAATTTACAAGTTATGACAATCGGCAACTTCATTAAGTATAATATTTTGATAAAGAACATTCTTAACTGTGTGCAAAATACATCATTGATTTTATTCAAATGTATTTCCTTACAATACTGATTTATTTATAAATATTTATATACTATATTATATAATATAATATAATAGAACCTAATTTTTTAGTATTTTTTAGCAATAATTTATGATATTGTACGCATTATACAACTGACTGCTACTACCAGCTTTGCTCGAATTACCTAATAATTTTTCGTTCAGATACAAAATAATAGAAAACATTATCGTTATCACTTGACGCAAAAAAGGCAAACTTAAACTATATAATTGTAGATTTTGCAAATCAAAAAATAAGACATTTATTTTTAAATATTTTTTATAAATTATTATTTATATTTTAAAATTTATTACTCTAAATTAGTTACTGTCTTATAGTTCAAATGAAAAATAAACATTTCATAATGTATAATAAATTATTTATAAAAATATATTGTAAAATGTAAGAATGACTTCACTTTGAATGTGAGGTACAATTTTTTTCCTTCACCCCGGCCTTTAAAAGTAAAAACTTTAGTCACAGCGCAATGCATGACGATCAAATAAGTATCTAATTTCAAAAATTACCCATGACTAACAAAATACCACCAAATATTATAGCAATGTAATTTTTTCTCTCGTGTTACTTTTTATCATTCATGAGTGCCGGATTTCAAAATCAAGTTTTAGAGTTAACCCTCGATTTGTTTTTCATTTCATGACTTCACAAGTGTTGTAAGTTTTTTACCCTGACAAATTGGACAGATCTAAAGAAAAGTGAAAAATTCACAGGAAAACAAGACAGAGCGCCAAATCGTACCTACACTTAAAGAAAAAAATTAAATACTAAAATTATAGAACATATATTATACGCAGGTTGTTGAAACAAATATTTCTGAAATATTTATAGTACATTTCAAATGATATTTATTAAATCTATTTGTTGCCTACACCATGTTTATAAATGTTTATTAAATTGAGGTAAATAACACGAAATACAGACGTGTCGAATGCTATCCATTGCTTTTGTTATTTCACCATTATATATTTCGCGATGTTCAACTGGTATAAAAAATATATTTATGGCGTATTAAGGACGTGTTTTTGTTATGTATACGTGTGGGATGAGAGTTCAGTCAGAAATTGGCGTGGCATCACAGACCGATCAATACATAAAGACCCCGCCGCGCCTTTGCGGTCAGACCCATTATTCAGTAGATAGCAACAAGCCCAGATCTCCATTCAAGGCCATCTGTAGTCTTGACAACGAATAAATGACGAAAGATAGATCAATATAAAATTATAAATCATTAAAAAAAATATATATATATATATATATATAAAATAAATAATATTGTTATACCTAATTTAGGTACCTATAACAATATTATTAAAAAAAAGGACTTATACTTAAATTTTAAGTCAGATTACGCAGTTTACATTTTAAACTTCTATAAAGCGATATGCGTATGTTACAAATAAAACTTTTACTATAAATATTTTTCTACGATATAAGAATTATTAAAAAAAAAAATGCCAATATACATATATACGAGTTTAATGCCAATCTTATAATAAAATTTCCAAAAACAATAGTATATTATAATTACAAAAATAAATACTTAAAGCTAAGGATTAAATCAAATGCTCTTAAGTGTCTTGTGTCTAAAAAAATAAAAGAAGAAACATTTTTCATTTTTAATGTGTACAAAAACAAAACACATACAACATACTTATATTACCTACAAGATATCTATAGACTATAATGTCAAAAATGTATAAATATAGCCAAATAAAAAAGTTTATTTTCACTATAAACTTATTTTTCAGGTTTTAGCGATATTTTTAAATAATTTTCAGTGAAATTAATATTTTAAATGCAATTATTTAAACATTAAGTCTTTAAAAATATCATCGTTTAATGTTTTTACAACTTTCCTAAATATGTATCGAAACATCTTCAATAGATTTTTATAACAATATTTTCTACGAAAATAGAATAGACCAGCCGCTGTTGATCTACATTAGGCTCATATTTTAACATAAATTATTTACTTACAGCATATTCGGGCTTTAAACGCAAAGCTAACGATTTTACCGTAAGAATATATTTTGATTTGCAATAGAGACCAAATCGGTACATCGCGTAGCCGCGTAGTATAATATACTTTTTACTATAGACCTTTATTCTTCCTTCGTAAATGTACTTTAATAGGATGTATGAGTACCGATAACAGTACATAATATATTTTTTTTATATAAAAAAATATTTACAATGGTCGTGCTCCAAAAGTGCCTGGGTTTTGTGTGACAGCGTGTTCTGAGCACGAAGTGCATCAAATAGATAATCTAATAAATTATTACAATGCACTGAGACTAAAAAAAGGAACCCCGCTACCATATTATATGCTACTATGACATTAGTAACATGCATACGATATGAGTTTTAAATGAAAAACAGAACCTTTCCAATTATGGTAATATAATTATACCATACGTATCCCCGGTTCTGCGGAACGAATTTTATGTTTTGTTTTGTAAAAATACGAGTGTACTACTCCAAAATGTGTCTTAATTCCCTTACCATAGAGTCTCGAGTACTTACTACTCAATTGCATGTTAACCGAAATACGTCACGTCCAGATGTTTATCTGATCGGAAAAATAGTGTACTGTACAAGAGAAAACTAATTGGAAACCAATGGAAGATAATATAAAACTCTATTTGTAATTAAGTTTAATAATGGCACAATGCACTGTTTTTATAAGAACAAAATAATTAAAAATCACGAGGTTGATATTAATAGAAAGTTGAAGTATCAAAATATGCAGAAGAATAAATTCTAAAATTAATTCATTTCAAATTTTTCGAAAATGGTATTTTACCAAAATATAATTAAATTATCATATTTTAATTAAATAATAATTAAAATATGATAATTTAGAATTCTTCACATTTGTGGCCCATATAATAAAAATCAGAATTTGATTATTTTCACTATCTCCATGGAAATGTCACAATGAGTATATCTCCAATGCGCATACAACAATATTCAACAATAAAGTAATATTTTAAAATTTATATTATGTTTATTCCAATTTGTTTATTTATAAACATATATATATAATTTAGGTTAAGTGTGTAGTGAATACGAGAAAAGTAGTTACTTGTATTTTTTGTGCCATTCCGGCGTTCACCCATCTATTGCACAGGTTAACTAAGATAATCTAAGAATCGTATAGAAATTACTATATTTAAATATTTTGTAACTTTTTATAAGTATAAAGGCGAATCAAACGCAGAAGTTTGATATCGAAGTGAAAATAATTATGTTATCATTGACATAGCAAATTATAAAACTGTATCGGAGAAAAATCCAATTGCTTTACCCACGGACTTCTAATACGTAGTAATACATAGTTTATAGTGGAGTAGGAGTCCTGTAAACGTGTTTCCAATCCGTAAGAGTTGACGTCGTAATCGTACACATAATATTTTAGTTTTACTGTACATGTTCGTAACGTATCATTTTTAGAACTTCATCAGTCCACAGTGTGAATCAGTTAATTTGTATGTTAAACTTGTATACTTGTTAAAAAGTTTAAAGAGTTACTAAATTGTTATTCTCGTGCTATACCGTGTATAAGATGTAACGTATATTTAATAATATTATATACGAGTACGCTCAACACATTCCCTACGGGCCTATGACATACAATTATTATCACGTTATACTCTGCTATGAAAGTCTAAAGTTACTTACATTAAAATATACACATATATACGTATACATTATACATTATACAATAATGATGAAAGGAAATTAACTTTTCAGCGTCCCTGGGGGGAACATGGTTCTCGGGAAAAGGCAATGTCTGTGTTTCGAAAAGGTGTACGCGCAAATAAGCAGCCCATAACTAACAAAATTGGATTTCCTCGTAAAACTTTCATGGTGAATAAATTATCTTCCACAATTTCGATGAGACGGATATCGTGGAAAGATATACACTGTTCGTGGAAAACTAATACGGTAAAAAGGCACTCACACATTATCCGACGCCCTTTGAGAATAACCGATGTGGAAATATCTACTCAACAGAATTACGCAGTGAAAATTGGATTTTCAGACATGTTTGAATGTGCCAACATATTATAATCCGATGACAACGTTTGATCTAATTATTTCAAATAAATTCACACTATAGAATTCCCACATTAGACATATGTAATTATTTCTAAATACGCGCCATGGTTAGGTAACACGACGCCATGGATAGTTTTCCCGATATTATTATGTTGTGTCTTTGATGAAACTTTCGAAAACAACTTTCGGTACTTAACTTAACGTGCAGTCGTATGAAATTTTGCGTATTGTTATACAACACTGAAATAATGTTTTGAAACAAAGAAAACATCCAAGTTAATCCAATTGCTTCGCTGACATAAAATCTAAAATGTTTATTAACGATGTTCGCAAAACATTTTCGAAAATATTATATGTCCATAAGTATGTTGAATTTAAACTTTAAAAATACTCGTTCGACAAAAATAACAATATTAAAATATGTATAAATAACGATTTTGAAGTTTTAAATGCTGCTTCGATTTCCGAAAATGGATAATAGTATTGTACATATCGTATGCACCTATACGATACTGCTATACTTATTACATACCTACTGTGTATACTGTGTACAACATCGTATACGATAAATAGTGATAAATAAATTTAATAATTTAACAATGAATAACGAGTCTGTGCATTTTTTTTTTTTTTTTTGTTGTTGTAACACGATTCCATATTATGTAATTAAATTACTATGATGTAACTATCAATAATTAAAAGAAATTTTAACTTGAATAATAATTTATATAATATTTTATTTTGTTTTTCAACTGAATACTGAAACATGTTTCATTATCGAATAGTTGAAACTTAAAACATTACAGTCACTGAAATGCGATACGTCGGATAATATTAAGCTGTATCAGTAAATTAGGATTTACCGAGCGTTTGTAATATCTCTTATGGCATTAATCTCCATAATGATGACTGATGAGATTACACATATAAAGTAATCACGATAATACCTAAACTTGTCTAAATATTACTTGTTGGTTACTGGTGTGATCAATATAGTCACGAATTAAAACGCCACGTGTAGTATAGTTCGTACAGATTAAATTAATATTATTTTAGCCATAGGGAATAAATTAAAAATAATTAAATCGGAATAAGGCAATCTCAAAAAAGATCGTTAAAAATAATAAGAACTGAACTTATAAAAACAGATTAATTTTATTTTGAGGACCCAAAATGTGTATATGTATATAATGTATATTATTGATTCGACTTTATTTTTATTTTAGGTACATTTTTACAATATAATTAATAATTTTAATATTTTAATGTGTATACTATTTTGTATGTACAACATTTTTACGTATGTACATCCTATGAGCCAATAGTACAATAGTAGATTTGACAACATTATATCCAATTTCATACAGAATCGTTTTGTATGTCATAGACTATAGAATCGTATTCAAAAAAAAAAAAAAAACATACGGAATCGTACTCCTCCCATATATTTGGCATCAGTTTACTAATTTAGCGTATTCTGTATAATAACTAGAAATAAGCAAGTATACGGGCGTGATGTATATACTCATGTGTACCTTTAAAATTAATCAGACATGTCTAAGTAAAATAAAATACTAATTGGTAATTACCTACAAACAAATATTTTTATTTTTATTTTCGACCAATTAGTTTGGTTAGGTTTGGTGGAAAATTATCATTTGTTTAACGATAATCACCCATCATATCAATATTAATACCAAACAATAATTATTTATATAGGTAGGTACTTTATATTTTTTAATGTTAATTACATTTACAACTATGACTATGTATACTATGTGATGGTTACAGATATTTTTGTAATTTTATAATTAATAAATCGTTTGTTTTAGGTTTTGTTGGGAATTTTTTTTTTTTTTTTTTTGAGAGAGGGTAACCCCCCACCAAAATACATCAATGCGCTGAGCGTATCTCGAGAAAAGTATTACGACTACATCACTGACAGATACTCGTTTGGTTGTTATGAATTCAAACCTTAAAATTCTCGTGTGTACTCAATTAATATGTTTGTAAGCTTTAAAATCGCTGTTACATATTATATTTGATTTTTTTTATATTGCCGTAAACTGACATCATTACTCATCACTTACAAAATCACAACATTTTAAACGCATATACAAAACATTTGAAAACAATATTCTTTCCCTGGAGACCAAACCTACAATATCGTTTTTGTGGTAAGTTATTATAATAAATAGAAGGTACGTATTTAATTAAAATTACAATTCTTATTTTATATTTTTTTTTCTACTTCATTGACACGTACTTATGTATTTTTACCCTCAATAATCTAATAAAAATAACCATCCGAGTATATATTAATTTCAATTATTTAATAGACAAATTACTATTGACTATAAGGCAGGCTTTGTATTTTTCTAAGCTAAAGTTAATTCCCATTATTTTATTTTATAAAACCCGAGCCGGTTCGTAATAATTAACAAATCATAAAGGAACAATTTTTTTTAGAACTGAATTAATTGATTATTACGACAATATTGTCGCATCGATGTAATAAAGACGTATCGGAAAATTTATCAATATTCATCTAACACAATATGTGGTGTATAATTTATGATTAATGTTAACGAAACGGTTGAACGATATAAAAATTGTATAATAAATATATATATATATATATATATAGGTTAGGTACGTTTTATACGGTGCCCGGGATCGCGGTCGGTGAACGTAACATAGCAACAGTACACACGGCAATATTGTGTTCAAAATGTACAATATATATATATGTACAATTTCCCAGCTTGTCCGGGCATCGACCACCCTGACTATATATGTATATTATTATTGTACCGAAATAGCAGCGACTACCCGGCCGGGGAAACGTTGTAGTCGCGAAACCGGCCGAACGAAAATCAATAATAAACGGACGCGACGCGATAGCGGTCCGTCACGTGCTGCCCCTGTCGGCGGCGGCGGCAATCGCAGGCAGCGAGCGAGAAAATACGACGACGTCGAGTCTGATGCCAGAGCGATGCGGCTCGCTGGCAACTAGCGAGTCCGTCGTGCGCGTACGTACGCCACTACTCCGCCGCCGCACCACCGCCAACGAGCCGTGCGCCGCCGACAAATACTGTTGCTGCGCAAAAACGTCACTCCGCTACCACCTCACCACCACCGCACCGTACGCCATGGACCAATATTATTGCTGCGCAACAACGTACTACAACAGCACGCTCACCGCTTACCGCTACATCACACCGTGCTTACCGCGAAGACTTCTCCCCCACCACCATCCCCGACGCGCAACTGTTGGCCACCACGGGCCATCTCATCGGGCCCGCGATATCTTTCCGTTACAACCGCGGACCCGCCGTACTATCCCCCGTACCGCGCGCACAAGCCCACCCAGCACCGGCACCGGCCGTCCCACCGACACAATCATCACTATACCCCACCACCGACATGTCATCGTTCCGTCTCGCCGTACAATCTCGCCGCCGCGGCAGCCGCTACCGCCGTCGTCAACGCGTTTCCCTGTTGCCGCCACGCGCGCCACCTACGAACCGCCTTCGCCCACCGTACATACAATCGGGGTACGACTTCACTCCGCGTTACGATCGCGCGCACCTCCTCACCCGCCCAACCATGACGTATCGACCGTACAACGAGTGTAGTCCCAGCGCACGGTCGACACCGCGTCCCACCGCAATATCTATCGTGTGCCGTGGCGCGCGCTACCTATACCTAACCGTGTCCGCCCGGCCGCCCGAACGTCGCACCACCGCAGCGGCGCAGCCACCATCCGCGCACCACTCTCCGCGCTCTCACGCCACGACCCTGGATGACATTCCCTTTAACTGACTGACGTGGCTGTACATTGTTGCTGTTGCCGCGGGCAAATCAATCGATACTATGTTCAAACGGTGAGAGAGAGAGAGAGAGAGAGAGAGAGAGAGAGAGAGAGAGAGAGAGAGAGAGAGAGAGAGTGAGAGAGAGAGAGAGAGAGAGAGAGAGTGAGAGAGGTCATCCACGATAACGCGCCGTTTTATTCCATCGTGCACGCACTACATCGATCGGCGTAAAAGGGGAAAAATTACTGTCGACAGTATAATAACACCATTTAAAATTAAAGGACACCTGTCTGATCGCTATGCGAATCCGGTGATTCTCGAAGTAATTCCTTTAGCAAATATTGATTAATGATTACAATATTGCCATTAATAATAATAATTGTCATTGTTCACAACGAAAAGTAAAATAGTCATACAAAATATAAAATTCACGATGTTTATCATGTATATCATATCTAGTTTTCATTTAATTAGTATTATTTAGTTATTCCTATCACTTTTGTTAGAAAATACTTAAAATGTAATAAATACATATAATAAATAATCATAGTATCACAACTTTCACAACCCACGGTTAATCAAAAAATAAATGTCAAGTTTGAAAAACAAAATGCTAAAGCAGTCGAATTATTTTATATATTGCTAGAGCTAAATCGCTAATAATACACATTATACCTAACTGCATAATAATTTTATATCGTTTATCGTTATATCATACAAATATCTGTTTTTTAGAGTTTTGCGCACCTAATCTTGCACATAATCTACCGAATAGAAACAAAACTATGATTTTTATGACGAGTTTTTCTTATTAATGTAATTGTTTTTTTTAATATCATATATCAATACATATATTTAAATTGGTTAGTGTTGAAGTAATATTATTATAATTATGTAAGTTAGTCTAATCAGGCTAATTTAGATTGATTTAAATTAAATAATGAATACCTGCTCTCGAAAGAAATATATTTTAAATTGTCTATAAAAAGTGATGGGATAAGTATAAAAAATGAAACTGCACAATAGACTTGATAATTTGACATTAACATTAGATATGATAATTTATAGGTACCTATCGTGAATTTAATATTTTTTGTTTTTATTATAAATAAAGCTACAAACATCGTGGGTTATTAGCCCTAAACCTAATCTACATCAAATGGAAAAAAAAGAAAGAAAAAAACAAATTGATAGTTAAAGATTATTTTTACACTGTTAACATTTATTCATGAATGTAATTTATTTAAGAATGTAATGATTTTGGTGTTGTTATTTTAATTAAATGATTCCTCCATATTCCGGTGATATTTCTAGGTTTTTTCTTGTGTCTGGTACTTTGTACAATTTTGGATGATGTGTTGGATTGAAAGGTCAGTATGGCATTCTTCAAAAGTGGACGGAGGGTTTTTGCTGATGAGAAACGAGTGTGTTAAGAATGAGTGTCCGATTTTGCTAATTATTGTGATGACAACTTTTTGTGTTTAATTTTATTATGTTTAGCTAATAACTAGTCAATATGAACATGTGAATAATGACTCATCCATTGTTACTATTAATCAATATTTTCTGAAGAAATACTATTTATATTTTAAATTAAAAACTATTCGAAATATCCAATTGATAAACATAATATATATATATAGCTACTAGATGAAAATCGAAATTTACTTCTATTCACGATTTGGGTCAGTTCAATACTTTTTGTTATGAATATATTTATATCGTTAGATTAACGATTCAGTATTATACAAATTATACATAACTTATGTTTACAATTTATGACTATATAGTCAGTATACTCATTAGTGTAATCACTATAATATTAAAATTTAAGATACATATTTCTCTCCGGATAAGATTTGATTTTAATATATTTTCAGTGACTTTTCAGTGATTATACTGTACTATTATATTTTGGGAATATTTTTATAATAAGTCCATCATTATACCGAAAAAAATTGTTGCCACCACTCTTTGTGTTCGTGTATCACTATTTCATGTTATATTGATACCGCACGCCCGAGCCATAAATAAAACCACGAATAGATTTATATTGAACGTCACAAGTTCACAATTCACAACAACAATTGCTTGAAATACACGTTCAACCAACAATTAAATATATTCAGCGGTTTACGGGGGGGGGTGGGAAGGGATGTTTTAGATGTAAAAACACCCGCTTTGACTGTGTTTATTTAGTACTACTATTGAGTTGGTGTGTAATAAAATGATATAAGAAAAATCATCTTTATATTCAATCATCATTACGAACTTGGAATGTTAGGCTAACTAAGGCATTTTACCCTGTGTCGCCACCCCATGGATACTGCTACTTTTATACACACAATCATTCATTTGTCGTAGTGAAGCCTTTTCCCACGATATTACATTATTATAATATTGGAGTGCTGCATCTCCACAAAAGGCCATACTAGTGTGGGGCTCTCGGGTCACCGTGCATGTGTGGCGCATCTGTAAAAACTTCACAACGTCACAAATCGGAACAGGTGGAAGGCCTACACGCTTCCATTCAGAAAAATTGTTTGCGTAAATCGTTATAACAAGTGGCCGTCGTCGGGGAGCATAAATAGAACATTACAATATACCTAAACTACTACCGCCGTCCGCCGTTGTCGCAGTGGTAACAGGTAGTCGCCGCCTGTTACTCGCAATTTATTACGTCACCATCTTGTTATGCTGTTATATTATTATTGATGGCAGCAGCAAATGGCGACAAAACAGTGTATTGAACGTATAATGGTTTTCGCGTGTATAATTCAATTTCAGGTTTTAGAATTCTTTAGGTTTTGATTTTATCTCGTAATAATTACTCTATAGGCATTCGAAACGGTTAATTGCAAATTGTAATTTTATTATCAGTGGAAAGTCTGTTCCGTAAGTTTTGCCTTAACGCCATAATTATTTCAACCAAACACAACAAATGTTTAGCTAATAAAAGCTGTTTTCATTGACATATATAATAATTATAAAAAAATTTCTTAAAATTAATAATAAATACTAATGTTTGTTTTTTTTTCCAAATTGGCTATATTATAATAAAGTATAATTTATAATATTTCCTATAGCAATACACAAGTCAACCACTGTTGTATGCCACACAATTCATAAAATGTTATTTTAATGAGTTATTATTAAATTATTAGTCTTTACGGCACTTAAATAATAAATGCATGATTTACGTAGGTATACGTTATGGTGACAGTAACATATTTTATATTATACTTATGTATATACGATATACAATATAATATAAGATATTCAATGTAATATACTAAAATCAAATATGTTTACAAAATATCTATAATAAAATAATTTGTTTACTGTACATTTTGACATAAACAGTTAATATGAATTTCTAGGGCTAATAACTTTTCTCTGCACTGTAATGTTCATTTGAAAATTACATTTTTAGTAATAAATATAATAAATATTTTATTATTTATAATTCATTTGACATCATTTTTAGTTGGGCAATCGGATATAATATAAAAAATAAATAAGCAAAATAAATGAATAGCGATTAATGAAAATTATCAAAAATAACAGACTAAAGAAATCTACTAGTAGGAGAGGTGCTACATCAGGAAAGACTATATTTATTTTTAAATTAATAATTATTAATATATGAAAATATTTACATATTATTACTTTTAATAATAGTAAATTCAAAAAATATAAAAAAGGGTAAATATTATATTAAATTATTTAAGTCAAATTTACAAAAATGTCCGCATGATTGTACCCGCACTCCTAAGGATGTACAGGTATACATTTTAAGTATAAAGAATAAAAATAATTTGTTTGTAATGTTTGAAATATTAAATTGATGTAGAGATGTGTGTTGATTAAAACCGAAAATGCTTAGTATAAACTTTAAATATTAATTTCTTGTGGCAATACATAAATATCAATATTATTTTCTTAAATAATAATTTCCGAACTAATAATTATTTCAACACGAACCGCTGTTGTGTCCGTATCACTGACGAGGTTAAAAAGGTTAATCCATAATCAGAAAACGATAATGTACTTCAGTTTTTAGTTTTATAAAATGTTTTTGAATAATAATAGATTAGTAAAGTCTGTAAATAGTTTCACTCGTACCATTACAAATTATTATATTTAATGACACAGCTTCATAACAAACGAAAATATTGATGAAAAGGTATTTTTTTCTTTAAACATTTCCTAAAATTTATGTGAAAACAAACGCACAATACCGTCACGCAATATATTTATCAACATACAAACTATAGCTTGAATAATTGAATCAATAAAAAATAAATACATTGGTACATAGTAGTTATTTTTTTTTTTTCATTTAATTTACGTAAAACAGTATTATGTTTACCATGTCAATAATTTACACTATCACCAAGAGAATTACGTTTTAGCAACAATAACAACCCTACCGAATTTATTTAGTGCGAATAGATACGAGCACGAAGACACTCTCCGCAACTGGTTCGTGGGCGTGGCTGTATTGGCACCTACTACAGTAGTCAGTCGTATAGCCGTTCCTCAAGACAATACGGTGTTTTTTGTTGTCCGTGACAGTCCGTACCGCTTGATTACAATCCATCGAAAAAAACGTTAAAGAATCATTACAACATTTATACATTATGTCACCTACACATTCAAGACCAAAACCACTTGTGGTAAGCATTAACATAATACAATTACATACTCGTATTTACATACACCGTATATCCGTTTATTATCACACAAATGCAATTACATATAAATCATCACAGAATTCTTTGATATCATTATACTATTCATATTAATAACTACATAAATAATCAGTTACATATTAAATAAAATCTCTAATTCAAAATATTTTTTGTAAACTTTGAGATTTTTGCACGTGTTTTTTTTTTTAAATTGAATATATACGTTTAAAAGTTATAGCTTATATTTTTAAGATTCATAGGATATTATATAAGATTATTTTATTTTAATAGGGACTCAACCAAAAAATGGATTACAAACGTAAGTTGCTCCGTCTCCGAACCATGAAATTAGTGATAAACGGGCTGCGAAGAATGATGCCACCAGGTCCAGCTCTTGACGAAGTTATACAATTGGTTAAGTCTGATTACAAAAAGAATTGGTTCTCAAGACGGTCTACGCCACGTACGTATCGCTCGATATTGAAAATAAAACGGCAAAGACAGGATCAGCAGACAGCTACTCAGTCGGTCCGCAGTCGGTCTGTGCCTCAACCGACTGGTAGACCAGTGACAAATCAACCGATTAATATACCAGTGGATAGACCGATGATTCATCGAACACCGGGCTATCAATTAAGCAATTGGGTGGTCGAAGGCGCAGACGGCACAACGATCTATGGGACCACTAGAATTACGATGAACCGATAAAATTTGACTTAAGGACCATAATCCTGTTTTTTCTTCATAAAAAAAATATTTTCAATGATTAATTATAATTATTTGTTATTGTAATAATAATTTTTATTTGTATAATATATCAAGTTTTAAGAGTTATGGGTATAGTGTAATTATGTAATTTTTTTTTGTAACTTCACTTCATACATTATCTACATCTAAATTTGTTCGTAATATATTCTTTTGTATATATATTTATATTTATATTTATATGTTACTTTCATTTATAGGTACAACGTATCTTCAATTTTCCATTGACATGATTAATTATTTATTAATCTAAAATGAAAAAGGTATATTAATATATAATAATAATAATAGACAAATCATTTTGCTATATATTTAGGTACTTATTACAATTATTATGTGAATATTTCTACTTTATATTATATTTTTCATGCTATGTACGAAAGTATTGAATAATATAAACTCTATCAAAAGGTAACTTACAAAGTAAACAATCCACAAATACACTGTAACTATCTGTAATAATGTAGTTGATTATATGTGGATGATGTATGGCATAAAGGGAATAAGTCATTTTTGGACATTTTCATTTTAAACATAAATTTTGAAGAGAATTTCTTGGTTGCGTTGTTTGGTACTACAATATGTTACGTCTTTGTATTCCTTATCAATCTATCGCGATAGCTATTAAACATAAGTCGTATTAGAAAAAGTGGTGGTTTGAGAAAGGGCACAAGTCAATGTTGTATGTATAATGGATATTGATTACAATATAATATACTATTATTATATTTAAACTATATGCTAGCATTTTTTATCAGTTCTAAATTTCTGATTCTATTTTGGTTATATTATTACAAATTGTGTTTTACAAAATATTTTTTCCCCACGATTATATTATTATTATAGTATTATTGACTGTATTAAAATATATTTTCAACAATTGTTATTTTAATATATATTTTACAATCTTTGCATTATTAGAAATTACAATTACTTATAATGTCTACGTTGCCTAAAGTTTACATATAATTTTAACGTCATGGTTAACGCCTCGGCGTATCACGTACTGTTTTCGTATAACTTATTGATCTTTGCCCGGCCGGGTATCCGTCACTTGTAGTTTCTCCGCTCTCGTGATCGGTGGGTGAATCATCGTTGCACGAGTAAATATAACTCGGCGATGGGGCTGTATTGATCGGTGTTGTCGTAACCGTTGTTGTTGCTGCCACAAGTAGTGCGGTGATTCCGTGAAAATATTCAATTATACCGATTATAGGAGAAGAGTGGGGGTATCCTTGCTCCGGGTACTGTCGACATAATGGGCACTCTTAGATTTATGAGAAATCAAAATACTAAACAAATGTTTATACATATTATGAATATTTTTATTTATTTTAAAATTTTCAAACATAGTAACATTAATATTATTTAGTACAAATATAATATAATATTAGTATATTACACGTTCGTTATTCAGGAATTGATATTTTAAAACTATATTTGTCATGTGTAGATGTATTTTATAATTCATCATTATAATAAAATTATTTAACTTGTTTTTGGAGAAAACTCAACCTGACTGAATTTTGTATATACTGTTATATAAACTTGTAATAATAATATTAGAATATTGAACATTCGCCATTATTTGGGATACAGCATTGTTCATTCTCTAATTTTAAGTAGAAACTTGTTTTACGTATTAATATGTTTTTTCACACATAATGTAAATATTATTATGTTTTAGGACTTGTGTCCGTTTAAATTAAATATATAAATAGGAGTTCGGCTATGTTCGAGAATATTATATTTTGTACTGTTATTCGTTGGTTGTTTGTTTCTACGTCCGTTCTTTTTAATAATTTATACATTTAACGTAAAATTACAATTTGGTAATATGTGATTAAAATACAAAAAAAAAATTAATTCAAAAAATTGAATTGGGATCAAAATAGAATTAGAAAAAAATATTAATAAATCGACGGTTTTTAGTCATATTTAAGCAATTATATATCTTATAACCTTTATTTTCTATAAACAGTGTACCTGAAAATGGTATTTATAATTATTATAAAACTAGTAAAAATTAATAAAACCATACTTACGATTTACCACAGAACAAACTAGATAACTGAATAATTTATCTATAATTAATTTTGTATTGAATCCCGTAGCTCTGACTATAATAGTGTATAGTTCGGCGCAATCCATAAGTTTCTTACAGGTAAAAAGATCTTTTCGGCGGAGTCGATATACACCCCACATTTTCACATCCCCGGAACTTCAAATGTTTTAAATCCAGCACTGAGTCGGGATAATTATTCATTTGTCGAGATATCATTCGTCGAAAACGATTTATATTTTATACAGACCGACGAGATCATGAAAACCGCTCAGTCGGTAAATGGTTTTTTTCTTATCGTTGATACCAGGACGACGAACAAAGTTCAATAAACTCACAAAATGAACTGTAGAGTCTTGCTGCCGCAACAGTGGCTGAACTCGAACTGTATATTATTAGATCAGGCATTATTAATCTTACCTAAACGAGCCATATTATATTTTTTCAGTTTTTCTTGTATTTTTGCAGTCTTCATCACTAAAACGACTTTAAAACACCAGGGACCCATTGCTCTAACCAATTATTTTGGTGACATGCGTGCAAGTATTTTCAATTTTTTTCTGGTGAAATCAGATATTGTACACAATAGGCCTATATTAGGTATTAATTACATATAAAAAAAAATATGAAGACAAACAAAATTAAATGTATAATAAGATAATTACACATTCTGATATATAGTAATATAGTATTTAAATTAGTTATTAATATCATTATATATATATATATATATATATAGGCTGATCCAGCTGACCTCATTCGCTCTGAATCTTTTTTCAAAGTATTGATATCTTAATATATAACGATAATAGATAATAGATAACGAAAAGAATAATTTTACACTAATATAAGTCACCCGTTTTTGGAACTCATTTTATCCGATTTGTACCTCATCCCACTCCTATATCTCACCTAACTCATAGAATTCAGAGTATTCTAATTTAGAGGCATTTGCCGTTGGCCAGCAATACTTAGTTAATATTTTAATTAGTTTTCTACCATTGCCCACATTACATAGCCACATATAATAAAAAACTAGTAATCATTGGTCTACCTCAACCAATGCGTCCACTTACCTCGAGTCATATGTATGATGTTTGTACGTGCCAAATGCTAATTGTATTATAGCTTGTATATGTTACGGTAAAAGTACGAACACCGGAAAAACCTAAGATTTACCAGTAAATCCTACGTTTTTCCGACTGCTGTCGGTAAATATCCGAATTTTGGACTTCTCGAACTTTTACCGTTTGATCTCGGTAAAAACTAGGATACACAAAACAGTTTGGTAAACAATCAGTATTAGCTAAAGTCCGAAATAGTATGAGATTTTCTCCTTTGCAAAAATTGAAATTATTATTATATCCTAGGTAATTTAATTACAACAAATATATTGAGACAATTTTTATTATGATTAACAACAAATTATATTATTATTATTACAGATTATGCTTATTTAAATTTATGTAATTTTCAATAGGTACAATATATTTTTATTATTATTAAAAATATTTGTTATTGTAATTACTGTAAAATTATAATGAAACAAGTATATTTTTATTACTTCAATTGTTAGTTCGTGCAGACAATTGGCTATTGTGGAATCTCGAGTTGCACAATACATTTTTGAATCGACATTTTCATCGATTTGTAATACATTTTCTTAAATATTTGCACCATATTAAGTGTTTCTATAGTTTATCGATTCAATATCATTATAAAGTTCGTAAAACCTGGTGTGATTCATAGAGTATGCTATTCACAACGCGCACGCGATTGTAATACGTATCAGTGTATTATAAAACCTATTGTTCATTTAACACTGTGTTGTACATTCTTATAGGAACACCTTTTATCACATCATTAAGGTAGATATACTTTATTATAGGTACCTTTTTGGCTAATTTATTAATTGTATGATTTCGTACACGTGTCAAGGTCAAAAAGGTCTTTTATTATCGTGTAATAAAGTCGCAATGATATTTCCCAAAGTTAATCTAAGTAAAATATCACTTTTTACACAATTGTTTCAATTTAAGCAGTAGTATTTATTAATAAGAACATTTGTTATCACTTATCATAATTCACAATATATTTGTTGAAGTTAAAACTATTGAGTATATAATAATAATTTTGATTTTTATAAGGGAAACAATTTCAGATTTTTATACTAACACTAATTTGTTTATCCTAAGATTTACTAAATCACATATGTAAAAGTCCGAACTCATAAAATCATTCGGACTTTGGTCTTTGACGAAACTATTTTGTGTATTCTCTTTAGTTCAAGTATCGTAGTATCGCATGTACTCGGGTCAATTGGTTATTGTATTATTAATATTTTAATGATTTTATGTACAGTGGAATAGAGAGAAAAATTAGCGAAAAAAGAAAAAGTCATTCAAAACTATACGCGATGAGTATTTCAAAAACATTTTTAAAATCTTCCCCAATAGGTACAATCAACATTTATATGTTTAATGGTAAATAGTATGTAGTATTATTTGCTGTATTGTACAGTTGTGTGAATATTGCCTAATCGACCTACCGGTAATCGGGATTTTCCCGGTAGGCCCCGTGAATATTATTATGTGAGTCCCCATACACGAAAATGTAAAAATTATAACTTCATAATAACGATTTATACGTTATGGTTTTATGGTTATATAGTATTAAACGTATTAAAAACCGTATTCTAATACTGACGATAGGTAACTCTGTATAGTTCTCGTAAAAACGGATATATTATAATTAAATTATAAATACATAATTATAACAAAATTAATGAACCATAATAATAATATTAATTATGAATTACGATTAATTTTCAACGAGAGTACAGTTGAAAACTGATAATGATTGTTTTGATTATAAACATAAATACTCAATTTTAGATTCTGAACGGAGTGATGGAATCTATTGATTTTACAATGATGTGTTTTTTTTTTTGTGTGTCTGACAACACCTTTTTTTGCAGTAAAAATGCTTCGATTTGCTTAAACAGCAACTTTTCTGAAAGGAAAGTGAATGTAAATGGTACTTAGTCAAATCAAAAATCCAACTTCTTTAATACTTTTTGAAAAAATCGAAAAAAACGATAAAAAAATAAGGAAATTGGAGGTGGAGTGTACCTCGTTTATAGGATAGGTCAATATTACAATGGATTAGTTAAATTTGAATGCAATGATATATATCATTGTAAACGAATAACGATTCTGAACGGAGTTAATATGTTTGTCTAAAATGTGTATATAATAATATAGTATTTTATATTTAAATTGAATTTTAATGCAATTTCGTAAAAATTTAAGATTAAAACAGTCATAAAATTTTTTCTTTTAAGTCTGGTAGAAATTTTTTTATATATTTTTGAAGAAAAGCATATGGGCAAACTAGTGTTAAAATTTTGAACCTTAAGTATAAACAGGCAAAATTTTATGAATTTTTAACCACAAAATAACTTGCAAATTATTACGATTTTAACATATTTTATACAAATTTGAACTTTATGGTCTTATAAAAAAAATTTGAGAGAAACCATCTCCAATATTTTTTAGTTACACTAAGTGTAACTTATATTTTATCCTTTAATACATTTTAAAGAGTTTTCGGACAGCCAAAAAAATTTTATAGATATTTTAAAAAAAAAACTTACAAAAATCAAAAATTTAAATTGTCTATAAATAAGTCAAAATATGTCAAAATACTTTGAAAACTTAACCATGTATAGAGAACACCAATATAAAGATTTGGTGAAAATTTCAAGTTGTTGTGGTTTTTCGTTTTTGAGTTAGAGCATTTTAAAAAAATGTAGTTTGTAAAAACGTGATTTTGCGTAATATTTCCCGTTTTTTCGTAATTTTTTTATTGTTTTTTTCGATTTTTTAAAATTTATTGAAAAAGTTGCATTTTTGACTTGCCCAAGTACCATCTACATTCACTTTCCTATCAGAAAAGTTGCTATTTAAAAAAATCGATGCATTTTTACTACCAAAAATCGTGTCCTCAGACACAAAAAAAAAAAACACACATCATTGTAAAATCAATAGATTCCATCACTCCGTTTAGAATCTAAAATGGGAAATTTTATTCAAAATCACGTTTTTACAAACTACAATTTTTTAAAATGCTCTAACATAAAAACGAAAAACCGCAAAAACTTGAAATTTTCTCCAAATCTTTATATTGGTGTTCTCTATACATGTTTGAGTTTTCGAAGTATTTTGACATATTTTAACTTATTTATAGCCAATTTAAATTTTCGATTTTTTAATTTTTTCTTTTTTAAACACCATTAAAATTTAATTTGCTTTCCGAAAACTCTCGAAAATTTAATACAAGGTTTATAATAAGCTTAACTTATTTTCACTAAAAAATATCGATGATCGTTTCACTCAAATTTTTTTTATAAGCCCATAAATCTCAAATTTGTATGAAATGTATCAAAATCACGATAATTTGCATGTTATTTTGTAGATAAAAATTCATAAAATTTTTTCTGTTTATACTTAAGGTTCAAAATTTTAATTCTAGTTTGTCCATAAGCTAATCTTCAAAAATATATTAAAAAATGTCTACTGGACCAAAAGGAAAAAATTTTATAACCGTTTGAAATTAAAATTTTTACTAAATTGCATACTATTGCATTATATTTCAATTTAAATATAAAATACTATATTATTATATATCCATTTTCGACCAACATATTATCTCCGTTCAGAATCGTTATTCGTATACAATGATATCTATCATTGCATTCAAATGTAACAAATCCATTGTATTAATGACCTATCTTATAAACGAGGTACACTGCACCCCCAACTGTACAACAAAGCGAGGCCCACCCGTTTTTAATAGTGAGACTGAGACACGTACTTTTTATAAATTGTGTTATTTATTCAAATGATCATTTAAAAGTGCTGCATTAAAAAGAAACAGAAGGCATCAAGATTTGTTGCTTAAATGTGGCAACTGTACAACGAAAACAAATAACGAATAATTCGTTTTAAAACGACGTACATGATTGTCTATTATAGCCAATAGGTATTTATTAAATTTTCAATTAGGAAAATGATGTCATCTAGGTTTTAGTTTCTAGAAATTACTTTTTAGAAGGAAAAATATATTTTATTTTGTATAAATATTAGATAAATAAATGAAATTATAATATTACGATTAACAATGTAATATTAATTTTTTTAAATAATAATAATGAAAATGTATTTAAATATAATTTTAGAATAATAATTGAATTACCATAATTTCAGTGGGTTTATGGAACTATTTTCATTTCCTTGTGAAGCTATGTAAATACACTGTATATTATAGTATAATAAATAAACATACAATTTAAATACAAATGTACAATTATAAAATTGATATTTTAACCTGTTATTACCTATTTATTTAAGAATAGTTTTATTATATTTTGATGTTGGTTTCAATTTAAATATGATAGAATAAAAAATAAAATTTAATAGTTGTAAATGGGTAGCTATTTGCCAGGTAATCAATGAATTATGCCTAAATAATATGTAAATTGAATTTAATAATTTTTAAACATTTTAAATATTCTTATAATATACATTTATATTATCTACACACTATATTTAGGTATTAAGTGTATAATAATAAGCTAGACATTAAGTATTAACATTTTCGAAACAAATAAACACATTTTATATCTAGATTGGTTGTATGTATGGTGAACTAAGGAAAGGAGATGACAATATTAAAGATGCTTTTTTATCCTATAATATATTAAATGTATACATATAATTTAAATTGTGGTATATTTAGAATATGCAAGTAATGATGAAGAGTTAATATCATGTAGTCATAGTACTAATATAAGGGTAAAATATTGTGTAGTTTGCTGCAATGTTCCCAAAATGAATGAAAATATTATTAAATGGTATTTTGTTGTTTAAACATTTCCTAAAATGTACGTGAAAACATGTACGCACAACACCCTCACGCGATATATTTATCAACACAGTAGTATGTTTAGGATACCAATAATTCACACTATTACCAAAACAAGTGCATTTTAACAACAATACCAACCCTACCAAAAATTATTTAGTGCGAATAGGCATGAGCACAAGGGTGCTCTCCGCAACTGGTTCGTGGGCGTGGCCGTATTAACACGAGGTGTGTGCCTACTGTGGTGGTGGTCAGTCGTGCTCCCGTCCCTCAAGACATTACGGTGTTTTTTGTTGTCCGTGACAGTCTGTGCCACTTGATTGCAATCTATCGAAAACAACTTGAAAGAAACATTACAAAATTTATACATTATGTTATCTACACATTCAAGACCAAAACCACTTGTGGTAAGCATTAACATAATACAATTACATACTCGTATTTACATACACCGTATATCCATTTATTATCACACAAATGCATTTTAACGCAAGAAAGAATAGGTAGGTGCGATCTAAATATTATATTTTCCGACTTTTGGGCATATTTTACATTACCATAATGGCATAACTTTCTGCGTAAATATTATCGCTCATACTTTTTTATAATGGCAAAACCGTTGGCCGGTAGTCGTAGGTATTATCATGATAAAACAAACGGATGTGTTATCACATGGTTCAACTTGCGCATTTACGTAAATATGACCGATGCTTTGCTACGCTTATCACTATAATTGTTACCTATGTAAAAATTATCAAATTTACATATAAATCATCACATAATTATTTGGTATCATTATACTGTACTCATATTAATTATTGCATTATAAATCAGTTACATATTAAATAAAATCTCTAATTCAAAATAATTTTTGTAACATTTGAGAAATTTTCACGTGGTTTTTTGTATTTTATTTATTTTTTTTTTTTATTGAACATATAAGTTTAAAAGTCATAAGTTATATTTTTAAGATTCATAGGATATTATATAAGATTATTTTATTTTAATAGGGACTCAACCAAAGAATGGATTATAAACGTAAGCTGCTCCATCTCCGTTCTATGAAAATAGTGATAAAACGGCTGCGAAGTATGATGCCACCAGGTCCAGCTCTTGACGAAGTTATACAATTGGTTAAGGCTGATTACAAGATGAATTGGTTCTCAAGACGGTCAACGCCGCGTACGTCTCTCTTCTTATTGAAAAAAATACGACAAACACAGAATCAGCAGACAGCTCGTCAATCGGCCCACAGGCAGCCTATACGTCAACCAGTTAGTAGGCCAGTGGTGCGTCAACCAGTGGATACACCGATGATTCATCGCACTCCGGGCTATCAAATATGCAATTGGGTGGTCGAGGGCGCAGACGGCACAACGATCTATGGGAGTACTAGGATTACGATGAACCGATAAAAAGTGACTTAAGGACTATAATCCTGTTTTTTCGTCATAATATATAATTATTGTCATTGATTAATTATAATTATTTATTATTGTTATAATAATTGATATTTGTATAGTACCTTATGACTTAAGGGTTATTGGTAGTATAATAATGTAATTTTTTTATAACTGGACTTCATACATTATCTACATCAAAATGTATTCATAATATATTTTTCTTATATATATTTATATATATTTTTATCTTTGGCTTACATTTATATGTTGATTTGGTGGACATTTATAAATAAATAAATAACAATTATAAATCGATAACAAAGTCATTGATCATTTCAAATTTGACTCATTGGTATATGAATGCTATAGAAACCCCAGGTATAATTAGATATAAAATTATTTCGTATTGTAATGGCTTTTGATTACTAGAACATATCGAATTTAAAATTATATTTTTAACTAAAATCTATTGCATTTATTGTTACATAAAAGTTTTCAATTTTTTTAGTTTACTGTGATTTTTTAGTTCAGTGTACATGACGTACGTATGTTACAGCCTACTGGTATACCCATGTAAGTGAGTTCGAAGATTCATACAGTAAACACGATGATCCATCGTTGGTATTATGTGTGATAACATAAATGTCCACAACAACACTGTGGCCAATAAAGAAGTCGTAAGGTTATAACAGATTGGTACTTTTAAATTGCAGTAAACAATCTTTTTATAGTATGAGAAATAAGGTAATTATTAATGTTCTATAATTCAGAACAGTCAGTAAGACATTAAAATGGTTTTTTATTTATGCAGTCAAATCCCAAAATGGATTAGTATACATTCTTCTCCTTCTTTCTTCACAAATATTATGTAAATTGCAATTTTTATTTTGTGATAAATATTATAATGATTCCTATATACCTATTATCTACGTTATACATACGCAACTATGGTATGTATTTAAACTGCAAATTCAAGTTTTGATTTTTAACCTATGACTAATGTTGTTGTTTTGTTTCTTCGTTACTTGATGAATTAATAAATAAATACCTACGCTTAAAAGAGCAATAAATTAAAAATTATAAAAAATATAAAAAATATATTTATATATTATTATAAAACGATAAATAAATAATTACCCTACATAAAATAAAACAAAATATATATTATTAATTAATTTTGTTTTACATACGTAACATTTATTCTATAGTTTATAGTACATTACGTTCATTTATAGGTACAACGTATCTACAATTTTCCGTTTACATGATTAACTATTTATAAAACCAAAATAAAAAAGAGATATTAATATAATAATAATAATAGACAATGAGTTATTATTCCTCGTGCAACAATGATTTAGCCACCGATCACGAGAGCGGAGAAACTACAAGTGACGGAAACGGCATGGGGGTTACCCGGCCGGGCAATGATCAATAAGCTTTACGAAAACAACATGTGACACGCCGAGGCGTTAACCATGACGTTAAAATTATGTGTAAACTTAACACAATGTAGACAATTTTTTCTTTAGAACATTACAATTGATTTTTCTACGTTAAATTTGAAAACTACATGATAAAGAAAAGTGACATTATACATTTACGGAGTGTATTCGGTATATAAAAAATATTAATTTCTAAAAAGCTAAAGAACCATCATTTTTTAAATTATAAGAAATACGCCTGTTACCTATACATGTCCCCAATTTGATATATCTTGTGAGTAATAACGGAATTTATTATCTTAATAATGTAGGTTTAACTTTTAATCAAGGATAGTGCACAAATTCTTATGCTTAAATATTTTGGAAGTATATTATATTTCTATACAATGCTAATATAAGTATTTATTATACATTTTAAGTTTTATGATTATTATTAATCATAGAATAAAAACTAAATCGCTAATATTGTATAACCGAAAATCGTCGAAATACCCGATTTTGTACCGTCCAGAACATGTAAAACTGCCAGTGACTAGATTTTAACGGGTGCCTGTACTTTTAGACTAGTTCGATTAAATTTACCAATTAATAGATATTAGATGGTAATTTTACGTCATAAGTAATTGTAATTTCTAACAATGTAAAAATTGTAAAATATATATTAAAATAACAATTGTTGAAAATATATTTTAATAGAGTCAATAATACCATAATAATAATATAATGGTGAGGATAAAATATTTTGTAAAATACAATTTGTAATAACAGGCTTTTGTCACCACTCACCAGAATATTATTAAATATAAAAATGTAGTATTTTATTTTAAAAATGAATCTTGTTAAAATTAACAACTGTAATACTTATTACTATTTACTATTCTGAAAATATTATTAGAAACATTTTTTTTTCTCATACATTTCGTTTTTAATATACCATTAACTGTTGTGAAGTTTTTAAAAAATTTCTACTAAATTAACTTAAAAAGCAATTGTTTGATAGAGCACTGAAATTTAAGCTAGTGAACATATAAGTATTATATTTAGTAAGGAATCAATTTATTCTAGGTTCCTATGGTAATAAAATCATTAAACTCTTATATTATCCAATATATTTAACATATTGAAATATAATTTTCGTTAGTTCATTGTAAAACATTAAGAAGCAACCTTAAGAGTAATCGAGTAATCTATTGAAATAATTTTATTAACTTTTTTTTTTGTGGAGCAGCGTTAAAAAAATGACTTCAGAATTTGACGACTTCGAAAAAGAAATAAATTACCTATTGGATATTTTTTATAAAATTATAATACCAAACTCAATTAAATCATACCATGATGAGTACAGCAATGACTTTGTCAATGAAATTCGAACCTTGTTGATGAACTTTCTTCACGAACAAATGGATTTATATATGAATAGTAAGGAATTAATGGATCAAAAACAAATAGTTATTGATCTGAAATATGTAATGCGAGTATGCTATATAATATAGGTGAAGAAGATACTGATTTTAAACTAGTCGTGCAGACGGAACTTCAAGTCATGTACAATTTTGTGGAACGTTTTACAACTGAAAAACTTAAATATTCTCCTAAATTAATTTTAAAAGAATTTTGTGAGATATTTGAGTCCATCGATAAATCTACCCAAACATCCGTAGAAAATATTTTGAATCGAAAACCAGGCGAGTTGTGTATATCAGTTTTCAAGGTATTGGTATATCCGTATTTTATGTGTATGCACGATACTTTTCGTATAGAGATTGAAAACTACGGAATGTCAGTTCATTTGAGACCTACATTCGACACCGAATCCGACAGTAATTATTATGATATGTATGTACCTTATGTTTATTACATATGTGAAACTGAAGTGAATAAATAGTGCTAATCGATTCATAGGGTCCATAATTTTATAAATAATTTGAGAAAAATCGGAATTCACATTTTAGAAATTCAAGAAGATGCCGAGGACGAAGTCACTAAAACGAGTAATGCCAAAAAACTTTTTAATATTGTAGAAATGGCGGTTAAGAAAGTCTGCATTAGACTTTTTTGTGTATAAATTTTTGATTTTTATATTGATTCTGGGGGATTTATACGGATATATCGTGACATTAAATAGTTTTATGAACAGAAACCTGTTAAAGCAAAATGTTTTGTTTTCAATTTTTTTAATACTTAACTAATTGTGGTGCAATTATCAATTGAATTCATATAATCATAGTTTTCTATAGTAACCTGTACTAATATATTTTAATACATTTTATGATCACAAAAACCACCCTCCTTTTAATAAAAAAAATATTTCTTTAGTGGTAGTGTTATTATCAATTCCTATAACGATTTATACCACATGCCCACACCCCAGACACACAGATAATAACAGAATGATAATTTTAATAAGTTAATGGTAACAGTTAGTCAGTAAGTAATGTCGAGTGCAGCAGCATACACAAACCACTTGTTATGTATAATGTATATTCTCATGGCAGGCGATCATCTCCATAATCCTATGTGTTTACATGTACGACTGCGTGTACAATTTAAATAGTTTATCATTTTGTTTTTTGTTTTTTCACCTTTTTCGGTGACATGGGTACATATTACAAACGTTTCGATTCCGACAGCTATAATATACCCCTCCCACTTTATAATTTATGGATACATCATCGTCGTCGCCATGTAATGTATGTAACGTTCTCTTTAATGCAAATGACAAAAATAATATAGAAAATATTATCATATTTGGATGTGAATATTTAATTTAATCCTCATTAAATGGCTATAAAAATACCTGTTGTATCATTACAAATTGAAAATTAAATTAATTTTCGTAAGACAATATTTACTCATAAGAACTTTATGTATAAAAATGTTCTACTGTAGAGTGTAGGTATTTCAGTTTATTATTTTCTGTGTGTAACATACTTTTGGTTCAAGCATAATTTGATAATGTTTTATTGTCAATTTGCATTAAATATTGTTTATTACGATTAGTATTTATGTATACACAAATGCGTATGCAAGAACGTCAGATATATGCGCAATTTTTGTAGACAACTTGGACTCATAATACTCATAAAAAATACTTATTATTTTCTGATTCCCAAGTGAATTGGTCAGATTGAGCGATTAACTTCACGCGTACCTTTATACATTGTCTATCTGTAATAGTTCGACAAATATAATTATTAGTCTTTTTAAATACTGCTGTTTTTTAGAGTTTTGACATTACTTATTTGGATGTTTCATTAAAATAGTGTAAACTACAATTATTCATGTATAGGTGTATCATTTAAATTGTTTAGAATTAGCTCAATGATATTTCACCTAAAAACTCAAAAATGTTTCTATCGCTAAAGTATTTTTAGACCTGCTTAATGTACTTCATGCACGCCGTCCGCCATTTTGGTGCTTTTATGTGCAAAAATAAAATTACAAACAAAAAACGACGAAACCAATCACACAGGTCTCACGCGGTCACGCGTCCATTTTGCATAATTTCGCAAAGCAGTTTTCGATCACATCGCCGCCCATCACTTCAGTATATCGATCAGTAATAATCGGTTAGACTATGTAAACAGTGCACTCGTGCGAATACGACATTTTAATTTTTTTGCATAAATTCACGGAGTCAATTTATAGTATTTTGAATCATATGTATTTCGTGAATCTGAACATTATTCTATCTCGGTAGTTTTGATTTTTTCTAGGATACCATATATATATATATATATAATTACTGTCGTCACTACCGAGATGTAATATATAACAATGAGTACTATAATATTTGTTTATTAATGGTTGGCACCCAAAGTCATTTACATATTAATTATGGACGATGTTATGGATTTTTATAATATGCAGCCTATATACTCATAAGGTTTATGACATTTTTAAATGATAAATATGGTCATATTATACGGATTCCATTTACACTAATATACAAATCTATAATAATACATTTTAACCTAAGCGTGTACAGCAAATATTTATTTTATGCGCTGTTAATATTATATTTTATTTTCATTATTAGATATAATGTTACTAACCTATTTAAACTAAACTATTTACACATAATAAAATATTAATAATATAATAATTGATTAACGATCAAGTTTGCTTTATTTTTTTATTACTTTAATCATTCGAAACACTATATTATTTCAAATTCATAATAAACTCAAGCAGAATAATAATTGTGGCACGGTGTAGCCGACCGATTTCCCGCAGTCCCTCTCAGTCACCGCACGGCCAGCTAGGAGTCGGATGGATGACCACACGACTAGCAACCGACGTTGACCATACATACACACATACCCACATGGTTAACCCACTATAGTTAATAAGACCTACAACAAACGATCATGGACGACTTGTGGCTAAGCTGCCATCCCTCCCTAAAAATACACCAGTTAAAAAAATGAAATAAAATAAAATAATCATTATTATTATAATTCATAGGTGGTGCTACGTGGTGTTACTTACGTAATGCAAATTGTTGAATAGTTGAACTTAAAAACACACAGATTCCCAATGATTTTTGGAGCCCTTTCAATCATCATATAACATAACATACGATTAAAAAACTTACCTAGAATTGCCTAGAGTTGATAAATATATTATTAGCTTTTTATGACCTTAAACCCAACTTTTGATTTTCATTTTTAAAATGATACAGTAATAATGGATGGTGAATTAATAAACACTTATTAGGTCCAGAAGTAATTGAATACGTAATTATTTTACCAATAATTACCTATACAGATTGTATTAGACCTATACATACCACTGGTATAAATAACGATCAGACATTAGACATTTGTTATGTGGCATCGATATTCGTGACAAAGAATTTATTCGTACTCGACTAACAACAATAATAATTGTATACAATATTAATAACTATTAAAAAATCGTCGAAAAAGTTTAGCTTTAACATAAATTCAAGCTACGAAAACGAAATACAATTATTGTATTATTAATTTTTTATTAAGTGTAAATAGTTTAGTTTAAATAGGTTAGTAACATTATATATAATAATTGAAATAAAATATAATATTAACCGCGTACAAAATAAATGTTTGCTGTACACGCTTAGGTTAAAATGTATTACTGTAGATTTATAGATTACTGTAAATGGAATCCGTATAATATGACCATATTTATCATTTAAAAATGTCATAAACTTTATGAGTATATAGCTGCATATTATTAAAATCCATAATATCGTCCATAATTAATATGTAAATGACTTTGGGTACCAACCATTGGTAAATAAATATTATAGTACTCATTGTCATATATTACATCTCAGTAGTGACGACAGTAATTATATATATGGTATCCTTGAAAAAATCAAAACTACCGAGATAGAATAATGTTCAGATTCACGAGGTTTATTATATTTCACAAATTTTTTAAAATACTATATATAGTTATGTTATAAATATCTGACATCACACCCCACTATAATATATTAAATGTTACAATTTTCATTATACGTAATGTACATAATAAACCCGATTCATATTAGCATTACCATTTACCATAATTACCGATAATATTGTACTTTTATTGAAATAAAATTAGTAAAATTACACTAATTATTTTAATATTATGTCGTGCCACATGGTTACAATCAATATTTATTATTATTTAGAGCGTAAAACCTTAAAATTACAATTAATTAAAGAGTAGATTGAAGTAGATTAATTTCGTTATTTAATATTTAATTTGTAAAAAACACATTTTATTCAGTATTAATGTGATTGAATTGCCCTATTATCGATTACATACCTATGTGGGGTCCTAGGTAGGACAGTGGAATATTTGAAAACATTTTGATGTGTCATAAAAATTTATTTATAAAAATATCTACAACACTAAATCGCCTGATAAATATGTTGCCACATACTTATTAAGATGTTGGTTAATGATTAATGATATCCATCGTTCTAATGGTAGTAATCTTTTGTCCGTGCGTTCTGTTTTTACCGAAGACTTCAAAATTGTCGGAAATTTTGAAGCAAATATTGTAAGATTTTCAATAACATTGTGTAGTTACGGGGTACAATATCCAGGCGCACGGCTATCTGCAATCATATCTACATTTTTCTAGACTTTATTGCGTTTTATATTTCAGTAGGCGTCACAGTGTATTGTGGTGATGTGAATTTGTATTATACAAATATGTATTATACACGCCCTTTAGGATTATTTTATGGAATTAATATCCAATAAACAAATTAATTAAAAATTCCCTTGAAATTATACCCGAAGACAAAAAAAATAAAATTTTATTAAAAAAACAATTGATATATTTATTTTTTGTACTGCTAAATAAACTATAAAATTGCACCATCTTACAGTTTAACTAAATATTTAGAACCATTTATTAAAAAAAATTAATTAAATATTAGAATTACTCAATGAAAAATCCATATGTATTTATAGATAAAATTAATAAAATTGATGTCGTCTTAAGATAGAATTTCATTAGATTAAAAAAATGTTTTTACTTCCAAACTTGAATTCTTAAACAATATACTCAAATATAATCTCACAAATAATAATTGTTTCAATTATAATACTGTTAATGAAATGATTAATTCCATGAACGTAATGATTAATCGTAATTACTTTGAAAATGATAGTAAAATATATTCACAAAATCATGGTTTGATTGTGGGTAGTTCTTTAAGTCTGATTTATGCAAAATTATGAATTAACTTACACATTAAATCACAGTATTTACAAACAATATATTTAAGCAATTTTTAAGTACGTATACGATACTTTATAGCTATATAATCAGAAAATTAACAAAATTTATAAATATATCCATTTTACACTTAGGCTAAGTATTTTATACGAATTAAACGTAAATTTTTCTACGTAGAAAATACATTCAATAGATTTACTTAGTTCTATTTAATTCTAGTTTCATGGTATACGACTAACATGATATAAATCCTAAATATGCATTTTTAAACCGCTGTATGTACATACTTGCCTATAGATAAAGCGCTAAGAAAGTTCCAAGTAAGTAAACAACGAATAAATACTTTTGTAAACTACCTCAACGCCTCCAATACACAACTTCTAAATTAACAAGTATTCAGAGAACGGTGCTATTAAGAATACAATACTTGTAAAAAAAAACCTAATAATTAAAAATACAGTAACAATATTCAAAAATATAGCAAAACCAAAAACTAAAACTCAAACCGCATTTAACCCTTGAATTTCGTGTGGTTCTTGTGAAATTTCCGAATTATAATCTAGGCGTTAAAAGTGATAGCATAAATAATTAATCAAACCATTAAATAATGTAAATTTAAGTGATTAGTAAATTTGATCTCTTCGTTTAATTTTATGTAGGTAATATTTTTGTAAATTGATATTTTAAGCATGATCAATAGTTTTTTATATTTAAGTTATACATTTTTCAAATTTTGATTTATAAAAAGTGTTTGTGTACTGTCAGATTACAGTACGTAGATTTTTTTACCTATTAAGTACCTATTAAGTACCTATTCAGAAGTATTCTGTGGCAATATCAACTTATGTGTTTCAAATAAGAACACCATTTTTTCTCGAATATTTATTTAGTTATATAATTTATTATGTATTAATAATTTTTTATGTACGTAGTCAAAATTTAATTTTGCTTTTGCAATTATTCACATTTCAAACTGTAAAAATCTAAATTAATTAGAATTATTCTAAATTTCTGTCGTCATTATAGCTTCAAGCTTACGCTATTGTAATATAGTGCGTAACCTAGTGCGTACCCGTATAGACAACAGAGTACATAGTCATTCTATTTATATATTATATATGTGTGTGTGTGTGTGTGTGTGTGTGTGTGTGTGTGTGTGTGTGTGTGTGTGTGTGTGTGTGTTTGTGTGTTTAGTCTGTATAGATAAAATAAATACCGTAAATCGAATACCGGTCATAGGTCGATTTTTTCGTATACGAGATTATTTTATTGAGTTTTAATAAACCTTATCAATACAGTTATTGCCATAAATTATGTATAAATATTTAATATATAAGTCAATTATTAGGTAATTCTTTTTGCATAAAACTGTCATATGATTTCACCAAATAATTTCAAAAATGTTTTTTTCCCGATTTTACCTATATTATAGCTACATATTATAGTATAATACTCGAAACGCGTTGCCTATATTAATAATAAAGTATATTTCTTTTTTACGCACATTAAACCTTATTCAAAAGAAAACGATTTCTATGATTATTTTGTAGTTGATTTATTTTCTGGATGAATAAGGATGACAACAAATACCGATCGCAGTTCACATATTAATGCACGTAATTGAACAAAGTTCACTGCTGCGGTGTTAATATCGAAGAGTCTCGCTAGATAATGGTAATACAACACAATATATTCTTTCAATGACTGTATAGATGGATATTTATTTAACGATGATAAATGATGATTTAATGTCGAAACGAGTAGTCCTTACCATAATAATATGTTTGAAACGAAAAATAATATAATATAAATAAGAAAAATATCGGCGTCGTCTTGTTTAGAAATAGGTCAATACTTGGGGCATATAGCCCTTTTCACTCGTGACAACCGTCTTTATATTTATAAAAAGTATACGGTAATGTGAAACGATGGAGGAAGGGGGGGCATTAATGCAATTGTCAAGATCGTAAAGATTATAAGTACTTATACCATATACCCATGTCAACTTATACAGACGAAAGAAAATATAAAATGATACACACTTTTTATTTTACATACGCATGCACAAATCGTACATGTGAACACGCACGAATGTGGAGACGTTCGTCGCCTGCTGTGAGAGCATATATATAGGGTGGTTAATTTAAACGGCTACACTAGACGTGTTCAATATACCATTAAAATTATAGTGACTTATATGGATCACCTTGTATATAAATACCATCTATATTAAGTATACCTTCTTATAATATATGTCTGTGCCTATGTGGCGATATTTCATGACAAAAGACGATAGGGGACGCATTTAGGGTGTAACCGGTAAGAATAAATTATTTTCTCAAGCGTCGTCTTCAGGTCTTCAAGTCGCCGGCGTAAAGAAAAAAAAACCATTAACTAATGCATTAAATTCCTATAAAAGTCATTAAACAAGTATGTGTATTTTCATCGACGCCACCGCTTGTCGCGACAGAAATGATATAAGAAATAATAATAATAATAATAATAATATATTATTGATTATTATAATCTTTACATATAGGCGCGTTGCACGAAAAAAACGAATCAAGCCGACCCGGCTCTCCTGACCCCCGGCGTTTTATATTATTTTTTTTTTTTTTGTTCGTTTTACTTCAAACTCATGTGTATACCTACGTTTGATTATATAGGCCTTCATCACAGCCTTGTATATATATTGATATAAAGTATATGTACATATATAATACATATATTGATATAAAGTATATGTACATATATAATACATATATATATATATAAAAATTTACGGCCGCAGGACAAGGAACCCGCTGTTAATACCATTATAATCCTTCGCCTTGACAATTCCCGGTCGGCGAGAGGGTCTCGACCGAAGAGACTGGTTTCACGGATAAAAATATAAAATATAACATACATAATATGTATAAAACATATAATAGCCCGATGCCGCCGACCCCGACGCTTTCACATTTTCAAAAATATCGGCAGCTGTGGTAAGTATAACTGATAAAATGATGAGCAATCTAGTATAAAAATATGAAATATTATGTTATAAGATTATAACACTTATAGAAGGCATCGTTCCTTATTAATTAGTTTAATCAACTGAAAATTGAAGTAATCTTTTAAATATTGTAAGTACCTAAGGGGGAAGCTTCAATACCCATAACTCTTGCCTTTATTCCTCTTGCCATCCCTGAAGGTACGTGTTCCAAAAAAAAAAAAAATTATGAAACGCTGTTCTAAAGCATAGGTAGTGAAAATATTGGTGCACGATTATATTGAAAATCGAGTTTATGATTTGCATTTAAATTTATACGTTGACACAAAGTGCATATTGCAGCATTGGTTGTTATTTACGGACAACTCTTCGGTAATCCTTTAACAATATTTATTTTTATGTAAATTTGAACTACATAATATATTATAGGTATAGTCCAAATTATTCTAATTGTAGAATAAATACAAACTAGAATTTTCGGCCATTTTGCACTATTATTTTCGATTTATCTAGTCCCTAAATTATAGGGCATCGAAATATCTGTGTTTTGTTCAATTTACGAAGATTTTTGAACTATCGAGTGTACACTATATTTATCTTTTGTTTTTTTCTTAGATTTTTTAATTTCTTTTTGAAGAAAAATCTCAAATACCTAAAGTTAAGTTGTAAATTCTTAAAACTTCGGTTTATTTTAAATCGAACGTTTGCAAACGTTCTAAAATATCTTACATTGTACACCGAAGCAATTAATCATATGCTTTGTATAACTTACATACCCATTATACATGGTAGTCACACCATACATATGATTTCGAATTTCGATAACATTCGTAATCAGTAGGAAGAGTGTATTATAGTTGACTTTGGCAGTAAATGTATAATGTATATGTATATTGTATTATTGTATATCAACGCATAATTTGATGGTGATGGTTCGCAGTGAAAATAAATTAAATTTCACAGTCTGTCTTTATTTACAAGCTGTCCGAAGACGGGTGTTTTTCATTTTTTCTCCTTAATTCTAAGAAATAGCATTGGGATTTATTTCTTTTATCATTTTTAAGAACGAGGGTAGAATATTTTTCATTTCTTCGAATGGTGTCGGTGGCGTCTTTGTATCGTACACGTCTCTCACTATTATTTGTAAGATTTATCGACCCCATGCGAGCGGACCGGGTCTTAATGCCGGGGCGTCCGTTTGATCTTTGATAGTTTTCAAACGTTATAGTGTCCGAGCATATATTGTAAAGTATTGTGCGCAGAGTAAGGCGTACCCATATTTGGGCATAATTTTCCTTATTGTATTCAATAGAACTCCATGGAATCGTGCAGAGTCCTTCTCCGAAAACACATTGTATGCATTATACGTATTATTCAATAAAATTTTATGTGCTGTAAACGATCGAAACGTGAATCTATCTATATGATTTTAAAATATCCTTCGATGAATACACAAAAATACATTCATAAAAATAAATCAATAACAAAAAAGGAACCCAAAATACATGTGCACCGGAAACGAATGGTCCAAAAGATCACCAGGGTAATAATAGGATTTCTTTCACGAAACTCAAAGTACTTATGAACAATTTATTTTCGATAATAAATACTCACCAAAAATGTTATTCATTATGCACGTAGCAATATAGCTATGTTTTATAGTATGTTTTCGACAAATTTAAAATCAGACACAAGACAATAACAAACCGCAAATGTGGAAAAATTGAAAAAATCTACTATTTTTAATCTACAATTATTAATTCAAAACTATAAAGTTTCATGGAACTACATTTAATGCACATTTACCTGAATACAATATGTAATTTTTTTGTATACATTCGTATGTTAGGTGTTGTACTTGTATAGTCTCTGTAGTGATTCATTTGAAATTCTCTAAAAAGTAGATGTATTTACAATCTGCAATAAGTATAATTATATAATCTGCCGTCCGTTTCTATGTTATTTAGTACCAACTAACTTAGACAAGGTTATTGGAATTCAGACAGCTGCATTCGAAAAAATATTCAGATGTCTATACATATATATATGTGTGTGTGTGTGTGTGTGTGTGTGTGTGGGTATGTGGGTGTGTTTACTGGAGTCTGGGACTCACCCCTAAGAGCAGCTGCAAACAATATAATCCTCGTATGGCTTGCACACACACACACACACACACACACATAATATATATATATATATATTATCACATTCTTAGGTATTTTTGTATATTACCAGCGATGTTCTTTTAATTAAAATAGGTAAGGTATGTCTCATATTTTTAGGGTATAATTTATGGTTATTCTTTACCCGCAGTGTATTTTATTTGATTTTTATAATTACAGTCGGAAAAATATTACCATAATAATTAAATCTTTCCTCATACCAAAACAAAATTATTTTAAATACTATACACGAATTTAATAAATAAATGAATTTAGTTATATATTTGTATAGTCTTAATTTCTAAACGTATGTGACATATACTTGTGTGTGTGTGTGTGTGTGTGTGTGTGTGTGTGTGTGTATTTCCTTTTCGACAAAACCTACAGAAATAATAAAAAAATATTCCTAACAAAGTAGACCAATCACTTTGGTCCTCGATCTAAATTGTCTTTGAAATTGATGACAGATTTTCCGCTCGTAATAATATGATATATATAAAAATAATAATAATTGGCAATTAAAAATAACATATTCTACCAAAAATTAAATTTTTAAGCATTGAAAAATAAAACTATTTTGAAAAAGAATTAAAAAATTTTAAGATAAATATTATGTCTATATACACATATAAATCCACACGGAGGATGCAGGGTTCGCATTTACACTCCCCTCTCCACTAGAATCAAGTTGAAAATTCAATTATAATATTATATCGTTAGTTAAAACGAACTAAATCACAAGGCACTATATGTAACTGAATAAAGACGTGATAGATAGTAAAAATAAATTTAAATATTAAAAATATATTTATAAAGATTTAACTTATTTTTTTTAGTTACCGATTAAGCATTATTACCCCAATAATTGTGATTTGTAGTTTTATTTGTATACATGTACACCCAGTGAAAATATTTTGTAAATACATAATATATATGTATACATCAATAGAATAACAATCGTAATATAGTTGCTACCGACTGCCGTATTATTGTATTATTATTACCTACAATGCGAAATAAAGTATTGTATCCCATACTATACGTATTTGCTCGTACAGTCGTACATAGTACCTACATCACGGTTCAACGGTTACACGGTGAGAGTATACGCATTGCAACGATGGTATTGTAAAAATAATTTGCCAATATTATTCACCACTGAATAAATTATTAGAACGAACGCGAGGACAAGGTAAAGAACATCTCGCTGGTATACAGAGTATGTTAATATATTGATGATGGCGAATTGACGTTAACGCGATGTGGTTGGAACACGTGTCACACCCTGAAACTGTCAATCAATAATAAATTAAAATATGAAAACAGAATAAAATAATATTGTTGTGTGAGAAAGAATCGTTTTTAGTAGTTGTCATAAGTTTCGTCGAACAGCACGCTACGTGGTTATTTGCGTTTATAAGTAAAAATGAATATTTTACGCCTACATATTAATAAGTATAATTTACACATTTTTATAAATTATTTGTGAAACAACTTCCTAATTTAACTAATTCTGTGAGTTATTATGAATATTTTAATTTGTCAATACTATGCACCGGAGTTAACGTTTTATTGTGGTTGATATAAATGATTATGTAGTCGATTTAAGAAATACATGTTTAACATTGGAGTTTGGAGTTAAATCAACTACATTATTTTTATGTGTGTGTGTTTCCAAATTCCAATCGTTTCCCTGATTCAGCTAGGCCACTAGGGTTCTAGTATAATAAATAAACAAATATTATTAGAATTGTTTATTATACCTAACTACGGATTGACTTCCATACGAGCCAGATAATCAATTTATTTCACTCAAGCCATCCCATCAGCTAATTAATAAATGTACAAACGGGTCTGCGTAGTGTTTAAAGTATCTTATTATATTAACTTATGAATCATTTATTTATTAATTATTAATGAATACAAAACAATTATAACATTTGAATAATCGAGTAAATATTACATAAATAATATATATATATATATATATATATATATATATATATTATACTCAAAGTACTAACTTTTGTTTTTATATTGGTCGAATGTAGCCTTACCAGTGCGCTACACATAATTTTCATAATTTTAGTACAACTCTCTGGCCGAGGGTATATTATATTTAATAATAACAACAGTAAACAATATTTTATTTTGCGGGATTCTTCTAGTATTTTATCTCGATCGTAGTATATATATATATATATGTGTGTGTCTAGATAATCGTCGTCCAATCACGTTGTCACAACACATATATATACCTACGTGTGTTGTTTTTCAAATATAATTTCAACCTTTTCGTATACATATTAACATATTTTCATATTATTTACGTAACACAATCTATCTTCGAACGAGATAATATCATAAGTCATGATTTTTAAGCGCTTCTCAATGTTTGTAATTTTTTTATTTTTTACTCGTCGTTTCCGTGTGCATACACTCCGACGAGCATGACAATTTCAACACAATACGATCCAACACTGCTTGTATATACTAGCCAGTCACAAATGACAAGACACCGACCACCGGAGTCGTATGGTTGTTATTATTGTTGAATGTAACAATCCCATGAACCCCAAGGGTGAGACGTCGCGTTGTCGTCGTCGGTGAATAACATCGGCCGAAAACATTCGAAACCATAATCCCACGCCTACAGGAATTCGTTGTTTAGACCGTGTATACAAAATATATAAATATATAACCTACCCTTATTCTCGCATGAAAAAATCTTCGTCCACCTACACTGCGCTATTGTATTAAAAATTACCCGTCCAAAAATTCGATATAAAGAAAGATTTTCGATTTATTATACTACACTGAATCCGGGGAGTATAGCAATAGTCGAATATACTGTTGTCCCGTGCATAGCCGTTTTCAATAAAATAACAACCAACTCATATATTTATATAGTGATCTGAAATATTTTAAGCCGTTAAAGCATCTGCAGTGCATATATCAAATATGCTCTATTATACATATATGACACCGCTGGGGTTGGGCACTTTGCATAGTAATTGATTCGTCGCCTAGCGATTGTCATGCTCATAGACTACCTATACGGCTATATGTTACAGTTTGTGTACAATAAGAATTAAAAATGTACTAAATCTCCTTGGGTATTTTTTACATATCTGTGTATAGTTGACAAAAATGTTTAAATGGCGATATCATTAGACAAATAAATGTAGGAACACAACGTAATTTTATATTCATAGCCGTAGTTATGTTAAGTATGTTCTATGTCTAAAATTACGATTTTTTTTTAAACATGCAATTGGCAAATGATGTAGACTCGCCGTTTGAAAAAATCTGAACGCTCATTATCAACAAGACCAAAATAATACCTTTATTGAATTAACGAGATAAGAAAAGAACCAGTCGGTATACTTTTAAAACTCTTATACGGTACTTATTAACATTCATTTATTATTGATAGGCTTATTTTTAATCACATTCAACTCCGTGAAATATTTATCTGCGTTTTACCACACAAAAAATAAAATTAACATAAAAAATAAAAATACCATTATTTACGGCGTCACGTCGTTCGAACAATCATGCATACATTAGACTTAATGGATTTTTTTTTCTAAATGCATTTTCCCACAATTCTGTGTATAATTTATACTATTTATAATACTGGACATGCATTTGAGTAAATCGCTTAAATAATAGAAATTTGATGACAGCGTTAAGCATAGGATTTCGAAACATTGTTTAATATGCAGGTATGCAGCACATATCTACTTTTTATAAGTACATGTAAATATATGTATATGTATTCATGTTTTACATAAAATACTATTTATATATAATATCTTCGTATGTTATTTTATCATACGAACAAACATAAAATATCCTAATATAGCACCTATAGGATAATCTCGATTTTTTAGAAAATTATATGTACCAAGAGCCGAAGAACATTTAATTTTTTCTATTTGTCGTTCAACTATGTTATAACATCAGATGTTTTTTTTTAATTCTGAAAAAATTTTATTCATACTTATTGTTTTTTATTTGTATATTTTACAATTTTTTGTACATGTATACTCTAATTAATCAGTTATTTATTTATACTTTAAATACCAATACTTGTTTATTTCATATAGACAAAAGTTGCCGAAAACAAGAACAAAACAGAAACCATTTGATAATTACCGCTTTTGAGCAAACACGAAATTGTCTCAAGAAACACTAACTTTTTGCTACCGTACGTTTAAACAATATACGTGGAATTATTTACACTTAGTCTACAATTTGTCGGAAAATATAATGTCGCAGTTATGGTCGGCGTGGAGTAAGCCCGGCATTTACGTTGCCCATTCGTACATCTGCAAACATGGGACGTGCCTGTGACATACCGCTTCGAACCCTCTTTATAATGTATAAATAATAAATATAACTATAAGTCTTATATTACTCAAACATACTTATCTCTAGAAATATGTTCGTCTGAGTGTGTGTGTGTTTGCTAAGTGAATAATATATAATCATGTATATACATAATGATGGTATTCACAGTGGTATTAAAGGGATGGGGAGGGAGCTCAAAACCAACACCACCCACGACAAACATTCGATAACATTTCAGTTGAATATATCTAATGGATTTCATATGTGTCATTCTATTTTTACACTTCCGGAGATGCAACAAATGGTCAAATAATAAAATAAACACCCGTCTGACGGGACCTAATACTGCGTATACACTATGACCATAGGTCACAAACTAATTTCTACAGAAGGGGGCAGTTTTGAAAGCTGGCAAATTTTCATAGATAATGGTAGTCGATTTGTTTGACACATTATAACGCATAACAAGTAGGTCAACATTTCATTTATATCGATTTACCAAATGACGATCGCGAAAAAAAACAACTATTAAACGAGACAATATTAATAATTATTAAAATTAGAATTTAAATTAATAAATTAATGCAACTGTTGAGCAGTGTATAATTCAAAACTGATAAGAGTATAAATAAGAGTACTTAAGAAGTGTGTTCACGCCCTGCGGTCGACCAGTCGGTGACCACTGACTTATACGAATGACATGTACTGACGACGCGCATACATACGAATAGTTTATGGTGCGGCGTTATTTGTACTTTAGATGAATCTTCATATTATTATGTGATATTTTGCGACGATAATAAAATAATGATTCATTCTTGAATGACAGTGAACGAAGGACACATTTTTCAGAGGGTCAGTCTACGAATATAACGACATGAAACGTCGAAACGAATTATTATAAACCGATGCCCTTAAAAGATAAATACAAATACGGGTGTTAACAGTGATGTGTATTCATAGATATATGATTTTTAATGTACTTGTACCCAGTGATCCGCGAAGAAATTTGTTGTACCAATACTCAGAAATTCAAATAATAATAATAGTTAATAACGCACATAATTTTCAAAATGTCAATCACTATGCATGTATACACACGTCTCTTTAATTATTATATTAAATTCAGATAAAAAGTGTAAAATAATGGGAACAATATAAAGTATCTTTTATTAGTATATTACAAAAAATACATATGTATTATCCAACATCAGAAGCCTGTGATCAATGGCTTGTGATCACGTTGATATTATATTAATTGAAACATCTGAAAAAGACTTTTTGATTATATAAATATTATTTGATTTTATTCGACGATAAATATAAATAAGACTTATGTCTTTTGAAAAGAACCTGGGCATTATATAATATATTGATATTATAAATGTTAATCAAATCACGTACATATATGAGTTTACAACCTAGACGTATTTGCACCACATAGCGTTTATAATTAAACGCAGGCGGCATTGTCAACAAGGCAAATCAAGTCGTCAGAGGTTATTTTCATTTAAACACGTTGAACCTTTTTATAAAATATATATTTTGGTACAGCTGGTACGCATAACCGATAATATGAAACTATCACCGACGCCGCAGCGGGGCAAATAATATAACAATACACATTGTCCATCAGACCCCGTGTACATCTGTGATGCATACAATATAATGTACGTCATAATGTTGTTTGTGATTATATAACAATAACATATACGCGTATACACTACGTCAACGACGACGACGGCGGCGCTTTTCCAATATTGTCCGTTTTGATTAAATTTTATTCGATGAAATCACCGCCGTGCCGTTTGCGTTTAGTTTATAATTTATTTATAAATCATAACATAATATCACGTCAACATTATTGAATAATACTTCAAAAGCATTACTTGTCAAAGCGCACACAGACGGTGTAATTACTGTAATTATATTACGGTGGTCGATTGGTGTTGGTATATACAATACGGATATTCTGCTTTAATATTATTCGGAAGACCACATGACAGCGACAATTTACTGTCAAGACGGACGTTCAAACATTACAAAAACAATAATATATTATATATATATACTAGCTGAGTTACCAGGCTTCGCACGGGACAGTCTTGGCCGGGCATAGTTTTTAATATTCTCCGGATATTAGCAACATTGTGTTTACATAAATATTGTATTCTATTATATAATATAATATATAGATATAAGATATTAAATTAAAACTGCACAAACGCGTACAATTCAATCGCATTACGCTGATGAGTGAATAGTGATGAGCCGACAATCGGCGCGCGTTCGGCGTCTGGTGGATTTTAACACGTTTATCGCATATGAATAAGATATTTATTATTATTTTTCGATACCTCAATTATTTGTATAAATTGAGCTAGTCGGTGTTTTCTAAGTAATTAAATATAGCCTCTGAATAATTCATATCAACACGCCGATAAAATACACACACAAAAAAGGTCAGAGTCTAGGTAGGTAAAAACCCTCGGACCACCGTGCCGTACCATATTTCCCGTTATCGGTCGACTGCTGTTGTTATTACAATATGAATAAAGATATTATACAAATTACATGTAAAAATTATTTTTGTCAATTTCAACCCTTTAAAATTAAAATTTTGAATATCGGGTGACATGGTGACACTTAGGAAGGTATTTGAAACAGTTCTGTGAAAAAAAATTGTAAAAAAGTTAGATAGCGTCTTTACAAAATGGGTACATAAAAAAGGCCTGTTCGTTTATATATATAAGGGTATATATATATGTACCCTGTACACCAAACGCGCTCGTCCAGCCGCTCGTCTTGTAATAGGTACAATATTGCGAATATAAAATATTTTTTAAGTATACCTATATAATATTGGAACCTAAGGCACGACCTATAATATGATAAATAAAACTCAAAAGTTGTTGCACTTGCATGATATATATATTTCTTTTTTGAATAATAGATTTATTGCTAAATAGTAAATGAGCTAGAATTCCATTCCTAGACACCACAGCGAAAGAAATATCAATATTTTATAGTGCATATTTAGTGATTTCTATAGATTTTATTGCATCTTATATTTCTTATATTTTAAATTCTAACTTTGTTACGAACAGAGACAAATGGGGGGATTTAGTGATGGCGGTGAAAACTCTTAAAGAGTATTAGGGCCATATAAAAAAATTTTGTTACGTCGTAATTATATAAATTATATAAAAATGAATTTAGTATATATTATATAAATGCCTGAAAATGATGTTGGTTTTGAAATTATACATATACATTTAATTTTGAGTTTTTTTAAAAAAAAATTGTCCTTATTTGGGTCGTCTTAAAACAAAAAATCTTTTAAACCGGAAAATTGGTTAGATCCGAGCGATTCTGTCGTATAAAGAGGGCGGTTTTACGGCATATATATAAATAATATCTCTAGCAAACATAATAGCGCATTTCTTAGCCTTATTGTTTATTATTAGGTATTATTATTATTATAGTTATTATGAATTCACGTGGTGAATGTTGCAGAATTATTTCCACGCTTCATACTATATATATACCGCCACATAACACTTGATTTGTTTGACGATTATTTATTTGCTTTTACAATGGCGGAACTTTACGTACCTACGTGCATATTTACTCGGTGAACTCGAGAGTTTCTTCTGTGCACAGTGCATACATACACGCATGTCTATATATATATATATATATACGTGTACAATACGTGAATTCGTCAAACAGAACGAATTTCACAAAAGTGCAAATAACAATACGAGCAGCCCCGACGTCACAACGCATTGCGTATTGCATGATCATCGCAATTGAATGGTGGGGATGGTTAACATGGATGCCGGAAAGGATCCATGTGTTGTCGTCGTCAAGCTATACATAATACACGTGCACCGTATAATATGCGACCCTCGTAACCGTGGGCCATGATGTAATAATAATAATAAACGCGAATCGTTGCGAAATCCATCCCTTTATTGCTGTTTACACGCAAATATTCCTCTGCATTCGTCTGTATACGAGAACATGTAAGTTCCTTCGGTCATTAGGACGACACGTATACAAATTTATATGTACACAGATACTGTTTCCAATACGTATCCGTTATGTATTATCTCCGACTAACCACCCGACCACCGATTGTCATGATTGTTGGAATCCCGTGCAAAAAAAAATGTTTTCACCCGTATAATGTAATATAACGGCTGATTATTGTCGTACGTAGTATAACGTTTATTGCAATTTGTCACGTGGCAACATTATTCATTTAATGTCTTATTAAAGGTTTTAGAAATCTGCTGAAAATGTATCGATACACGATTATCAATCGCGTAGACCTGAAAGATAATAATAATTAATAATTAATTTATAAATGTTTAGTTTTCAAGTGCAGGGTGGTGCGCGTGCAATATTTGTGAAGTACGCCTTGCATCCGATTTGAAATCACTTCGTACATAAACATTGTTAATAACCAACGTCTAACGCACTGTGTGTTCGTTATTTAATTTTTATTTATTGAATTTTCAAGGAAAAAAAGTGACTTTATGAAATTATAAATAAATATTCCCAATAAATAAAAATTTTTCTATTCAAAAATATTGTGGGTGAGAACGCGTTCAAAAAATGTTTACATGAATATATAATATATGTGTGTATTGTCGTATTAGTTATGCCTCGTTATCGTTCGTTAAGATTATATTTACTGTGTGGTCTGTATAGTGAACACTGTACAGTAATCACTGATAAAAAAATATCCCAAAAAAGTTGTAGAACGTATTATTGTTAATAACTCGGCAACGGGCTTACACGTGCAACGAAAGGCGAGTGGTTTATACAACATTCCATATTATTATTAACATACTTATTATTAACGTACGTCATTAAGTACCCACGTATCACATTTCATTACACTCCCTGCGATCGCAAACCGACCTAATTAAAAAAAAAAAAAAACTAATCTCTAATCTCGATGTAATTATATTACATATTCAAATTATACGATTATAACGAAGAAATTAAAATGAAGATGACGCTTTATTTATTCAATGTCTATAATATATATCTTACGCCTACCACTTCTATACTATGATTTTGGGGAGAAGAGGGAGGTATAAACACGCGATAATTATTGTTATATGAGACCACTCAAAGTTAAAACTGAGTGTAAAAAAATTAACATTCTGAAAAATAACATTCGCAATATGTTTGAGATAGTGTAAAGAATACTAGTACACATAGTTAATTTACAGGATTGAAATACAAAATAATTACAAAATTAAAACATAAATATAGTTTCACTTTAACATAAAATAAAACTCATAAGATTAATAATTTCAATAAATGGAAAATATATGCTTCCATTTTTAATTAATCTACGTAAATAAAATTAATATTATTTGAAATTATTTTAATAAACCTTATGCAATCATTTTTAATATTTTTAAATTAATTATTTGACGATACAACCGTATTATGTTTGATATTGCAGTAATGACAAAACATTTTATAAAAAACTAATTTAAGAAATATCAACATCATGAGTATTATAAATATAGTGTTTCAATAAATATATTTTTGTTGTAATTTAATATTCATAAGATACATGATGAAAGTGCTTGTAAGTTGTAGGGGAGGATAATGAAATAATGTTTTCTTGTTTAACCAACGTATAAAGTTAAAAGCTTAATTCAAATGTTATAAATTAATGTTGATTGAATATTTTTGTTTCAATAATTAACGTCTAAAATGTATGAATACCTATTTAATGAAATTCGTTTAGTAAATATTTAACTTCGCCCACGTATTGAATAAAATACCAAAACGTGGCCAACCAAAGCACAAAGAAATTTTGAGCTTTGTCACAGTTGATTTCGATATTTCACTCGTAAAAAATTGCTTCTAGTTGCAACAAAAAAACCATACATTTAAAACTATATGCTCAAATTTAGTAAAAATCCAATGAAAATGGCCAGTGAGTGAAAAATTATAAAACAATAGCCAGTAATAAAAAAACATCTAACACGTGTACATTTCTTTGATTCGAACCATTCATTTGACGTTAAAAACGTTTTACGCTGTTTGTAATTGTATTTTAGGAATTTAACACATTTAGTTTGTAGCACATTACTAGACTTTCAAGGTTACAGATGGAATTATTGGTAATTAATTTAAATATTTCTGATGAATTAATATTTAATCGTCAAATGTTAAATGTATTTTTTCATGGATTCTATTGTTTGTTAAAAGTATTGTATAATTTAATAAATGTAATCATGAGGTGAGTTATAATGTTAACCCTTCAGTTGACCAGTTATATTGTTCTGAACTCTAGTGCAGTAGATTATATAATTATTTATTATGTTTTAATGAGTCAAGTGGTACAAGGGTCATATACGTAGGTAATGTTATTAATGTTGGTTCACTTTGTACTCGCGCTATTCGTAAACGTGAAATATTCATAAAACATTAAACATAACATAACTAGATGATTAAATAAATAATTTGAATAGCATTCAATGACTAGATAAACGATTTAGAGTTTAAATTATTAAAAATTTTAAATAGTAATTGCGTCAGACTGATAAAAAATAAGATGCATTCATATCACTTCCAAGCACATCGCGGGTAGTATTATAGTTATTAATCAATATTATTAAATATAAAAATGTAAAAATCATTCTACGTTATTGCTGCCCGATATACTAACGGTAAAAATTGCGAATGTATATTATTTAGAATCAGAAAACTGAAGGCCGTTGTGAAAAAATAATAATAATAAACGTAATAGGCGTATTGTATACACTGCAGGCTACATCTATAAGTGCGTGTGCACAAAGACTACTATAAAAAGAGTATATTTAACGAAAACCATAAAAAAATAATTGATAAAAATATAATGTCGTTATGACGATGACGTGAAACATTAATATACGAGTCGTTATAGTATAATACTTGGCGATCATTATTATTATTTGTACAAAAAAAAAAAAAAAACTATATTAATAGTGTAATAACTATATAGTTTTTTTTTTTTTTTTCAACACAGTTGTCTAACGGCAGTGCATTCCGTGAATCGGTCGCGCTCTCAAAACTCGTGTTGACCGCTACCCGCCATCGACCATGTCCTCGCGTGACGGTTGCTGCGATAAGCGCGCGGGACGGAAGCCGTCGCCGCCGCAGCAGCAGCAACTAGAGCAGCAGCATCAAAAGCAGCGGGTGAAACATGAGCCCAAGCCGACGACGGCGCCGGCGTGCCCGGAAGACGCGTACAGCCTGGACGCGTGCGTGGTGCAAGCGTCGCGGTACGACATGTGCGTGGCGCAGACGGGCGCGGCCACGTTGGAGCGCGTGTGGATAATGAGTCGGCCGCCCGGGCTGAGGCGTGGCGTATCGCCGACGGTAAGCGCGCGGCGGGCCAGCGTGACGCTTGACAACGTGATGGGCCAGGTGATGTTGCCGGGCGAGGTGATGTGCAAAAAGGTGTGCACGGACGACGGCGACGGTAGCGGCAGCGGAGGTGGCGGTAGCGGTGGCGGTAGCGGTGGCGGCGGCGGCAGCGGTGCCGGCAACGGGAACAATACGCGCAACACGGACCGCGCCGCGAAGCAGGGTTCCTCATGTCCCCGCGGCCGCACTTGCAAGTGATCGCGACGCGCGTGCATAATACCAACCGTCGATTCATATGGAGCTCGTGGATGTCGATCGATATTTTAATATATAATTATAATAATGATTACGATCGTTTTTTAACTCGAATTAATTATTACTATCGTTATTATTTATTTTTCCTTTCCGCCGACACTGGTGTTATAAAGATTGTTGTATATTTTTCGAAAGGTGTAAAGGGTATGTTCGACCTTACAGTCCGGGTAATACCACTCACACAACAATGCATCTCCCATTGTTAGAAAAAAAAAAAAAAAGAACCTCTACTATAATATTATGTATTTACACTACCGGTCCTGCGTGATAATATAGTTTTACCGTCTAAAAATCGTAGAGAAATATTTTTTTATTCGTGCGATTACGATTACACGCAACACGTGATACTTTGATAGGGGTTGTTTAATAAATATGTTCGATTTTAGAGCATAATCGTGCCACAACAATGATATTATCGACTTTTATGTTAAACACGTCGAATAGGTTAAGAAACACTATCATATTAAATGACTTGCACTTGGCACTTTTACTGGTGATAACTGCACGTATGATATGAAATATGTATTGTATAAAAACAAATATATAGACAAGTCATATGTCTAAACAATAATTAAATAAACTTTTATTAACATTTATTGTTTATTATAAAATAAAATAAAACTTTAGCGATCCAGTGATCTGGAAGTACTTAAAATGTAACACGAGTAAAACGAAGTGCCTTGGGTTAAATAAATGAATCAATATTGAAATTGAAAATTAACGTGTTTAACAGAATTTATTTCACATTTCCACAAATATTTAAAAGTAGTTAACCACGTATCACATTAAAAACAAATTACATTTTTTGTTTCTAGACCTTCATATTTATTTTTAATATGTTTAAATTAAATACTAGATAGACTAATTGTTTTTCCTTTTAAAATACAACTGTTACTGAGGACCGTGGGAAAGTCATATTCTATCATTTATTTATACAAGTGTATAACATTTTACTATTATTGAAATTATTTAAACTGGGGAACAAACCTGAAAAATATAGGTAGTAAGTATACTATAATAATATGTATTGTATATGTTTTATGACAATTTGTAACAAAGTAAAATAATTTAAATATCTTTTATAAATTAAAATGGTTTTATTAGGGTTAAGCACATAACATAATTTATCGTTTGATAGAATATTTGACTTCAAATAAATAAATAACAATTGACACTTAATTATATAGAAACAAAATATTATTTGATATATTGATTTATATTTTAAAAAGAAAAAAAACCTCTTATATATATATATATATATATATTAATGCTGATTTCTATTGATAAATAAATACCCGGTTCTAAGGTTGGCAGTATTTAGTTGGAAATTTGTTTTCTTGGAGTTAAAGAAATATTGATTTGCGCATTTCAGCGGAATTCTTCAACGCCTACAGCGCTATAGCTGGCCCGGGATTCGTGCATTTTGCTGCCATTCCCAGATCCGCCGCCCGTTTTGTTACGTCACCCACGTTTATACATGTTTGCTCTATTATTACTATACAAGCTGAGTTACCCGGCGTTGCCCGGAGAAATGATAGTGAATGTTCAACTCATTTTGGGTTTAAATCGCTGTGGAAACAATACTTTTTTAGGTCCTATCACTCGAAATAATGATTAAAATATATATTTATAATCATTTTATTGTTTTTTTGTAAACTAAATGTTGATTAATATTAATATTTGTAATTCACGGCTTGAGACTTTTTTCCATTTTATCATAAAAAGGGTAATATGGAATTCTTTTATTATTTATTAAAATGTATTTATTTTTCAGCGTATGTAAATGTCAAATTTCAAACCGATCCATCAAGTGATTTGAATTGTACGTTGTTAGGTCAGTCAGTCAGTCTCACGTGCAGCCTTTTATGTATAGAGATTATTATAAATGTACAAATATACCGGATTGCGTTTAATTTTGCGAAAAGCTTTTCAGAGTTATACATGTTATAATGCTTAGAGATTAGACCGTGCAGATGAAAATAATTTTATGATTATACAGCGTAAAAAGGTCACAGAGATATTGTGAGAAAAAAAAACTATTAAAAACACTATTATGTATTATACCATTCTGCTGCAGGGATATTGTATAAGGTACAGAATACGTTTTTTCGCATTAACTCTCAGTGGGCGTATATGTATTTGTAACGTAGTAAACCCGCCGTAAACATTTGAAATTTCGAACCGTGTCCATTGTTCCTTGAAACTTGTCAAAACTCACTGCCCCCCTCACTGAGTGCACAGGTTTGTTTACGACTATATGGATATAAAATCTACACGAATCAAGGCTTCGAAAAACACAATAAATTGCCACCGGGACATAAATATTTTATGTATAATATATATATATATATATATATTTTTTATATATAATATATATATGGGACATAACTATTTTATATTGTGACCAGTTTTAGCGACGTTCAATTAATTTGTGCTTAATTTTTAATTTCTTCTTTTTATAATTACTAATATATTGCAAACGATAAATTCATTAAGATTTCATTAAAATACTTTCAACCCCGATTTTAAATTAAACTAATGTATAAAGTATTCATTTAGGCGGAATAATTAAAAGGTAGTTATATATATATATCTTACTAATCGATAAATCGACTTAAGACGCTATGAGTAATATTGACATTTTTGTTTTCGGATGAAGTTTTGTTTCTCGAAATTTGTTTATATTTATTATATTCATACAGTGGAACGTCAATAATTCGATTCGGTCAGGGGAAAAAAACATCGAGTTATCAAAAGTATTTTTTTTTAATCACAAATGTATTTACTAATAAATGTTTGTATTATGATTTAAAAACATATTCTATAAAAAAGTATAAAGTTATAAATGTGTATATAATTAATAAGTTGTACTATATTAAAAATCAACAAATAAATTTTGTATTTTAATAGACGTATAATTTTACCAATAATAAACAGTATTTTAACGTTTGTATCGGAGTCATTTTGTTGAATTTGTAACTGTGTCATTTAAGTAATAGGTAAATATTAGATTGATAATATTAATTGGTTTTCGACTAGGATTATGATGATGTTATTAGACCTTGGAGTATTATCGAGTAATTTCCGGTAAAGTATGTTGAACAATTCGAGTTATAAGCCAAAATCCAACTGATATTACTTCGATTTATCAAGAAATTCGAGTTATCGAGGTTCCACTGAATTTCCGAATTCGATAATACGAGTAGCTAGCTATACGTCAAGGGTCGTCGTATAATTCAACGACCGCGTCATCAAATTCTCGGGACAATATTACAAATTATGTATTATTACTATTAAACATAAGGCTCGTGTAGGAACTGTTGTTGCGCCTTCTTATGTATATATATGTATATGGAGGTCGTCAATGCACTATATCAGCGTTCCTCAAACTGTGGGTCGCGATCCACTGAGAGGTCATGAGCATTTTTTTTTGAACTATACATAAATTCCCAGATGTGTATGTTCAATTATAATACACTTATATATTATTATAGTAATATAGTACCAATAATTACGACGGGGTTTAAAATTATAATAATTCCTCATAAGACGCGTGTTTATTTTACTTTTAACCAACAACTATTTGAAAAGTGAAACCACGTGGGTCGTGAAAAATTTTAATAAGGAAAATTGGGTCGCGGTCCTAAAAATATTGAGAACCGCTGCACTAATGCACTAACTACATGACGCGTGTCTGTAAATAAAGTTAGTGTACAACAGTATTGTCCGAGTGCAATGGGAATTGTACGGTGTGCGTGTGTGTTGACGCGTGAAAAATGATGATGATACCCGTTGTTGTTTACGTCAAGCGAAAAATGTTTTGTTGAATATTCGTATTCCGGTCGCCCGGAGGGTTGCCATTGCGACGCCGCGAGTGTACGCGAAACGAACGAATCGTCAGACCGATATAGATATTATTATTATTATTATTATCATTATCATCACAATCGCATCACCAACTGCAGTTGACACACGCCCGGAGCGGAAATACACGTCATTATATACACGTCATAACCAAGCGTTCACCCGCGGAAGTTACGCAACACACAAATCTTTACGGGAACGGACGCGCAGGACACACGCCGCGAGAACAACACACGACCACATATTATATTGTACAGCGAGCACGATGACGGACAGCGGTTGCGGCGCGGCCGGGTTCGAAGATCTGCTGCTGGAGGCGTGGGAGCTGTGCACGGACGACGAGACGGTGCGCGCGTCCGACGAGTACAAGTGCGCGCGGCAATGGCTGTCCAAGTTGACCATGAGTGGGCGGCGCGGCCCGTCCGACGTGCAACAGCTGAACGAGCTGGTGTGCACGCTGCGGGCCGCGGCGCGAGGCCAATGCAGCGGCAAGGCGGCCGCCGACTGCAGGCCATCGACGTCGTCGTCGTCGCCGCAGTCACCGTCGCCGGACAGCTGCGAGCACGACGAGTGCGCGCCCAGGCCCCCGGCCCGGATGGCCCGCAAGCCGCCGGTAAACGAGAAGCTGGTGGCCGCGCTGGCCGTCGCCCAGGACCAGTGCATGGACATGCGACGGTTCTTCCGCGAGGTGGCCGCGTACACGTGCGACGGCGGCGAGCTGCTGATGCGCGTCACCGGCGACGTGGTGTCCGACTTCCGGTCGTTCGTGGACACGGTGTTCGGCAACCGGGTGTCGCAGATCGGCATGGTGCTGGCCCGCGAGCAGATGACGCTGCACGACCGGTACGCTGAGCTGGAGTGCCGGACCATGAACCGCGCGCAACTGGTGCTGGCACGCGTGCGCGACGTGATGCCCACGTTCGACTGGAACCGGTACGCGTCGAATCCGGGTTACATCCGGTCGATGGTGGTGTCGCGGTGCGTCGATTCCGCACAGGACCGGGACTCGGACGGCGAGAACGCCAAGGGGCTGCTGTACCAACTCAACTGGCTGCGGTCCGAGATCGACCGGACCGAGTGCGAGAACCACGGGCTGCACGCGCAGCTCACCGCGCTCACGGCCGAGCTGTCCGAGATCAACGGCAAGATCCTGGCCGCCAGATGTCGCGCGGAGGCCGAACAACAGCGGCTGACGTGCGAGTTGGGAAAGCTGCGGTCCAAGGCGGCCGTTCAGGCGAACACCGTCGACAAGCTCATGGAGACCATACAGATATCCATCGAAAACTCCAAGGCCGACTCGGTGGTGCCGACGGCGGCATGCAATTCATGAACAAAAACAAGTCACAAAAACATCGCCCCCCCCCTCACCACCCACGAACGACCGCTGCTGATGACGGCCAACAGAGTAAACCGTAATTTTATACACACACGTGTACAATAAGCGTACAATAAACATCACACGAATGGTTTCTTTTTTTCTTCTTCTCGTGTCTGCAATATTATAATATTGTTTTGTAATCACGCTCGCGATTCCGGTGATGGACACGCGCGTTTCGGTGGCAAAATTTCATCTCTGGTTTTCGCGGCCTTTTTTGACGGATCGCAGACTCCTATGTACAGTCTCTGAAAAACTCAAAACAGTTTTTCACGTTCAAATTTTTAGAATATTTTCGTCGGCTATCTATGCTATAATATAATAATACGAGCTGTCCTGACACGGCGTTACCCGTGAGTTAGTTTCTTTTTTAGCATTTTCATGAGCCATGTGTTAATATTTAATTTAATTATATTAGTGATAATATTACGTGGAATTTACAATTTAATTGTGTGTATATGTGTGTGTGTGTATATGTGTACTTTACCGTGTTACAATCGCGGGTCGTCGATAACTTCGATGATTGTTATTTGTTATTATTAAATTGTGAATTCCACGTACTATTAGCACTAACAATACACTGATAAACACCGATTAACAGTCGGGAAACAAAATACATATATAGCTATATAAAATGTATGCAAACTTTTAAAATTTTGAAAAATCCTTTCTTAGTGCGTCTTTACATTACTCAAGGAACCTCTGTACAAAATTTCAAGTCTCCAGACCCAACGGTTTGGTCTGGGCGTTGATGAGTGAATAGGGGCGGTCTCCTATATGTATATACACTAGATTAAAATATCACGAGAAGTGCAGCCAGTGGCGAGTCGGTGCCAATGAGCTTTTGCATTTATTTTTTTATTTACCGTTCACGTCTACATTTATAAAAAATTATTTATTAATTACGTGATATCTAATCGTTTTATTGTAGAAAGTGGTTTTCATTCCATGTTCTCGCGGAACCTTATGATTACTATAATTTTACACATTATATTTTAGCGAAAACATATCTTCGTAAACATTTTAATAACATTATATGGATCTTATTTTTGATCACTAACTAAACTCTCATGTCATAATATACCAAATGCACTGCAGATATTTTACAGTTGATTTTTTGATAGTATATTGTAAACTACTAAAGCTATGATTCCTTTATCACAGGTCTTAAGTATAATATATTATGTACGTATTTGGAAAAATAATTAGTATTGGACATATACGTAATTATAATGCGTGTACAAATCGCGAGTTATCTCTCAGCTCTGTACGTAATAATTAATTTTATCGCAATTGTCTATTTAAAAAAGTCTATGTACTGTATAAGTACCGATATAAATCTAGTGAATAGAAATATTTTAATATTATTCGATTCGGTTGTATATCTATAATGTTTTTAATTAGTTTCAAATAAAATAACCGTTCTGTCGGTGCTCACACTAGATTATTTATCTCGGTCAATAATGATCCCGGCAAAAAAACAATAAATTATATTATACACAAAGATTTGTTCATTTTTTTTTTCCAATCAAATCACGTGTTTCACGGATGGTTGTGTTTAAATTATTAAACATTATAACACGCCGATAGCGCGTACGTTTCTGTATACTCTCAGAAATGCATCTGTTTCTCGTGTGTACAATAGTTTTTATCTGCTACATAACATAGACGTCCACCGAATAATATACTGCGATAACATTTAACAAACACATTACAATGACAATGAACCAAATGTAGACACAATGATATTGTACAATAATACTATATGAACACAACGAGCGTTATCGACATGGATTCGTATTATGAACAGCTCTTAGTACTTAGTAGTAACAATATGGTATTACTACGGCAGTGTCAACCGATTTATGTTTTTACTCATCGTCGTTAAAACGTCATGACGTGAACACACGCCCATTTGGTGTACGCACAATATAATAATATGGATTACAATTTTATGTAATATGCCAATAGGTATATAATATTACTAATTTTCAGATTTTATATTTATTATTATTATTATTACAATTACAAGTTATCGTTGCTTTAATCTTGCATCTAATTTAATAAATGGTCCACTTATTAACTTATTAAAAATAAATTATTAACTCCCGATTTAAAAAAAATTAGGTGTAAGCCTATATTTTATTTATGTAATTACTGTAATTACAAAATTGACATCCAATTAATGTCCTAACATTGGGTACTTTTGATTTATAATTTACTTAAGAATAAATAATATAGAAATAAACTAGTTGTATTAATAACGAGAGATTAGTAATGTATTTAAATATTAATATAATTTCTTATAATTTATATATAAATTGAAAATGGTAAAGTGCGACAACCGTCAGCAGGAAAACAATTAGATTTTATTGGCCACAGAACCTCTATAACTGAAATTTAGTAATTATAAACAATCTCATATAAATTTATTTAGAAATGTAATTCAGCTTATCCACCCGTATTTCGTAGGAACATTTTAATTCAGTTCTAGCATCAAATAATAAGACTATATTATTTTTTAGTAGTTTCTTGTTCTCAAATATTATTATAATTTATATTTCTTTAATGATTTTTATATTGAATTTAGGTAGGTATTATGTATTAATATACATCAGTAGCTATCATAAATAACAAAAGATATTCATATTAAATGATTGATGTAGGTATGAATAGTATATAATAAGTACCTATATGAGTAATTTAAATTTTCAACTCTCTCTGAAATTATTTTTTTTCCTCAATAATTCAAATTCTCGCAAAATGGAAATTTTTTTTGTATTTCACGCATTACTGTATTGTTTTAAATGATAATTTATCAATTTTATCAATGAATATATTGTATATTCATCCAAATCAACATTATATGTGTATTCTGCGATTTTAGTGAAAGCGTTACTGTAATATAATATATTATTACAAAGGTTCATAAATTGTTTATAGTTTATGTAAAAAATAAGTTTAATCATAAACAGTAAGTTAAACTAAAATTTAGAACTTCCAATAAATATTATTTTTTTAAAAAAATAGGAGGGGTAAAGTTATTCAGGATTTTGTATAAAAGCAAAAAAAAATGTTGTGGGTATAGTGTATAATGTATTGTGTGAGTAGGTAGTTGGGTTTACGCAATAGCAAGCGCAATGCGCAGAGGGTATAGATTTTTTCTAATGCGTACATGCACAATCGACAGTACTGGCCAAAAACCTTTTAATTCTGCGAAAAACTTATCCCAAAATCAATATTTGTCATAGCCACGATAGGACCGCGTTCCAACGAAATGTCAACAGCCATGGTAGTTGTTTGTGTTTGGCAACGTGGATTATACTTTCGTTATATATAACTATATAATATATTATTATGTTTAAAGTTTAAGCGTATATATATATATGTCCTTACAGACAAACTCCCGTTTCCTATAGCCTAAAGGCGATGGAGGGCCATAGTCCTTCTAATAATAAAATTAGTCTTCCAAAAATTTTTACTTTTGAAATTGAAGTGAACCTTTTATAACTTATCAAATAGGTATATATAATGTAGTCAAAATTGAACATAGAAGCATAATAACGTATAATTATTAATATTACATTTATTACATAGCTATTCCACGAATTTGTAATAACGTCATATCTCGTCCCGGTTGCATTGAATTTTCTAGCTGTTGATTGGAGTAAATCTTTACACATATGCACGCACACATTTAATGCTATATTTACCATGTACTCATTATGCATGGGACGATCGTATTATTATCGTATTTTCGTATTTCCCAATAAATTAATATAATGTAATATACCGATGTTTAACCATCAAGCTTAATTAAATGTACCTATATACAGAAAATGTTTCTATATATAATATAATATTATGAACACACGGTATACAAAATGAGGAAAATATATGCTTGTAGTAGTCGACCAATTTAGAAAGACCCTGTATTCATGTACATGTAACATTTTGTATATAATATTATACATTATACAAGATGTATACACGCGCATACAGCCCCGGTATACCCTAGTAACATATACGTATATCAGATTACGATGAGATCGGATACTTCTCTGAAGGGTTCGGGAATCAGAGTATTTCGTATTAGTGTGCAAACGAGCGCGACGGGAGATTTGTCACATATATATATATATATGTCAATATTACGTGAGTAAGTGGGCGTCTATATTACATCGGATATCGGTGTATATTGTATACTATACGTAGTGGTCAAGGAAAGACGAGGTTCACTAGGGTCTAGCTTCTCCAAAATTATTCCCTCAAAGTTAAAGTTCCTGGAAAAATTTGAAAATTTATCAAATTACACAAAATATGATGATATATTTAAGATATAATTACCTCGTATACGAAAAAATGAGAAGTAATTTTTAGTAAACTAGAAACCAGTACTTATTTAATATTAGTTCTGTTAATGAGAAACATCACTCAGTAGGTATCAAATAATATTTTATTTTATAATATAAATAATATATAGCATATATCATGCACTATTGCAAGCAATCAATAAACACGGTATACATATAGCAATATAAGATATAAAGAATAACTTTTTACGGTTTGCTGGGGGGTGTGAGGGGCAAGTATTCATGGATCAGTTTGCTACCAAATACCTAAGCCCCCACCTACTACTACCTAATATTTCACAACATCTTCGCTTATTAATATTTTATACCGGAAAACCAACGTGTTGTACAAATAGTGTTATACAAATAGTATACTTGATGTACATTATTACGTAGGTAATTCAATAACTAGATAAATTGTTGCGGTGGTGCCAGGGACCGTGTTCAATCAACCGTTAACGCGTGAACATACTCGCATGACTAAACTCGCTTCACTTTAGCATATATTATATACAATCATATTTTTGATTATTGTCTGAAATTTAATTTCTCACCGGGTTCTCTATCAACTTTGTATTCTATATAAATATTAATTTTTAATTGTGTTCTACCTGATGATGGAATTTTTATTCGAAACCGATTTAATATACACTTTTAATAATACTCATGGCTAAGTATTTATTTTATTCATTATTTATTAATATGTTTTATATGTAATAATAATAATGAATTTAATTAATAATAATTAAATAAAATGTATTATTATTTTTTATTTTTATATACATTTACGACAATTAACCATTTATCATTTTTTTTACTTTTTATTTTATTAAATATAGTATGTATTGTAACAAAGCGCATCTAAAATTATTGATAAACACTGTATACACTATATATTATAGTCATTGTACACATTATTTCCTCGGGCGGTCCGTGTAGGGCAGGTAGGTTAAATTTGTACGCATTCAATATAGACCTGCACCAGGGCTATACAAGATTATATATAAAGATAATATTAATTGTGTAACTTTAGACTATCTAATGCAGTGAACAAAAGACACTCGCTGTATCCTAGGAAATTTATTAGACAAATCTGAGGGCGGAGACTCATTATCGTTTTACGAATAGCAAATAGTCACGTTACGCTATACTTATTAAATATTACGATGTATAATATTATTCTCCGGGCATTAACGTTATTTGCAAGCTATATAAATATATATATATAATGCATTCATATACCTATACGTACTACCGATACTACGGAATGATTAAAAAAAATGATATTTCTCTCGTTTTTAAATACGTTTTTATTGTTATGAAATAATATGTTTATATACAATACAATGCTGTACATATTGACGACCACAGCATCACTTATCGAATTACGACTTTAAATGGTAAAAATATCAAACATTTCCATAAAAATAATCGTGGTATATCCATCATTGCAGCCCGGTCGCCACCGCCGATCGTCGAGAACTTGTTGAATTCGATATAACTATATAAGACTAATATAAATTATAAATTAACTTAAAACTATTTATATACACTAATTTTCATTCATTATTCATACATTGACACAGTCAAAAATTACGTGTCATATACGAGTAAATTTCCCGAATATTATTCCTTAAAACGTGCTACGCTCCATATAATCCATAATATTTAAACATTAAACATTAATAATCGTCGAAAAAATGTGTTTACGAATATATTATCCGATTATAATATTATAGGTACTTGTATTATATTATGTATACATTATATTTTTGTAACCGAGCCCACATCCTAAATGCTAATTTATCGGACACCAATAGGCCTATCCGCGTTCGTCGTCGTAATAATCCGAGCCAGTTAAAGGGGGTAAAAAAATCCATTTACAAAAACATTTTGTTACCTGACCGTGTTCGCGCCGTCACGCACCACCGTGATTCGTATCAGCATTATATTTTATAATACGTCTCGAAAAACACACCCGTCACTCGAGTCGTTTTACCTGGTCGAGAGAGCGCTAAGAGCACGGCAAACAATGTAATTTATTTCGTTACCCGGCGCGGGATATTATATAAAGGTTTTTTTTTTTCTCGTGCGTTGTTCGGACCGTAAACATTACGTATATTATAACACAACAATATAATTGTATATTATGTCTAGGGGTTAGGCCCACCATTGCTTACCATCGCGTAACGCCTATCCAAGTGTAAAACAAGTTTTATAGGGGTCCGCGCCATGGTGTCGGGATTGGGATTCTTCTAGGTGGAGTGGTGTTGGGCGGCATGGGGAGAACAACATTGGTCTTGACGGACGAACCTAAATAATAAATTCTCATAATATCAACATTTCACCGAAGAGATGCGATTAGGTTTCCCCCTCCCAAGGCATTATAGTCAGCGGTGAAGAGGAGTGTTAACGATGGTACTAGGTCGTTAACGTGTAGGCCATATTGACCAACTGTATATATTTAAAATTAACATTCTATACGTATTATTCATGAATACATTATAAGAAAGATACGTAAACGATAAATTATATATATTATGTGATAATGCGATTAGGTTGCTTCATTCAGATTCTGGGAACTCAGAATTAGGTACCAAAGACCAATTATCATAAAATGCCTATAAAATACACGCATATATTTAGAGCCTCTATATATTGAACTTCAAGAATAATTTACGAAGAAAACTAAACTAAAAATATAGGTAATTTATAGTTTGATTTTTATTACGATAGTATGAGTTGAAAGAATATATTTTACATTAATACATTTTAGAAAATAAACAAATAAAAAATTGGTAAATAAGTAGTAAACGTACATTTTACATATTCACATCCTGTATTAATCAGATTTATAATTTATTTATTTATTTATTTACAATCCAGTTATTGTTTTTATTATAACTATTATTATATAATTACATTGAAAACAGATATTAGCTTCAATTTGAGCTGTACATTTTTTTTTTACAATTATAATAGTTTTGGGTTAAAAGATTAATAGAAACGTCAGAAAACAATCAAATGCTGTATAAGCGATTTCATCAACGAAGCATTCGAAATGTATTGAAGTCTATATCAAAAGTTTATTAAAAAACAGCTTATAGCTTCGTCGTTTAGAATCGTTTTTCGCGTGAGATAATGCTAGATTATTTTCAGTCAAGTTCGCGCACACTGTTGCTGGGTTCCTGTACGACACGGTGATCTAGTCAGTTTTTCTTTTGTCTTTCTTTTAACGTTTCTTATTGGATTTTCACGTTAAAACACAATTCGAATATTTTCTTAAAACTAAAAGCAATAATAAACTCGTAATGCGCCAAAACGTTGTTGTTGTATAAATCTTTTATTGCTACCGGAATAACAACCAAGAGGGAAAGAGACAGTATATTGTGGTCAAAGTTTTCCGTGAATCATTGTCGTGGTTTTTCATATATTTAGTTAAAATATTACAGTAAACGGTTAACGTAGATATCATCTAAGTATAGGATTTTAAATAACACAATAATGCTCTACCCTTTTCAATATAGTGCCTTATTGTTATTGTAAGGTTATCTTTCCTTTTTATCGTCGTCGTCTGGACGTTATAATATACCTATATAGCTGGGCTGTCAGATCGATAGGTATCACATAAAAGTATAGCAAACCTATGTAACCTATACGTATCAGTATTTAGTAGGTATATCACTATTATTATGTTTTTCTTTTTTTTTGTAATGTATGTATAATGAATCTATAGTTATCTGCGTATTTTCAACAAAGCGTCGCGTGTTATATAAATATATGTATATTTTTGTATACTATTATAATATTGTACGGTCCCTAAACACGGCAAGCGTATAATTAAGCGCTCAGACCAACTCACGTCATTCAAATCCAGCACCCAAAAATCAGATAACTCGAGAACCATAATAATATATAATAATATATTCTTAAAATGATAAATGATGTATAAGAGAATACTAGTTATATGGCACGCAGGATCCGAATAACTATAAGAGAATAAAATACTAAAATAAAACACAATACCGACGACATTCACGAGGGGTGCAATACAAACCATTATATTGTCCCTTATTGTGGTGCCAATGAAAATCAATTATTGTACTAAGGTTACTATGTTGCCTTTTTTAAAAAAATCAAACTGGGTGGTTTTAAGAAGTATGTACAGTTCAGGAGAATCGCTTATTATAATAATTCTCATTCGTTCACTGCAATAAGAAATTTATATATATATATATATATATATATTTAAAGCTTTTAGGAAGATAATTAAGCTCGAATATATGTATTATGTAATTTAATTAAGAACCACTAAATGCATTTAACCAAGTTAATTAGGTATAGAAATTAATAAAATTATATAATTAAACTATTTAGCAAATATAAATGTATAAATAATTAATTTATAGAGAAATAAATAAATAAATAAATGCGTAGCCTGGAGTATTAAAAGTAGTGTATTTTACGACCGGTTTCGAATCATAAAATCAATTCATCAAATCAAATTAAATCGCTACTAAAATAAAAATAATAATAATACTATTACTTACTAAAATTGTTGTCAACTCACAACACCACTGCTATATATATATATATATATATATAGTTAAATAGCTAACCTATATTCAATACATTGTCGGTAACATATATGTATGAAAGATTTCACTGGAGTTTTGAAAACAAAAACAAATAAATTATAATAATAATATGTTGTAGAAAACAATAAAATTATACTGTAACACGGTATGTGAGTATAAATAAATGTTGTACTTGCAGTATACGTCCTTAGGAATACGCATTTAAAACGTGTTACACCGTATCCATAGTTATTTTATTCCTATGCTAATGATCTACATTTATTTAAAAAATAATTAGAACGGCTCATTTCTCATTCAATATAGTGCTAATAAGTGTTTTAATTTTTGTCCAATACTCTATGAGCAAAACCATTAGAACATTTCAATACTGTTGTTTTCTTAAACCCACCCGAGTGCTCTTTTATTATAACTAATGTTAATAGTTTAAATTGAATATAATAAAAGAATACACCCTTTATGGGTCACGAATTTTTGGTTTCCATTGCACTTATCCCTCGTAAATATTTTTTTTTCTTATATTTTGATAAACATCGCATTTTGGTTTCAAACCTATTCTTGAGAATACAATGCATGTGCCAGGTGCACACGTTTAGATTTATAAGCCGTGGTCCACGATACATTTTGTGTCCAAAAGCGTGGTATCTATTTCTATTCGGGTACAAGCACATTGTTCGTTGCTCTCTCCCTTCGAATATTTCTCTTTGATAATAAATTACTAAATAATATAGAGGATGTCGGAATAAAAACAATAATCCATCGTTCATCGCAATCGCACGTACGATCCGTACACGTATTACGTTCGTTTGCAGCGACAGAATATAATATTATATTCCATAGGCGTGTATAATAATAACATATTATCCACTTTTAACATGAAAAAATATCTAAAATAAATCATTTTCGTCGTGACACGGATCTGCAGAGGTGATATTTATGACGTAGATAGTTTGGTTTTCTTACAACTCAGCAATTATCAGGGTGTAGGGTTGTGCGCACCCCTAAAATGAGATACAGAGGGTCTTCTCTTACAATAGGAGATACTTAAAGTAATAATTATAAAGCAATATAAATGTATGTAGGTGCCTGTTTCTAGAATATAATATATTATAGCATACATTTAGCAATGTATATGTATACAGTTTCTAAGTATAATTATGGTGTTAAAAATTTCGAATAATTTTTATTATATTTTCGGCGATAATAGTTTCTTTTGTTAACGTATCCATGTAGATATAATTGTTTTATGGTATCGATTTGGTATATTTCACATAACTAAGATACAACAATAAATAATATGACGTGATTACATTTATTGTAAAAATATATTATTATAAAATATGGGAATGGTTTAGTTTTAAAATGTAAATTTTCAATTTAAAGTAGAGGGCCCTATATTATTTGCTCTGCTCCGCTCCTTTAAAACTCTAGTTAGGTATACTGTTTTCTTTCCGTTATTTTTTACATTTTAATTTATTATGTATAATATACATATATTATATAGTAGTATTGGCTTTATACTTCGATTGACATCAGTCCAGGATGAATGTTCTGGCATTTTGTCGAACACCGAAAAACAGTCATTGATTATACTTATTTAATATTAAATTATTCGTGCATCGTCGTACAAAAACCTCATTTTGTATACGTATCTATACCTTTACCTATACCGTCAACAAACTATACGATTTCGTTGAAATATATAAAAAATACATACATTATTCATAAGTGTTATTTTCACTGTCATCGTGTGCATATTCGGTTCTCTCACAGAGAATATCGACTTAATCAATATATTGTGATCAACATATTTATAAGTGTATTACAGGAGTGCAGCAATGTCATACTGTTATTGACCTGATGACGTATAATATTTTACCTACGAACAATATCACGCGTTTTTTTAATGCTTACCACATGGGTATGGGCATGGGTTGCGATGATGGCCGTCAAATGTGTTATTTCTCGGTATAATATGACATACGCATTACATAAACGAATGAGACTATGAAATGCAGATCGACATATTATGTAATATACATACTAATATACAATAATATGATGACAACGCGACGCGATTGGATCCGCGTAACCGGTGACATCTTGAAAAGCTGTATTACAATAATCGGTACGCGAAGTACTATTCGTGATAATTATTTATCATCTTCAATATTATACAATATGCAAATTTCTTAATGGCGCGATGTCGGACGTCGAAAAGTCCTGCATGCAGTGTTGGACGGGTGACTGCTTTTCGAGAATACTCACTGAACACAGTCCACCGCATTTTGGAGAGTGAAAAGTCATTTTACATTTTTACTCTTATAATCGACATACACGCTTCTATAAAAATGAAATAATTAAATAAGTTAAAAATAATTGATTTTCTTAACTTATGTTTCTATATATTTAATTATTCAGTGGTCGTTTTTTGGATGCACCATGGAGGCAATCGCATCTAGGTTTTTATTTTTACAAAATAGGTATGTACCTGTAAAAATACATTATAATATACATTGTGATATGAGTTACATTTTAAATCACTCCTTGTAGTTTGATCAAAATTGTCATTGCTACTATTAATATTACGTTAATATTAATGTTACCTATATACTTATGTCTTCTATTTATGTAAACGTTACAAAAAAAAAAAGTTCGTTAGAACTTTCTTCCGAATTTGTTGTTATTTTATTATATTCATTTAGAATTTAGATTTTTTTAGTAAGTCTACGCAATATGATATTTTAATAAAACCTTCAAATGAAGAGGTACAATATCTTGTGATGGTAACACCAACTGATTGTACATGAAATGTACCCATAAATCAATTTAACAGTTGATTTCTAATTAAACTATATTATTTTACGATCAATTATCAAAGTCACCAATGTCACAAACAAATGAATTATTGCATCCCCACCTCCCAGCACCATGTATTAAAGTATTTTTCCAATTTTGACGATGATGTCATTTTATTGTATAAATCGTAAAATGTATACCATTAGAGATTGCTTATTATCAACTATATATTTTTCATCATATAATTACTAAATTTTAGAAATTTAATCTGATTTATTATAGTTAATATAGTTTTCTATATGATTAATATATTTATGTCATGGTCAATAATGTTTTTTTTCGGTACAATTTTTTCTAAGACACTCAGTGAGCATTCAAACAATTATTTACAGACTGGGTGTTTATAACAATATTATATAATTATATATATCAGTATTTGGGACCACCATTTGGACCCGGGAAACACATTTAAGAATTACTTCTCCAACGAGCGCTGTGCACTTGCGGATGAATATAAAAATATATACCTATATTGTCATGTAGCAAATCAGCGAGCAGGTGCAATGAGACGAAGTGAATGGTTGGGACGCCTTACTACGCTTTTACACCACGCGTTAATCGATCAGTCGCGACGGGAGATGGGTCGTTAATTGGGTAGGTTGGGTAGGTATTATTATTTGATCTCTATTTGTTACTAGTCCTTTTTTTTCATGTTTAGTTGCGTTTCAATCATTTTTGGGAAAATACGACGTGAAATGAAATTTAAATATTACATATACCAATACTTAAACGTGCACTGTACGCTTAAAAATAATTTTTATGATGTTGCAACTTCTAACTCATATCGTGTACAAAAAATAAAATATTTGTAATTAAAAAAAAAAAAAAAAAACAATAATCATTTAATGTCTATATACATTTTCCCTAACGATTATTTTATCATCTAAATATTTTAGCTTTAGGTATTAGTAATCAGTAGTAATCACGAAGTATTCGAACACTGCAATTTATATATTCTTATCTTTTACCATTTAAAGCAATTTTAAATTCTAAAGTTTGAAAAATCAATACGAGAATAAAATGAATACGTAGGATATAAGTTACATGTAAAGTTTCGATTGCGATGTAGATAATTGATTGTTTTCGAAAGTTACAAAACACATAATAATAATAAAATAACAGTATGTAATAAGTAATAACTAATAACACATAATAATTACTATCACCTCCATTTGTCTCATCGCATTTATTTTTCTATCAGCCAAATACCATCATACATTAAAACTGTCTCCAAAATTAAACACCCCTATAATATTATTTCTCTTAAGTTTCTGTACATGATTAATTTCCATAAACATTCTACCGGCTATCCGAATCAATATGATATTTTTCAATATTTTTTGACTACTCGTATACACTTTTTGTAACACATCATTATGAGTGATAGTTATAGTACCTATACGAGTACCACGGAATAATTATCGTTGTCCTATAAGTTCGATTTTATTTCTTTTATTCGTTAATTTATTTGTTTTTTTAAATCCCGTCACCAATGTGAACCTTCATTACGGGCACGTTCTCAATCAGTATCCACGTTATACTTAGTCGATTATTTTGTGTTTTCTATACGTATATTCACCCGATCGAAATTTAAATCGGTTATTATAATGCATACGCCGAGCATATGATTATTTGCTACCGACGTCACTAAAGATTAATAGACTCGTCGATATTTTTTTTTATTTCCCCCAAGAATATATACATTTTGGATGTTAAACATTTCATTATCGCAGGCAAACAGTAACAGTCCGTATCAGTTTTAGCATACAAGTGGAAGGGATGAATTTTGAAAATGTCCATGCGCTTGCTCGACATATTCATAAATCATAAAAGAAATGATAATATTATGTAACGCCCGACCATTGCAGCTGTTGCCAGCATATTATATTCACTAACTTTTAGTCACTATCTGCTATTCGCTCTCAACGTATGACTGGTGGTGTATGAGCTCCATATAGGTCAGCTAAAAATGGAAAATCTAAGGTAAGACGATTATTGTATATTTTTACGAATGTCGATCGTAAGTAAAAAAAAAATACGTACGTGTATGCTCTCGCAATAAACAAAAACTATTGCTATTATTAATTATAATTAATTTTTAATTAATTAAGTCATGCTGCAGCACAAAGTTACACATAGACCGTGCGTACAAATCCACCTCCATGGATTTAATTTAGATTTTATTATCGTAATGTGTAACTGTTATATATTTGGTAAATCTGTTTCATTTAATTTTCTTCCTGTCGATTCTATAATTTTAGATTCCAAGAATTACGATTTTTATTTTATGAAGATTGATTTCATTAATATTACTATATAATTATTGAATTTTTTTTATTTTTAGTAGTTGTTATTATTATTATTATTATTATTATTATTATTATTATTATTGTTATTATTATTTATTTCATATATTAATTTTATACTAACGAAATTATAAAATATCAAACGAATTCATTGTAATTTTCTGTCAGTATAGTAATAATAAAACTAAACGGACGGGAACTCACTCTGCTGTAAAGTAAGGGGTGGAGAGAATCTCGTTCATAGGATAGGTCATTACAATGAATGTGTTACATTGTAATACAATGATAGGTGTCAATGTATCATTGTATACAAACAACGATTATGAACGGAAATGATTAGTCAGTCTAATATATTATATTATATTCTATTATATTAATTGAATTGTAATATTATGTCAATATTTTTATATGTTTAAATGCTTATAAAAAAATGATACTTATGTATTTTCATAATTTTTGAACTACAGTAAGACAAACTTCTTAAAAAAAAAAAGAAAATGTAAAAGAATCGAAATTTCAAATGCCTAAAAATACGTTAAAAAATAATGAAGTATTTTGAAGAGACAATAATTTACAGAAAATGCCAATCTATACAACTGATAAAAATTTCAAGTTTTTACGACTTATGCTTTTTAAAAAATAACAAATGTATTTAAAATCATTTGAGGATAAATTGTTATTTTATGCAATCTCGTAAACATTTGAATCTTAGACATATAAAAATTTTCTGAAAGTCCAGTAGACATTTTTTTATATATTTTTGAAGATTAGCTTATGGACTACCTAGTGCTAAAATTTTGAACCTTAAGTATAAAAAGAAAAATTATATGAATTTTCAACTACAAAATAACTTAAAAATTATCGCAATTTTAACATATTTTATACGAATTTGAACTTTAAGGGCTTATAAAAAAAATTTGAGTGAAACGATCTCCGAAATTTTTTAGTTAAAATTAGTATAACTTATAATTAATCCTTTAATACATTTTCAAGAGTTTTCGGATGGCCAAAAAATTTTATAGATATTTTTAAAAAAAAAACTTACAAAACCGAAAGTTTAAATTATCTATAAATAAGTCAAAATATCTCAAAATACTTTGAAAACTTAAGTATGTATAGATAATGCCAATATAAAGATTTGGTGAAAATTTCAAGTTGTTGCGGTTTTTCGTTTTTGAGTAAGAGCATTTTAAAAAAACCGATATGATTTGTCAGTCTAGAATTTTATATATTATATTATATTTTACATGTAATTTTATGTCAATATTCGCTGTTCAAACGCTTATAACAAAAAATTGTGACAATGGATTTTGATGATTTTTGAATGACAATAAAAACTACTTGTGTGGAAAATTCTATTAAATTTTCAAGTATTTTGTATAAGTCAATTTTTTTTGATCATCGAATATAAAAAAAAATGTAAAAAATGCGAATATTTTAAATGCCTATAAGTGGCTTAAAAATCAATATAATATTTTGAAAAAAATATGAAATTAAGGAAATGCCTATCTTAACAACTGGTAAAAATTTCAAGTTTCTGCGACTTATACTTTTTGAATTATAAAAAATATTTAAAATCGTTTGACAATAAATCACTATTTTATGCAATTTCTTAAAAATTTAAATTTCAAACGGTCATAAAATTTTTTCCTTTTGGTCCGGTAGAAATTTTTTTAAAGATTTTTGAAGAGTAGCTTATAAATAACCTATTGTTAAAATTTTGAACCTTAAGTATAAACAGAATAAATTTTATGAATTTTTATCTACAAAATAACTTGCAAATTATCGTGATTTTGACACATTTTATACAAATTTGAACTTTATGGGCTTATAAAAAAAATTTGAGTATAACGATCTCCGATATTTTCTAGTGAAGATAAGTTAAGCTTATTTTAAACCTTGTATTAAATTTTCGAGAGTTTTTGGCTAGCCAATTAAATTTTATAGGTGTTTAAAAAAAAAATTTACAAAAATCGAAAATTTAAATTGTCTATAAATAAGTCAAAATATGTCAAAATACTTTGAAAACTTATCCATGTATAGAAAACGCCATTATAAAGATTTGGTAACAATTTCAAGTTTTTGAGCTAGAGCATTTTAAAAAAATGTAGTTTGTAAAAACGTGATTTTGCGTAAAATTTCCCGTTTTATCATAATTTTTTTATTATTTTTTTCAATTTTTTAAAAAGTTATTGAAAAAGTTGGATTTTTGACTTGCCCAAACACCATCTACATTCACTTTCCTTTCAGAAAAGTTGCTGTATAAGAAAATCGAATTTACTGCAAAAAAAGTTGTCGTCAGGCACACAAAAAAAAAAAAAAGCACACATCATTGTAAAATTAATAGATTCCATCACTTCGTTCAGAATCTAAAAAAAAAACACACAACATAGTAAAATCAATAGATTCCATCATACTCCGTTCAGAATCAAAAATGTATTTTGTCAAAAAATGGTTTTTCGTGTAAAAATGTCTGTTTTTCCATTATTTTTTTTATAGTTTTTCCCGATGCTATTAATAATTATTAATAACTAATGGATGTGTTTAACTTTTGACTCTCCATATCATCAACTATTTTCCTTTCAGAAAAGTTTCTATATAAAGAAATCGAATCATTTTTACTGCTTCAAAACGTGATGACATTATAAGTCTATAACAGACACAAGAATCATTGTAAAATCAATACATTTATCACTCTGTTTATAGTCTAAAATAATATATTATATAGTGTTTATTTTAGTGAAATATACAAAAAGCATACAAAATCCAAATAAATGCTTATGAAAGATTATAAAAGATATGCAGACTTAAAGTTTTTATTTAAATTTTTAAGAGCAACTTTCACATGAAAATAAGAAAAAAAGAATTTTTTTAAAGCTATGAGGATTTTTAAAACTTTTTGGTATTAGTTATTAGTCAAGTTTTTTACTCTATTAATATGCGAATACACGCTTATAAACAAACTAACAATCCGTAAATTATTTTTATTATTATTTATCCAATAATATCTTTGTAAATGGCTACCTACCTTATACGTTACAATACAATTTCAAATGCTTATTATGTAGAAATAAATATAATTTTATTATACTAGATCATTAACAGGCAAATCATTAAATAATAAATAAATTTTAATTAAAATCGCAAAATTTTATTCATTTAGTTATAAGCGTTTAATATTAAAATGTACTTACAAAATAGTTTTATTAACGACTAGTAATGATTTTTATTTATTTATTTTTTTATGTATGAAAGTACCAAGTTGTCAAATCACCGATGAGAATTAGAAAATTGTTAGTTTTTTCTTTTATTTTTATTAACGTCATAGTTTTTACCTTTAATAATTTACTTTATCTTGATACTAAAAATAATTTACGATTCATGATTCAATACTACTCATATTTGGTCAACATAAAATATTCTATAAGATTCCATATACACTATTTAATGGAATAATATTTATTATTTATCAATATTTATCATTCCAATTTAGTAGTATTTCATATAATATTCACAATTTACAACGATTTTTATAACTTAAATATAAAGTGATTTACAGTTTATTAGATTTACCACTTATTCGCTTACTTTTATTTCTATCCATTACCTGGTATTATTATTATCAATCTTCTAATGAGTTGTGGGAAGATGTGTATATTAAGATTTATTTTTATAATATAATTTATCCATTCGTTTATATCGACCACTTGCAGTATAACAGTATCTTAGTATTCTTAGTCGAAAGGTGATATCAAAAAAGAGGTATACAAGTTTAATATTGATAGTCAAATTGTTTTTTTTTTCGAAATCTATATACCTGCATTAAAATATAATATTGAACATCAAATAAATTTAAAATTTAGATGGACGAAATTTTGCGTCTAATATTAAAACGACCTTAAATCATATATTAAAATAATTTTTCCTAAAACATGTAAATTAAATCATAACTTATTATAAAAAGAAAAAAAAAACTTTTAAGGATAAATCCACCAACGACAACTAAAATAGTTAAAAGTTAACATCTTATAATTGCATAATATATTTATCATGTTTGGTCGATAAGACCTATGCCTCGTGATGGAAAAATTAGCCGTTTAATGATAGTATCACTAAATCGTTGTCTAGGGTGTACCGCGTAGAGGTTCTTTCCATACACCCCCAAGACGCAAATACCAAGGCTGTACAGGAGTTGGCAGAATTTTGGAGCGATAAAATTTAAAGACGCAACTCATACGTTACCATTTAGAACCACCCATTGTTATCATTAATATAATTACCATTTTCTATTTAGTACATTATCCCATAGTTTATTTCATTTTATTAGATTCTGAATGGAATAATGGAATCTATTGGTTTTACAATGATGTGTGTGTTTTTTTTTTTTTTTTGTGTCTGAGGACACGATTTTTGGTAGTAAAAATGCTTCAATTTTCTTATACAGCAACTTTTCTGAAAGTAAAGTGAATGTAGATGGTGTTTGGGCAAGTCAAAAATCCAACTTTTTCAATAACTTTTTAAAAAGTCGAAAAAAATAATAAAAAAAATTATAATAAAACGGGAAATTTTACGCAAAATCACGTTTTTACAAACTACATTTTTTTAAAATGCTCAAGCTCAAAAACAAAAAACTGCAATAACTTGAAATTGTTACCAAATCTTTATAATGGCGTTTTCTATACATGGTTAAGTTTTCAAAGTATTTTGACATATTTTGATTTATTTATAAACAATTTAATTTTCCGATTTTTGTAAGTTTTTTTTTTTAAAATATCTATAAAATTTTTTTGGTCGTCCAAAAACTCTTGAAAATATATTAAAGGATTAATTATAAGTTATACTAATTGTAACTAAAAAATATCGGAGATCGTTTCACTCAAATTTATTTTATAAGCCCACAAAACTCAAATTTGTATAAAATGTGTCAAAATCATGATCATTTGCAAGTTATTTTGTAGATAAAAATTCATAAAATTTATTCTGTTTATACTTAAGGTTCAACATTTTAACACTAGGTTATCTATAAGCTACTCTTCAAAAATCTTTAAAAAAATTTCTACCGGAGCAAAAGGAAAAAATTTTATGACCGTTTGAAATTTAAATATTTACGAAGTTACATAAAATAGCGATTTATCGTCAAATTATTTTAAATATTTATTATAATTCAAAAAGTATAAGTCGCAGAAACTTGAAATTTTTACCAGTTGTTAAGATAGGCATTTCCTCAATGTCATATTTTTTTCAAAATATTGATTTTTAAGCCACTTATAGGCATTTAAAATATTCGAATTTTTTACATTTATTTTTTTTATAATCGGTGATAAAAAAAAATTGACATATAAAAAATATTTGAAAATTTAATAGAAGATTCCACTGAAGTTGTTATTATTTTCATTCAAAAATTATTAAAATCCATAAACACAATTTTCTTTTATAAGCGTTTGAACAGCGAATATTAATATTATATCACATGTAAAATATATTATAATGTATAATATTCTAGACTGACAAATGATATCGGTTTTTGAAATTTGCTCTAACTCAAAAACGAAAAACCATAACAACTTGAAATTTTCACCAAAATTTATATTGGCATTATCTATACATACTTAAGTTTTCAAAGTATTTTAAGTTATTTTGACTTATTTATAGACAATTTAAATTTTTGATTTTTGTAATTTTTTTTTTCTAAAAATATCTATAAAATTTTTTGGCCATCCGAAAACTCTTGAAAATGTATTGAAAGATTAATTATAAGTTATACTAATTGTAGCTAAAAAATATCGGAGATGGTTTCACTCAATTTTTTTTTTTTTATAAGCCCATAAAGTTCAAATTTGTATAAAATATGTTAAAATCGCGATAATTTGCAAGTTATTTTGTAGTTGAAAATTCATAAAATTTTTTCTGTTTATACTTAAGATTCAAAATTTTAACACTAGGTTGTCCATAAGCTTACCTTCAAAAATATATAAAAAAAATTCTAGCAGACGTAAAATAAAAAATTTATGACTGTTTGAAATTTAAATTTTTACGAAATTGCATTATAATTCAATTTCAATATAAAATACTATATTATTATATACACATTTTAGACAAAAATATGAACTCCGTTCAAAATCGTTATTCATATAGAATGATATCTATCATTGCATTCAAATTGAACAAATCTATTGTAATAATGACCTATCCTATAAACGAGGTGCACTCCACCCCCAACTGTACAGCAAAGCGAGGTCCATCCGTTCTTTTTTTATTTTATGTATACCAGTTGACTTTTTGACTAATTGATATTATGTTGTGTTATCTATAGTTTATAGTTTATATGTAAGGATGTTTATACATTTAGTTACCTGTAAAATAACCCCGACTCGATAAAAAAAAAATTGCATAATATCATATTTTTTCTAATTTTTGCATATTTGTTTTGTGTAATTAAGAGTGGCAGTTTTATTTTCAGAAATTTTGTCGTCATAGAATTCCATGACGGTATAGACGTGGTCAACAAACACTGGAGAATCGACGATAACACCTTTTATTTTCCGAGCGGTGTTAAAGACAGAGTAGAATACTTTAAATTGATCAACTCTATGGTCAGTCCTGGTTATAGGCATGAAAAATATGATTGGTCGCCTCGTTATGTAATCAAAGTACACAGTTCTGATGGTAAATATATTAATATGAAATCAATTGATTAGAATTTATATGTTTAAAATATATACATTATACCGGTAAGGTTCTGTATTTGAAGAGCAACTGCAATAATATTGTATAAAAGTATAGTAACAAAGTATTTTTTTAACACAACTTGTAGTAAATAGCTAGTATGTATAAGCAACTAATTAGTAATTAATGACTTTAATTTTTGAATCAAATAACGAAATTGTTGTTCAATGTTGGTAAAAATAATACTCTCCATTTAAAAACAAAATTGAGTATTTTATTACAATATATGTATATTAATATATGTCTAAAAATCTAAGTATGGATTAAAAGCATCAAAATATTTCCTATAAATTAATTCAAAAATAAATTATATTTTAATTTTTTAGTCGTTAAAAAAGTTAAAAAGTGATAATGAATTGTAATCGCATTTAATTTAATTAATAAACGAGAATAAATATAGAAATTCGCAAAAGTTCCAAGTCCAATCTAGCGATAATTAATGTTACGTATGTATAAAAGTTATAAAACTCATTGATTTTGACTCTTACACAATATAAAGTGTAATGTTTTTAACATGGCCGCAGGCGGTTTGGGGTCTGTTTATAAACACGCTGGAAAACGTAATAATTACTTATTAATTATTATTGATACGTTTCGGTCTCCATTAATAGTCGTATTTATTATTTTGGTCTCTTTGTGATTAAATCGTTCGACGCGTTTGTGTTCACTCGATAATTCGTGCCGGTATTTTGTTGGCGCTTTCTATTTCTAATCGTCTCGACAATAATATTATCGAAAACAGACGGTGGTAGGTATAGCCATTACCTATAGGTGCATTATGTATAGTCATAATATTATTATTATACAACATTATGTTGATTTCGTCCCGCAGAGTTATTCGATGAAGCGATCACAAAATTGGAAATGACAAGACTGTTTGACAGTAGTGAAGATGAGGCGAATAAAAGGAGCTCTTTACTACTGGACAACCGCATACGCAATGAAGATTTACTTCATTTCGCGATGTCGTCACCCTCGTCTCCGGAATTGGGGGTGTCGACTTCAGGTAGAGGAAGAGATGTCGCAGGAGCGTCGTACGCTTTACCGGCGCGTCTGTCTCCTACGCCATTCTGCACTTTCATGGAGCCGAAAACTGATAAAAACCGCGGCCCGTACGACTTCTTAGGCGACAGACACTCGTTAAAGGACATCACCGGTCCAAGCATCGCACGTGGTACTTACACATCAACAATGGGTAATTTACCATCGCCACAGTAAAACCTTTTTATAGAATATATATCATCCGAGATCAATTGATTTCTCCGTTAAAAAGGAATTTCCACTGCACCTGCAGGAAGTAAAATGTTTTCAAAAAACTCAAACTCGCTTGAATGTACCTATATGTATCATTTCAAACAGAAATCATTGTACAGCCAAAAAAAGATACATACTAAAAATAATTTTATTTTGATATGTATATTTTTATTAGCCATTACACTTATAATTTAGAAAAATAATTAGTGATATTTGTTTGTTTTCAACGATTAAGGGTGGGCGGTGTGTCGTGACACAATATCGCGAGTTTTCATAACTCGGTATTTGAAACAATAGTTGAAAACTTGATTAGCTCTTCCAAACACGATATTGCGATTTTAAAACCGTGAACGTCCATCGTAGGGGTTAGTTATAAAAGGAGATTATACTGTATTACGTATTATATACAATAACATTTTACTATTGGGAATTTTAATTTTCCGGCGTATATAATGATTTTTGTTTTCGTTGAGACGATAATGTTTCCGTTTCCGATCAACGGTGGTTTTGCTTTAAATAGGTCATTTTAGTATGTACTTGAAACAGGACCGTGGTTATTTTTCGTTATTAGGTAATTCTCATCTTAAACAGGATCTACTATAAAGAGTTTTTACTGGATCTCATCGCATATCTTTCGGTTAGCACTAGAGCTTAGAAATCCAGGTGCACTGCACCTAAACTAATCATCATAAATAATTAATTTTAATTATCCACAGCCCCGGCTCTCGATTCCGATACATTGCAATCGTCGAATAAAACGTTCAAAACGTCAACATCTGGTTTCTTGTCAAAGGTGGCCAAAGATGGTTACGCCGGTAAAACTCGTGCGGGTACAGCAATTGACGACGGTACGTGTATACTGTATATTACGTACATTGATCCACCAGCATGTTTAATTATCGAAGCCGCTGTATAATAATTAAATATAATATCTAAAAACATCTAATCAATCAATTGATATTAAATTATGTCACTTATATGATTATAAATTATACATTCAGTGATAGTTATGTGTATGCACATGTAACGTAATACACACATACACTTGACTATTGTTGGTACATTTTGTAACATGTTCATTATTTATTATCCACGATACATAAATAATTTTAAGCCCATCCAAAAATTTCGTTGATATCCAAATAACACGTAATTGTTTAATACGCATGCGTATTCAATACATCTACAGAGTACCATCACGTACTTAAATATTAGTATAATTTCTTTGGCTTGGTTTTTTTTATATTATATAAAATTATATATATCACATATATGATATCTCTCACAACACTAAGATTTTTGTTTCAGATGGCAAAGATGGCAAACAGCATTTAACTACTAATCAAATCGCATCGGAAATTAATTCGAAACTAACCAAGTTAATGGCCAACCAAGAACATATAATCGGTTTAATCAACAGAGTATTAAAGAAAAAACCTTGCAACGTTAAACAGTCACTTTCATCTGGTATGTTTACTGATGAACTCGAAGATTATTTTGCTTCAAAGTTTCCGCTGAAATCGATGGACGACGTAGACGAATCGGAAAATATGTTATACGGACAGTCGTACTATTATACATTTTTAGTGAGCGAAAATGTATTAAATATTTAAGTAATATTAAACTGATAATGATTTATCATCTCATAATTATATTAGTAAATAAAAATATTAAATATTAGATTGACGCTGAAACAGGCTTAGACTAACTCAGATTTGATGTTTTTTTAATTAGCCAGGTACTACTCGCAATCAATAAACAATTATTAATCTAAGTACCCATATTTTGTGATTAAAATATTTAATAAAATACAAATATAGATACACCTACACTATTACACGTATAGTATCATAAACATATTATTATTTAAGATTTTTCATATTTATATTAATACCATGCATGAGTTTCGATGGATTTATTTTTGACAATTTATGATCTTATATTATAATATGTTACGGATGAAATGTTGAACATAATAATACTGTTGTCTACAATTTATAGGTAAACACATACAAATAATAACAATTGCATAACTTTAAGGAAAAAAAACAAAAACTATTTATACATCAATATTAGTATTATAATATTATTTAACAAAATATTGAAAATGTTTATTCATTAGCTTATAAATTTTTATTTTATAAATATATTTTATCTCATTACAGAAGTCCAAACTGTTGTCATTCGTTGGCAGTAATAATTTGAACTTCGCGACAAAACTTTTACTGACAAAATTACTTACAAACCGTATAGCGACCAGAATCTCTTTTAATGAAGCAGCTAACAAAAAATGTGCCAAATGTAAAATATCCAAGGAAACTGAGCGCACAATTAATCTTGAAAATACATTGCTGTACACGCTTATTCTAGGTATTTTTATTTATTATAAAACCATTATAATATGTAACAATTGTAGTTTTTTTCACTACCTATTTTGTTTATACGTATAAAATTGTAAATACGAGTTGGATATAGGGTGACTAAGCACAATTTCCCGTTGGAAATAATATCCGTAAAAGTTTGTTTGTATTTTCTAGTTTATATGTATTTTAGAGCAAGCGAAAAATTTAATTTCAATTCGTATTTTCATCTCTTAACCGGCTAAGAAATTTTTAAATTTTTCATTTCTGTATAGTTGGAAATAACATCTTGTGAAACAACTAACAATTTGTAATGAATTATGATAGATAAAATAAAATTCGATAGTAGTCTTAGATATCTTTAGGGAAAGTGGGACACAGTTTTGTCATTTTATTGTATAAGCAATTGTCCTACTGTTATGTATATACAAGTACAACCAGGCCCGTGCGCAAGGAGAGTTTTGAGGGATAACCTTCCCAATGTTTTTTTTTTCCAGGCACACGTCATGCCATCACACGATTTTATAATTTTAAAGCCCTACCATTTTAGGTGCAATCAAATGTATATAACACATTGTTTTGAACAATAATTTTAACAATAGCCATTATATTTTCGAGTAATAAATTGTTAGCAAGTTCCGCGACGTTATGACGATAACGCTTACGTCGTACCTACTATCAGAAATATCTATAAAATATGTATATTACCTATATTATGTTATATTATATATATTATATTATTAAATTAGTAAAAATTATGTAAATAATTAATGATACCTGTATGGTATATATTGTATTGTCTTACAAAATACATATACATTTTAAATAGTACATTTGATATTCTTCTTTCCGTTAACTTCTTACTTAATTTGCGCATTTCCCTGATGCCTGAGTACAACTGTTGATAATACTTAGACTAATTTGATTAAAACGTTACTTTTCTTCTTTTCCACAGACGTCATCACTTCAACGTTCGACTGCGACAAGGAGCAAATCAATGTACCCATCCGCGGCTGGCTGTTCCACGCCAAAGATAGATACGACAGGAAGAAGAACACTAATAGCTTCAATTAATACATGCTGGTGTTATTATTCTTACTGCATTAATTCTAAAATTATTTAGTTAAATTATATAATTAAATAGTTAAGCAATTTAATTATAAATTGTATAGTTAATTTCTGACAAAAGTCTATTAGAATAATTATTTTATTTTATTTTATCATCACTACGACACTACATTGCTTATTCTTATAAAAACAAAATAATATATCAATAATACATTATTGAAACTATACATGAAGATCATGCGGTGTTCGGGTTTTATCCTAAAAAAAAACATTTAAAGCTATTATTTTATTATGAATGGTATCAGTTTGTGCATTGTATTTCATTTATTATTACCGTATTATATAAATATTTCGTTTATTTCATTTACTATTATCGTATTATACAATATATTATATTGAAATACAAACAAATGAACTGTTTTTTTTCAACTCCATCCGTCATAGTTTACATTAAATATTTAAATACTACGACAATCATAATATACTATGTCACTCGTATCAAAATAAATATGATATGTGACAAATATACTAATCTATCGATTGTCCTAACGCAGTATTGCGATTATCTATGTAAAACGATTAGGAGATTAGTTCTACTATATGATATTGATCATTTTAATTTATAATATTATAGGATATATTATATTCACTATAGATAAATTCAAAATTATCGGTTTCTGTTATAACCAAAATACTGTTAAAATTTAAATGAGCGTGTAACAGAAAACATGTTTGATAAGCCAAGAAACGTAGATTTTACCATATGCTTGATGTCCCAATCGTAGATAATAGGTTTTACTTTAAAATAGGTTTCATATGATTCTTATTATAATATAATAAACCTATATTATAATGTTAATAATAGTAATATAATAGAATAAATCATTCAATCGTATATAATACATAATATAATAGTATAATATAACCACAATAACCTGCTATCGTATACGTGTAACTGCGGCATACAAGTTAAAAATTGAATGCATTATTTCAGAATATATTTTTTCTTGGTGGTAATTTTAACGTTTTGTTTTCAAAAAATAAGATCAAAAGTGTATCAAGAAAGGAAATACTTGCATCGTATACAGAAAGTTTTTTGAAATAATACAAAGTGTATCAAAATCCAGGATTTAATCATAATGTATGAAAATAATTGCTGCATGGAACTCCACAGTATACCAAAATTTGGTTTTTGAATTTTAATTGGCTCTAGTCAAATTATAAAAATCACGAAACGAAAATATATTATTATAAATAATATTATGTAATCTAATATTTTAAATGTCTATAAAATTAATAACATTTTTCAAAAAGAAAATTGTTTAATGAAAATGCCAATCTAAAAACTGGTAAAAGTTTCAAGTAGATTATGCCAAAAATTTTTTCTTATATGCATAAGAAAATCTTTAGGTACTATAATAATTATTTGGCAAAAGTGTGTGTGTACGTACGGATTGATAATTAAATGCATTATTATAGTTATTATATTATACATTTAATAAAAGTCAAACTCATATTACTTCAACATATTATTAAACAAAATAAAATTTTTATCTTGGTAACCAAGTAGTGAAACAATTTATACATGAAACCCAAAGTACATACTCTCAAAATGTCAAATGAACCGGTAGTTTACTCTGATTAATTGATGAGTATATATGACCAATATGTGTTTAGCATTTGTGCAGCATAATATATATATATCGTATTTTGATTGTGGTCATGCAACGCGATAATATAATATAGGAATCAATATGGACAATACGTTAATATGGTAGATATATGTAATAAATGTTACATGCATAAATGAATATATGATTAAAAACGCCACAATGAGTCTATAGTTTGAAATGCATTTGAAAAAAATTGAACTCAATCACGCTCATATTATATAACGTGCATACACGTCATGCAGCCGTACAGGTAAATATCATATATAGTACCTGTTTAATCTAATATTGTTCAAATATTTGAAAATAACTTTAGGTTAAGCATTAATTAGCACTTGAGTGCAATACAGTGTAGACATATAATTGATTATGCCTCTCGATTAGTATTTAAGATATTTCTTAACGACTTCTTTTGTTGTCGCATTTTAAATAAAACAATTTCACTGGATATATAGAAAGAATATTTGTTGGTCAATAACATTCTTTACTGAAAAATATTCAAATTGTCATAGCTTCTAGCTAATAAAAATATATTTATGTAGAATGTGCTAAGAAATTTAAAATAAAAAAAGTATTTCAAAAAATACTTTTTGAGCAAATTGTTTCAATTAAATGTTCACATTCTTATTGTCTAATATCATAATGAAGAATTAGTTTTTCGTATCGTTTTAGTACCTAGTAATAATTTTGTTATAAAACCAAGTTATGCACAAAGTACAAAAAAAAAAAACTTCTTGTATCGTTATTTTTTATCAGTCCGCTACCAACTGATATAAGCCAATACAATATTAATGATTGACATCGGTTATTATGTCCCTTGGATTAACGGCCAAAGATTTGTATATAATATTATATTTTCAAACACCGACCAACGCTCGTTTAGCGGTTGCCCGCAAAAATCGTCGTCACGTTCAAGTTCATTCATATGGATACTACCGGTGCAACCGGTATGACCTGTCGCATATAATAATAGAATAATAAATATACTACCTATAAAAAAAAAACTAAAAAGACATATAATGAGCTTATTTCCTGTACCTATATTGTGTTCGTGATTCATCGTAATATTACTAATATTACAGTCTACATCGATTCGTATATAGTACACGGAAAGTTGTTTAGGTGAATCGCAGTAGATATTCAGTTAGGACTATTGTCCATTAATATTATTAGACAAGGAAAACAATATATTGTGCTGTAGCCTGTAAGGCTATTCTTTTGAAGTGTTCAAATATAATAATATAGTGCATACGAATTATACGTATATTAAAAAGTTAATTTTGAGCGATGTTATGAAATAAAAGCCGAGTAGGATACGTGTAATATAAGTACATACTTATACTCGTATTATACGAATAGGATGGCGGATTTATGTCGGATATATATTTTTTCAGTGCAACATTGTATTGTCACTCGTAAGTCAAAACGTACGACTACGGAATTCATTTTTTATTTTATGAATTTTATTATTTTAGTAAAAATTGTACTAGATATAGTAACATTGTTTCTGGTTAGTTTTCGTATGGTTATTTATTATTTTGTCTAACTAAATCAATATACTTTATTTATTTAGTTTAAACGCTCATAAGCTTAAAACTAAATATACATGTAAAATAGTTGTTTATTTTCTGTACTTTACAAGCTGAACATTTTTAAAGGTATATTTAAATTCCTTAAAGTTTTTCATAGCATTCAACTTAAATTGTCTTTCAACCGATTTCCGAAATTATTAACTCGTTAACACAACTATAAAAAGATAATTTTGCATACTAGATATTATTAAGTTAGATCTCAAATGTCTAGTTTATATTAATACAAGTTTAAGCTCATACTTAATGGATTTTAGAGTTATATATTCCTATAGTGTATTGCTAATAATTTCCAAAATTAATTTTAATAATACTATTCTCGTCTAATTTTACTCGTAAATCGTAATAAAAAAAATCATCATAATTCTTAAGCTAATATTTTATTTTTTCTAATTTTTCGACAGGTTTTCTAATTAAAATTACTATTTGCATTGTGTTCACTACAAATACGCCCAAAATAGTAACCTGAAGCCTGAGCTCATGTGAGCGGTGTACATTAAAAATCTCTTATACAATATACATATATAACATATATAATATATGTACTTCGCCTTATAAACATACCAGGAAACAATGCTTGCACAGTGTTGATACTAATACCATGCAGATGATAAGTGCAAAACGACTTTTGTAACTAGTCTTACGAGCCAGCAGCTTGTCGGAAGACTTGTAATGTATATATATGTATTGACATAGGGAAGTAACATCGGCCTCGGCGCCGAACGAGACGAGCAAAATATTATTATTACATTACCTGTTTGAGTACGTGCAACAATAAGTAAGAGCACTACGCATTGTACGTAATATATACCGCCCAATATTCGGTTGCCACCCACGGCTCTATATTATAATTTATGAATTAATTACAGTAAAACGATGTATGCCAAATGTTTATATTTAACGATTTAGACAGGCTTTATTCGGTATCAGTAATTTTTGCGATCTATTTGTAACCCTCGTGCGTCGTAAATGATTTTCCGAAAGAAAAAAAAATCGAACTAATATTTTAAGCAAATTATTGAAAAAGTATATTATGTTACATGGAATAATATTTTATATTATATTATAACGAGTAACGAGGTAGTTTGAAAAAGAAAAAAATTTATTTTGTGTGTTTGAAATAAATATTATTATCATTATTAGTATTTATATAAATTACTCGTTATTATTATAACGATAATTCAATTAACAATAAAAATTGTAAATCACCAAAATTATAGTAGATTTCTTGCCCCTTGAGAGGTACTCTATCTTTTATTCTGCTAAGCGAATTTTTTCTCTCCTATATGATAATTATGTGTCAAACAAGTAATTCAATACAGATATTGGGGACGACGATATGATCGGCTCTATTTTTTATTTATCATTATGTAAACTATATAACTTATTATAATAGTATTAATTTTAATATTAGTATTATAATTAGTATTTTCGTACTTAATTTTTCGCATTTTTAATAATCAAAATAATAAAATTATTTATTAAAGTCACGCAACCAACGATTTCTTTATATATCTTTATAAAGAACCGGTAGTGACCTGGGTATATGGAAGAATACACTTTACTACTATGTTATAATTTGGGCTTTAAACTAACAAAAAATATATGAAATATAATAAAAATTTACAAAAAAAAATGCATGACAACATTGTAATAACATCATCAATGATAACACACATTACACTCCAAGTTAAGTACCTGAATAATATTCTGCATAACACGTCGTTCGCTCTACGTATCCATTCCATGCACATGATTACGTGAAATTTGTTTATTCTAATATTAATGTTCTAAAACGTAAGTGGATAAAACGCATTAAACGTTATAAGGAAATCGACGAAATTGTTTCTAAATAAATGGTTGTTCTTTATTATTATAATATATAGTATATCTTACCTAAGCTCATATATAGTAGAACTGTATTTATTAGAAAATATATTTTATAGGAACACAACATATTATGTTAATATATTTTGTATAAGTTGTGTTATAATTTACAACCACATTTTTTTTAAACATTCAAACATTCTGTATATTAAGCTACCTACCTACTGATTTAGATATAAACGTAAAAATAACTAATTCACAATCACGATGTTTTGGCTCGGTGTTTTACACTTATATTTAGTACACCTGCACATCATGCTTTCCGTTTTTCGTTTGGTATCAAACACTCGAGTCAAAATGAGCAGGCAAGGGCAGAAAGTGAGCAATTTCAGTCGCAAATGACGCGTGCAACCCGGCTGTGGGTGAGGGCCACATTTCGCAAAATTCAAATTGCGAACTACAAATCCTATTTTTTGTAAATATACACAACCTATATAACATCATATACTATGACCATAGTATATCGTGTTATATTTATATTGATAAATGCCTGATATATCTAGGATTATTTTGCATATTATTACTCGCTTAAATAGGGATATAGAAATGAATAAAGGAATGATTTTGTCGAAGATGGATCTCAAAGTTCAATATAAGTATAGTAAATCAGATGAAACAATTTTACCAGACAATAATCCTTTAAGGAACTTAACTGAGAGTATATTTCTACGTTCAGATAAATCATACTAACTTATATTATGTGCGTTTTATTTATACGAGTATGTAATACATATAATACATAAGAACCACACATTGTGTACAACAAGATTCTGAAGAAAAGCTAAAGTCACAAGTGAATAGTAAATTAAAACTTATAATTAGTTCATGTAAATACAGTATTGTTATTTATGTAAATAATTTATTTGAAAAATAAGCTGGTTTGTACCCAATTACATGCATTATTCTTTACTTTTATATACCTTCCACGGTACCTGACTAACATGGTTTGCGGCGATGCACGTGAATAATAAGCACATGAAAATTCCCATAAAAAATATCGTTCATAAAAAATACATTATAAAAATGTAAAAATATAAAAATATAATAAAAATATAAATAAGTGGTATGGTATTTTCCTATACAATATACTACACTATAATTATTCGCAACAGATGGCTTAACTATGTAATTTTTCATAATAACTTATAAATTATAATTATAAATATTAATTAAGTGCTAAAATTAATCGAATATTATGGATATTTTAAATCACGTTACTTTATAATAAGTTATTAATAACTATTCTAATAGCTAGGTATAATAATATACATATTATGATTACGATCGATAAACAATAGTTAATTATTTTCATAAATATATATTAAGTTGAAACCAAGACTAATAATTCGTGTCACGATTTAATTCCTATATACATAAGTATGTTAAATATATATTGAAAATTTAAAACAAAACTTTCTGTATACACTTTTAGGTAGGTACTGTAAAGTCGAGCTAACAATTGAAAAAATATTAAATAACAAGCACAGACGCTGAGCGTGTATGTTACCAACAGTGGTACCTATATAGCAGAAAAAGATTTAGAACATCTTTTTAGAGAAAATTACGTAAATTAATTTTCTTTAACCAATTATATAGTGTATTAAATATTTACAAAAGCGCATTATATGTAACCCACGATGGTCGACTACCATAATATAATACGTCGAAAACTTATTGTTGTATGACGAAGTAAGTTTGAAAATAAGTATGTTTAATTTATGTTACCTTGTGAATACTTGCTCTGTAACATTTACACGATGTTTGTTGGTTTGTTACACTTCCCTGTTACATAATAGTAACACCGAGACGATGTTCTTTAGTACGCAATGTACAATGTATTATATCTACAGTAAAATGAATATTAAAACATTTACGTAGTATTATCGTTTGTGGTATAAGTAGCTAGGAAATTCGTATTTGTTTTTTTTTTTTTTTTGTTATACGTAATTGAAACGTTAAACTCAATGTTTCATTAGCAAAAATGTTTACACTTAAAAAAATGTATGTAACTGTGATGTATAAGAAACAAACTATATATTACCTACCAACCTACCCAATAGGAAAAGCATCGACATGATACAATTTAATATTACACTATTTTCATTTGATGATTTATAATGTGCACCTAAAAAAAAATATATATATAATTTTGGAAATTATTTTTTTATGATTAGCATTGTATGAGATAAGAAAAATACAAATGATCGCATGTTGTAGCTTAAAAGTACTATAAACCACGCGTTCGAATATTGATAGCGTCTAATATAGTCGTCTATATAGTTACACGCATTAAAATGTATTGGCAAAAAATAAAAGATATTTACGTGGGTAAAATGATGAATAAAAATAATTGCGTTATTTTATGACCCTGTAGAAGTATGAAGAATCCGGGGTCGCGGGGGTCGTCATCGATCTTAAAAGCGAAAACATTTTTTAAAAAAATATGTTATTGTAAGTACGGTATTACGGTATTAGTGTATTACGGTAGTACGATTAAGCCTAAAGTCAATAAAGTTTAATGGGAAGAACTACTGCTATAAATTACTATGCGGGCGTTTAAGTCTTGGTCCTGCGTGAGTACATTTTATCCACACTATCATTTAAATCACTCAACGCCTTTTGTTATTATGTAATTTATATAATTATATAAGAAACAACGGAAGGAAGGAAAAGACCTAACCTAAACCGAACGAGTAGAGTTTATTTTCGAATACAAAAGACTTTCCTCTTTTCCATTGCTTATAATTGTGTATAAAAAGAACCGGATGGGCCTCGCTCTGCTGTACAGTTGGGGGTGGAGTGCACCTCGTTTATAGGATAGGTCATAATTACAATGGATTTGTTAAATTTGAATGCAATGATAGATATCATTGTAAACGAATAAGAAAGGAGTTAATATGTTTGTCTAAAATGGGTATATAATAATGTAGTATTTTAAATTTAAAATGAAATATAATGCAATAATAAGCAATTTCGTATAATATTTTTTTCTTTAAGTCCGGTAGAACTTTTTTTTATAGATTTATGAAGAGTAGCTTATGGATAACTTAGTGTTAAAATTTTGAACCTTAGTTATAAACAGAAAAAATTGTATGAATTTTCAAATACAAAATAACTTGCAAATTATCTTGATTTTGACACATTTTATACAAATTTCAGCTTTATGGACTTATAAAAAAAATTTGAGTGAAACGATCTCCGATATTTTCTAATGAGGATAAGTTATACTTATTATAGACCTTGCATTAAATTTTCAAGAGTTTTCGACCAGCCAATTAAATTTTATAGATGTTTAAAAAAAAAACTTTTATAAAAATCGAAAATTTAAATTGTCAATAAATAAGTCAAAATATATCAAAATACTTTGAAAACTTAACCATGTATAGAAAACGCTAATATAAAGATTTGGTGAAAATTTCAAGTTGTTTTGGTTTTTTGTTTTTTAGTTAGAGCATTTAAAAAAATGTATTTTGTAAAAACGTGATTTTGCGTAAAATATCCTGTTTTTTCGTAATTTTTTTATAGTTTTTTTCAATTTTTTTAAAAAGTATTGAATAATTTGGATTTTTGATTTGCCCAAGTACCATCTACATTCACTTTCCTTTCAGAAAAGTTGTTGTTTAAGTAAATCAAAGCATTATTACTGCCAAAAAGGTGTCATTAGACACAAAAATAAAAATAAAAAGAACTCAAATCATTGTAAAATCAATAGATTCCATCACTCCGTTCAGAATCTAAAACTACAGAATAAACATATACAATTTTCGACTTAACATTAGTTAAAAATTGTTATAGTTTGCGCAGGATGTGCAGGAAAGAATTTACACTTTCTGAGAGAACTATAGAATGTTCCCAAACAAATGGCATTGTAAGTTATTACAGTCATTAGTCAATAACTATTGTATTGTATTGTAACTATACAAAAATCGTCCAGTACAGGTATATTTTCTATGAGACTAAGTAGTCAACCTATACCGCCACCAACCGCGTGTGTTCCAAGAGAGACCCGAACCAGTTGAATCCGCTATTCAACCTATTTGTGTGCGTGCGTGTGTGTGTGTGTGTGTGTGTGTGTGTGTGTGTACGCGCTTAAAATACTTTTACGATCGAAAAACAACGTAATAAATAACCCGGAATTAGAAAGTCGTGTCAGTGTTATACAGCGATGATATTATCAACTCGTCTCAGTGATCGACGGCTTTTTTCACGTAATGCCGTCGGTTGCGATCATTGCCAAGGCCAACGGGTTATTATGCGGTAGTATGCGTTTGTAATATAATGTAGTGCGTGCAATGCAAGTGCATGCTGGTCTTGACCGTGATCTTGGGTGGCCATGTGTCTCGCACTGGTTCCAATCAGGTCGTCATTTATTCTAGCGCACGATTTCTAAAATGTGATTTTTTACCGACGCGCAATGATCGTGCGATCGATTGCAAAAATAACATGTGACATATTATCGAATCACGGTCGAATTAACGATTTTTTTAAGGAAATATATTATCGACCATAAAATTTAGAACGTGTTAAAATATATAAGAGGCACCTGCTATAGGTCTGTTTAGTTTTACATCGAAATCTAATATAATGCTTAATGATTCACATTTATTCGTTATCAAATCACAAAAACATTACTTGTCTCAATGGGAAAACCAAAATATATTATGTAAAAAGAGAAATCGAGCTTAATTAAATAATTAAGTGTTTTCCCGAAGAGTGAATAATAATGTAATTGACCAATATACGTGCATATCATACAGACATTAGACGGTATAATATCTAGTAGAACAATAATAATCGTATCATTTGCAAAAACATTTTCTGTAAAGAAATATTAAAAAAAAAAATAGGAAGATCACAACAGCGTTATAAAGAAGTATACCTAATATATAATAAGTACATTTTAAATAATTAAATTAAACTGAAATTATTATCAACATAATCAGTGGCGTAACCAGAATTTTTTTAAGGAGGGGGAGTCCAAAAATATAATTATTTTAAATTAACAACCAAATATAATTATTATTTTATTGTTTGTTTAATGTAAATAATGTAATTTTGATTCTTTTAAGTGTGGAAAATGATCTCTCCACCTCACATGAAGTAATTGGAAGTGTGATAAATATTTGCAATAGCTTATATATATATATTTGGGAATAAATCGGGATTGCATTCATTAAGTATTTGAATTACACTATTATATTGTATATTACTGTCAGTCAAATAACGATTCCATAAAATGGTTTCTGATTTAACTCGATCAAAATCATCAACATCGTTAGCATAAAACTCAACAAGTTCTCTAACTTTTTCTTCATCAAATTCTGAACTTTTAATTAACATTTGAAATCCACAAATAATCCACAAATTAAATGATCATTTAATTGTTGTATAAACGAATCAAGAAATGGTAGAAACACTATAAACCCGATTGTACTTCTGAGTTTTGGATTTCCAGTGGTTCCTCGGGTTCTTCCATCCTAGGGAGCTTAGCCAGTACATTTGATGTGAAATAACTACTTATGCTCCATTTACTCATATTATATTTAATTAAAAAGTAAATATATGTATATTATGCAAAAAAAAATATATGAAAACTACGAGTCGAAGACGACACCCAATTTGTTAACAAAAGTTAGTAAACAAATAATATATGATAGCGAATAGCTATAATGCGGCGATAAAACCAATTATTTTCTATGCAATCGCGTGACTGTATTGTGATAAGTATTACGGTACAATGTAATCATCAATAACAGAATTTTTTTGATCCAAGCTTGCACGTTCTTTTTTTTATCAACTACCTATCATGCGTTTTTATTATCACAATATCACAAAAGCTCAGTACTAAATCGAATCAATTATTCAATTTTGCCAAACATTTTTATTATATTAGAAAGATACGACATGGTTCAAGGGGGGGGGGGTCCGGACCCGGGGACCTCCCCCCCTGGTTGCGCCACTAAACATAATATTACATTACTACGTTCTACGTGTATACTGTACAGACTCATATTGTGTAATATAATATGGTCGTGTTATACTACATCGAATATAATTACATTGCAAATGTGGTAAAGTGTATACACCATTTCAACTGTTAGTTAATAAACCAAATTTGGCCTGTCCGCAAAAATAACGATATTAAATTATATTATTACTATATTTATTTCATATGTGATAATTTTCTTTTTTCATTTTAAAAGGTCTCTATTTGGTCTCTATTAGTTGATGATTGTATTTTAATAATTTACTCATAAATACATAATATTATAATCAACCACGTTTGTTAAAGTAAGTATCTATAGGTATAAACATAACTGCTGCTGCAGTTACGGTATAAAGTTATTACGGGAAATTATTTAGAATTAGGACATAATAATCGGACGCTATGGCACGCGGGTGCAGTTATATTGTGCAGGCTGTAACGCCAATTTACGCCATGAAAAGAGATCGCGCGGAGAGAGCGTACTGCGTACCTAAAAATCGAAGTCGGCTATACACTTGCAGTGTATAAATGTGCAGTAAGAGCATATATATACATAATATTTTGTATACGTGAAATAACAATACGCGTGTATATAAAATATCGCATACACCTTTGCTCGTACAGCAGTATACAACATACACTTACACACACACACACACATATATATATATATATATATATATACGCACGGTCAGAATTAAATGTGTTGTTGAATAAAATTGTGTACGGTATATAATAATACTGTTGTCCACACAATATAATATCGTGCAGGGTACCAGCATATCTATATTGGATGTGAATAATAAAAATAATTCTATAGACAATGAGTACGTATACAAAAGGGTCCCCGTGAAATGTCCGTACGTGTTTTGGAGGTGAAATAAATATGACCGTTGTCGTATCTTTTATATTATATAATATTAAGTATACGTCACTACAATATTACGGTATACGCAACATGTGGTATAATATATTATAGATTATGCGTCGTGATCTGTTCGGCATAAAAGGATTATCTTTATTATAATATTACACGTCTTATAATGATTAATGGAAGATAATCAAACGCAAACTCGCCTAATACGCTATGCATAGCGCGCTATATTCATTCACATTATACCAGGAGAAACAATGTGATCGGTATGTAATAATATTATTATAATATTGCGTTAAACGTTAGAAGATAACAGAAATAAATAATAATTAACTGTAATAAAATTTATTTACTTTTCATTTTTTCAGGTGTCTCATGACATAATAGGTAATTATTACTATACGTAAACATTTTAATGAATCAATGACAATAATAATTGCCAAATGGTTCAAACAGTCTCCACAACACAATATTTATAGAAGTCCTATGCAGATATATCAATATATGCACCGATTGCTCAATGTTCTTTTTCGAGTTTTTCGTCGTCTTTTCTTACGTCTTTTTTGCTTGAAGGTAATAAGTTATTACCTTCAAATAGGTTCGTAGATACACATTGCCAGCATTTTTATTTTCGCTATATCTCAATTAATATTGTCGTGATATTATCATGGGTGACGATGAAATAAACGAAAAAAACTGTATTGTAACAAAAACGTGATTGTTTATTTACCGCCATGTTTGTCGAATTATGTCTAGTCGATTTTAATTATGGGTATTCAATTAAATTGACGGAGCTAAGTAAAAATACTTAGGTACTTATCCTAAATTCCTACTATTTTAATGCAAATGTATATTTAATATATATTTCAAATGTGCAGACACTACATACGTAAGTACACAATCATTAAAATATACGTGTGTCATTACACTCATAGCCAATATTCAAATCGCCTATCACCTACGAATACTTGGTTAACATTCCGGTGTCCAGTGACGGTAAATAATCAACCATTACATTTGAATAAATAAAATGTAAAATAATTTTTTTTAATGTAGTTATAGTATACATTTTTACTTAGGCATAAATATTAAAATAATTTGTAATCATTATAAAACTATACATTGTGTACATAACCAATTTTGATAATTGATGATTACGATGTTAATTAAAAATAGTAAAATATACTCATAGAATAATAAAATTACTAGAATTTTGGTAGTAAATAAGGCCATATAAGGATACGATTCTGAGCCACAGAGGATATTCTCTGAAGTAATTTCAACGCTTTAATTCTCAACATTTGCCGTCTTTAAATAAATAAATGTAAATAATAAGTAAATATGTAAATACTAGATAGTATAAAAAGTAAATATACAATACACATGCACTTAATTCAATTTGGTAATACTTATTTTATTATAATATAGGACGTAGGTATTCCTAACCATTTACTCAATATATTTATTACGATAAATATAAATTTTGATCTTCAAAATAATGTATCAAAATAAAAAACACAATTATCCCTAAATCTATTCGGAAATTTGCAATTTCACTCAATGATAATCTATAAACCTTTTTTGGTAGTTATAGTTTTTTTTTAACAAACTGCTAATTTTTTCTTCGCTATTTCTGCGCATATGCCCAGACTTCAAGGTGATAATAATATAAATATAATATTAATGGAATAATGATATAACCGAGAACGAAACGAATTATGCCGAATATTGAATACGTAATGCATATCGTGTACGAAATACGAACAGATACGAACTAGTAAACAAATCGATTTTTCTACGCCGCACGCATTATTTCCGCTTTCTACGCGTGTCGGACGAGGTTGCAATACTGCATGCGACGAAAATAATAAACTGATATCGAGAATCGAAATATATTGCAGCGATTTAAGCACAAACAAACGAAAACGGATTAAATACAATAAATTAATTGTACAATATTGTACTGATATTATAAGTTTTGAAAATCAACTGAGTTGTATATTTTTATCTCAAAACTTCGATAAAATATTATTATTTGCTTGTATAATATAGTAATTAACATAAAATATGTATATATGTATGTATAACTTTGTAGCATATCCTACAAGTATTCCAATACTCCAAGTTCACAACTTCAGAAGTTCATAGCAGCCACCCAAATGAGATCAGTTTCAAAGTTGAAAGAAAATTTGGGTAAATTACGTGAAATTGGCCCGATTTTTGTTTTTTTTTTTGGTTTCATGGTAAAAGTACAGGACTTGCATATTCTAAAAATAGAATTGTATATACTTTCAAATAACTTGTAAAGTATTGGCATGATTTTGAAAAAGATTACGTTACTTGAGGGCCAATTTCACAAATGTCATTATTAAGCCGTCCAAAATAATTTCCATGTTATTGGCGTATACGAATCATTATGATTATTGTTATTATTATTATTATTATTATTATTATTATTATTATTATTATTATTATTATTATTATTATTATTATTATTATTGCCCTATAACAAATCTTACTCCCTCCACTCAAAATGGTTCTAGGTAAATTTATCGCCGTAAAATACATCGCGAACTACAGTTATAAATACACTAAACAATTATTTTAAGGCATTTTAATAATTAATTAATTTTAAGAACTAATTATAAATAAGTGAAATTATTAAGATAAAAATATTAGTTATTTAATTTGACCCTCGTTCGCGATATATTTTACGGCGATGAATTGGCCGTATACCCTCGTAATACACACCATTCACACCCCTTCCAAGTAAGCAGGAAATATCATAGTAATAACTAGACACAATAATAAATTAATAACATAATAATACTGTGCAAAAACCTCAAAATTCGCGTACACATTATTACCTATGACCAGAGTATTACATTGTATTTGTTCGTCGTGTGTATACTTTTATACCTTATACGTGAAAAAGCAACGCTTATAATTTATAAAATTATTAATTATTATAAGTAATTTATAAACATCGACGGTGGCGTACACAACTTATACACAGGTATGATACTATATAACACTATAATACTATATAGTATATAATATATATACGCCTACGTCAACTACATATTATATTATATGCTGCACAGAGATGACATCGATAAGTTGAGTCTCGGAAATTACGATTTTCGAAGTTAAAACAAATCGAAATTTGGTTACAACAAATAACAATAGTTTATAGTTATTTATTGTTTTTTGTTTCTTTATCGATCCGAGTGAAACTATTTTTTTGATTCGATTTTACTCGATCTAATGTAATTTGTATTTTATTTTTTTAGATTCGGAGTGAAACGAAAAATGTGTTTTAATTCATCCTATACGTAACACTATCCTACACATACAAATAATTACTATATTAGTTCAGTAGTTAATATTACTATATTACTATATGGTAATATTAATAAGGTGTTGCAGTTCATTTCGGCAGCATAAGTTTATAGCGTACACAAACATAAAATAATATCCAAATATAACAAAAATAAAAAATCAAAACTAACAAACGTACTTATGGATAGTGCGAAAACATTTGTGGAACGTTCTCCTTCACTCTTTTTAATTCTTAAGAACAGACACAAAAGATACACATACCTAACTACTTATTAATTATAACATTACAAAAATAATATACTCTTTATTATTATGTATCTATATAATAATATATTATTTTTATGTAAGGCATGCATCAAGGTCATTAAGCAACTAATGTCACCGACACGTATTTCTGATAAAATATTTTGTCCACCAGCTCTATATCAGGATCTGCATCAAGAGAGCTTTTTATTCTGTAATAAGTAAAGTTTTTCATTTAATTACAAATATTTAAGTGTACAATATAATATGTTGTTGTATCTACTATAGTCTATCTCTTTATAGGTAAAACATCAATGTGGAAATTATGGCTTCTGAAATGAATATTACTTATTTATAAACAATCCTTATATTCCTATTTGATTGATACGCTCGCCGTGATAAAATATTATTATCGCTTTATGTTTTATTGACCAATCTTCATTTAACAAAAATAATATTTATATAATTTATAACTTATAAGTCTAAAAAAGGTCAAAGACAGCGTTGGAAACGGCCACTATAATACTATAATGTTCGTTGCTAAAGTGTTGTAAGCCGTTGTAACAAACTATAATTAAAATTTGCACGGAACGGCTAATTAAATTAACTTTATTTCGAATTTAAATAATAAAATAGCACTATGTACTTATTTACATATACTTTTTGTCAGCTTGGTAGAATTTTTTAATGTAAATATGTTTTTCCTGTATAAGCGTCGGGCCTTGAATCAAAATAACAAATACATGCGAGATAATATTTATAACTATAAGTATATAATATGATATTGGTATTATACCATCTTAAAAATCTTAGTGCTCCGTCTACTATCACAATTACTTTTACACATCGATGTATTAATATTAATTAACAAGCTGGTTTCATAATAAAATATAGTATATACTATATACTATTTCATGTATATGTATATGTATAAATGTACTATTAATTTTGAAATTCAATGTTATAATAATTTTGAAGTAATCATTTCAGATATTTCATACAGAATCAAATTTTTTTATAACCCAAACTATAATAAATCATTGAATTTTTAGGCTCACGCGTGTCCTGTAATCCAGTTAATTAAATTTACCTACGCCCTTGGGCCTTGATAATAATATTTGGTATAACTCGGGCTAGTTATGTTAATGCACTGTTGGCTTATGGAAAGAAGTCAATAGTATGCTAATAAATACTTATTGATATAACAGTAAAACGTTGGTCATCATAATATGACATTTAAATTCGTATTAGTAAATACAGTGTATAGAGGAAGAAAAAAAACCTTCGTACCTATAAATTATAACTTTTAATACGTTAACATAAAAAGTGTGCAACAATAAACAAACTGATTCACATTAACCGTGGTGGAATTTTTTATTGCGTATATTTATTCATGCTGTATTTTAATTATTCGTTGGTAGGTATAAACAATAAGAAAAAAAAGATAATTTTAATGTAAAAAATTGTAGTTAATAAGTACGAAGAAAACAATATTAGAAAATAAAACATCTATCGGCTAGCTCAATATGTATTTTCGACTTCTGGCAACATTACACAATAATATCAATAACATAAAACTTGTTACCACGTAATCGATAAATGTATAAGTACTTACCTAATTTTTTTTTTTTTTTTTAAGAAAATTCCTTGGCTCATTGGTTTATTAACAAATTCATGCATCCATTTTGAACGATTTATTAAACACAAATGTCAAATTGTGCATAGCTGTTCTATACTCTTGAATATGATACAAATACTCGAGAACACAGTAATGTTTTCAAATAAAAAAAAAAAAAGAAAGGGTGGGCATCGCTTTGCTGTACAGTTGGGGGTGGAGTATACCTCGTTTATAGGATAGGTCATTATTACAATGGATTTGTTAAATTTGAATGCAATGATAGATATCAATGTATACGAATAACGATTCTGAATGAAGTTCATATATTGGTCTAAAATGGGTTTATAATAATTTAGTGTTTTATATTTAAATTAAAATATAATGCAATAGTATGCAATTTCGTAAAAATTTAATTTTAAAAGAGTCATAAAATTTTTTCCTTTAAGTCCAGTAGAATTTTTTTTATATATTTTTGAAAATTAGCTTATGGACAAACTAGTGATAACATTTTAAACCTTAAGTATAAACAGAAAATTTTTTATGAATTTTCAACTACAAAATAACTTGCAAATCATCAAGATTTAAACATATTTTATACAAATTTGAAATTTATGGGCTTATAAAAAAAATTTGAGTAAAACGATCTATAATATTTTCTAGTTACAATTAGTATAACTTATAATTAATTCTTTAATACATTTTCAAGAGTTTTCGGACGACCAAAAAAGTTTTATAGATATTTAAAAAAAAAACTTATAAAAACCGAAAATTTAAATTGTCTATAAATAAGTCAAAATACTTTGAAAACTTAACTATGTATAGAGAATGCCAATATAAAGATTTGGTGAAAATTTAAAGTTGTTACGGTTTTTCGTTTTTGAGTTAGAGCAAATTTCAAGAACCAATATGAATTGTCAGTCTAGAGTTTTATATATTATATTATATTTTACATGTAATTTTATGTCAATATTCACTGTTCAAACGCTTATAAAAAAAATTGTGCATATGGATTTTGATGATTTTTGAATGACAATAATAACTGCTTGTGCGAAATATTCTATTAAATTTTCAAGTATTTTGTAAAAGTCAATTTTTTTTATCACCGATTATAAAATAAAATGTAAAAAATTCAAATTTTTTAAATGCCTATAAGTGGCTTAAAAATCAATATAATATATTGAAAAAAATATAACATTGAGGAAATGCCTATCTTAACAACTGGTAACAATTTCAAGTTTCTGCGACTTATACTTTTTGAATTATAACAAATATTTAAAATCGTTTGACCATAAATCGCTATTTTATGCAATTTCGTAAATATTTAAATTTCAAACCGTCATAAAACTTTTTCCTTTTGGACCGATAAAAATTTTTTTATATATTTTTGAAGATTAGCTTATGGACAAACTAGTGTCAAGATTTTGAACTTTAAGTATAAACAGAAAAAATTTTATGAATTTTTATCTACAAAATAACTTGCAAATTATAGTGATTTTGTCACATTTTATACAAATTTGAGCTTTATGAGCTTATAAAAAAAATTTGAGAGAAACGATCACCGTTATTTTCTAATGAAGATAAGTTAAGCTTATTGTAAATCTTGTATTAAATTTTCGAGAGTTTTCGGCTAGCCAATTAAATTTTATGGATGTTAAAAAAAAAAAAAATTTTACAAAAATCGAAAATTTAAAGTGTCTATAAATAAGTCAAAATATGTCAAAATACTTTGAAAACTTATCCATGTATAGAAAACGTCATTATAAAGATTTGGTGAAAATTTCAAGTTTTTGCGGTTTTTCGTTTTTGTGTTAGAGCATTTAAAAAAAATGTATTTTGTAAAAACGTGAATTTGCGTAAAATTTCCCGTTAATTTTGTAATTTTTTTATCGTTTTTTCGATTTTTTCAAAAAGTATTAAAAAAGTTTGATTTTTGACTAGCCCAAGTACCATCTACATTTACTTTCCTTTCAGAAAAGTTACTGTTTAAGCAAATCGAAGCATTTTTCTGCAAAAATAGGTGTCATCAGACAAAAAAAAAAAACGCACATCATTGTAAAATCAATAGATTCCATCACTCTGTTCAGAATCTAAAACAATGACTGCAAGATTGCGTTTTGAAATGTTTGTTAAAAAAATATACGCATGCAAGCTAATTCATTTATTACTAATATCCATTCATTAATCGTATTAATAAAATAATATTATAAATTTATAATCGTGTGTACGTTCTTTTTTCACTTACGTGTATTTATTTCTCGCCACATTGAGCACTCATATTAAACACACTTATTATTTAATGGTTTGTTGATAATTTAATTAAGTATAGGTACTTCTTTGTCATTTTTTATAATTTTTCTGTTTTTTATTTTTATTTTTTATTTATACATGTAACGTTGAGTAGTTAAGCATATCTATTGTTTTTAATTAATTGTGTTGTGGGTAAAGTATAAAATAATTTTTATGGCTCTTATTATATATATATTATATATAAACATAAGTCTACATTGATGACAATAAGAATATGTTATGGAAAAATATCTTAATAAAACTTAATGTTCATTCTCCACTTATCTCAACGAAACTATACTGTCCTCTACTTATTGCTACTCAAATTCAGTTATAAAATGCAATGTATATGTAATAAAAAAAAAAAACAGTTAAATATTAGGTCTTTTAATAGGTACCTACAGAAAGAAATACTATATTAAGTAGGTACCTATCAATATAATGTTTGTTGATTAATCAATTTTCAATTTTTATTAAATGTACGTGTACCTATTATTTTTGTAAATAAGTAAAAAAAGTGTAAGGGTTAAATACACGTACTTTCTAAAACGGTACATCTAAATGCTTAAATTTATTGTTAAAAAATTACCATCTCCCAGAGTCTTACATATCAAAATGACGCGATAAACATTATTAGGTAAATAATTTAAACTAGACTTAATTCTATAGCACGTCCATTACAAGTGTCTGTTTAGATTCAGTATGTACCTATACTATATGGAATTATAGACTATACAGTTGGTGACTTTTGAATATGGTTTTTTTCCTTCTGCAGCGGCCTCGAAAATACGGGTTATACTGGTTGTATACTACACCGATGTATCCTAATAGCCACTCATATTATTAGAGTCATATAAATAATGACTATTAATCAATTAACAACTAATTTTTCGCAACGAAGTGGGCATTATTTTTATTAGATTTTTACTATATTATATTCTATGTGACCTTCGTTATTGTTTTGCATACATCTCCATACTTAATTGTTATGAATTAATTTTAAGCTAGAGCAAATAAATATTATACCATTAAAAAATATCTTAAATTCATTTATTAACTGCAGAATTGTGTCTACAAAATTACACTAGATTACCAAAAGATTATTGCTATTAATTTATCACATATTTTTTGTTATATTTATATTGTATCAATGATCATATTATATTACTAATTATATCATAATTTATAATCAATGATAATACATTGTTCGATTCAAGTGACTTCACGATTCACTATGTATAAAAAATAAATACTATACTTCAATTTATAGTACACGTACACGTAATATAAATCGAAACCGATACGGAATTAGTATTATTAGTATTTACTCAACTACTAATTTAAAGATAAAATATTATGGTTATTATGTATATTTTAAACTGCAAATCGAAAAAGAAAATAATGAACATGCTGCAATCTATGAACAACCTATGTGCATAATATTTTAAAATAATATGATTTAAAGTAAAATATTTTCATCTTTCAATAATCTTACAATAATTTTGTAACGACCAAAGTATACCACATTAAGTGAATATATATTTTAATTCAATAAGTGTTTCAAATATACCGAAGAAATTTAATTTTTTTATTATTCAAAACTGTTAGTACCTATACAAAAATAATTTAATCTATTTGTTCAAAACCAACAAAATAAAACATAGTTTAAAACAGTTATTACAATAAGTATTATTATAATTTATAATGTTTCACGATGTGTCTAGTAAGTTCTCACTTGTACATCAAATTGAACGAATTTATCAACAATCGTAAACGATGCAACTATATGAATATTTTTCAATTATGTATTTTGTAAAATGATTTATCCTTCGATCTGGTGCATAGGAAACGGACGTCAACAGTAATAAATAATAATCATTAATCGTGTTGTGCACAGTAGCGGTTATAAAATTTTAAGCCTGACTTGATGAAAATATTGAAAGAAGCGACGACAATGTACAAGGTTTTTATGAGTCTCTCAGACGATAAAACCAAATTAATGTATAGATACTGTCGGATTTACGATGACATGTTGTTCCGCGAAATGCATACACGTGCGCGGTGCGCGCATTAAACCTCTCACCGCCCGTCACAGTTTTATGATGTATATATTTTTTATCAGTTCCACGATAATTTTAATGTTTTAACACGCGGTCGTCACAATTGTGCACAACCAATTTGTTAAACCTGTCTAAAGCGGAATATCCTGCAATTCCGTCGTAGATAGTTATCAATTTATTGTGTTACATTACTTATATTCTACTGATCCGTGTTATAACGCACTTGTTTGCGTGCCCGACGGCCGTGATCGTGTATTACCATCAAAGCGCCTACGGTCATATAGTCAAACGCGTTTTGACGGTGGCGGCCAAAGGCCGAAAAGGTCACGGCGGCGGTGGGTACCTACGTCCGTTTTCGATAATGTTGTGTACAACCGAACGTTTTAATTTACATTGATTAAATTCATACGCGCCATCGTCGGAGTGACGCGTATGAATTTGACCAATGTAAATTAAAACGCGCGCGTACGATACGTCGCGTATGATACGCGTCCATGTGAAACATATTAAAATATTAAACATATTAACATGTACCGGATGCGGATAGTACAAACACGTTGAATATCATTACATCAACCCGTGTAGCGTTCGGCGGAACAAAAATTGTTGATAATAACAAAAATAATAATTATTATTGTTCCATATTCTTCCCACTCCTGAAAATTGTTCTATTAAAACAATATTGTTTACACAATATTGTAATATTATAACACTGTTTTATACTGGTATTAATGTATTATGGAATTCCGATGATGATGGGCGGGTGTGTGCGACGCGCAAGTTATCATAACCGAGTTATCCGGCTGCGTTCAGAAACGACGCATGCAAACATTTAACTTCATTATAGATATTTTATACTTTTTCGGCCGTTGGTTCCGGACCCGGAGAGTACAATTATTATTCCGTAGTTCCGTACCGTTTGGACATCACGTATTCCCGTCGTGTAACCACACGAATCGACCTTTGCGACGTTGTCGTTTTATCATACTCGTTGCGATAAGTAGGGACAGTCCGACCCTGCGGCAATAGCGCGAAGCGCGCCGCCGTTGCGCTTCGTATCGATCGCCGGCAGCCTGCTGTAAACGCTCTCGACTACCGCCGCCGCTGTTATCGGTCAGTTCTGTTATCACACAAAAACACGTTTCAAGATGTCTCGCCTTTATGGCATATTCGTTATCTCGCGCACACTCTTGCACCGACAAGCACGTAATGTACCTTATTCGTCATTATGCGATATGAATATTAACAGTCGTAACTCATAACGTACATGCTAAGTTGTTCTGTTGCCATTGTAATCTCGTCGTGTAGTACAAGAACGGTTCACTCGAACAGTACGTGAATGTCAATGCTTCAGTTGTAGCAAAATTATTGCCGGAAACTCGACTCTCGTGTAGGTAAGAATAACTTAATTTATTATTATACATATGTTTGTTCATATTATTATCGTTCTCGACGCCAAGTCCTTTCGTAGTCCACGCACGATTCGTACTAAACGCTAAATGTATTTACCATAATACTATCATTGGTTATAAATACTTAATAATAGATTATAATAATAATAATAATAATAATCGATGCTATTATGCAGTGCACTAGCGCAGTGGATCGGCCGGTCGTATCAACGACGATACGGACGCGATAAAAACAACAGAAAAAATTATAATCGAATACTAGTCGAACAAGTTTGGCGCGGTACAAATATTGAACTTATCGGAGATCCGAGCAGCGTCTGTGCGTGGATAAGTTGTACCGGTGGAACAGGAATTCGCTCGCTCGCAGGCGATTCAAAGAAAAAAAAATAAAGAAAGAAAGAAAAAATGCGGAAACGACGGGGAGAAAAAAATTACGAATATTTCGAACAACCTACTTAACTAGTATCCGCGTGTGCACGGGTGGGACGCGTGCGTTGTACGACAACGTTTTCTTCGTTTGCACCAGATAAAACCGGTATTATCGGCAACATGTAAAATACACTGGAAAACTGTTGAAAACAATTTTTTGTGTTGTGCGCAAAATGATGGCGAACGTTCGTCTCGGGTCGTACTCACACACGCACATACACACACATACACACACATAAACGCATAAATTAGTCGCGGTGGTAGTGGTCAGCGTTTTCCTTACACCGCTACCTCTCCCCGGCGCATATGATTCTCCCGCCGCCGACACTGTTACTCGATATCAATTTACTATTAGTGTACATGGCAATCGTTGCGTAAACGTCGTCGTCAGAACGTCACAGTATATTTGCAGCAGTGTCGCACTCGCAGTAGCATTCCCCGCCGTTATACGCCAAATAATTTTGTTCAAACCGCGACCGGACGGCAAACAGACGGGTCTTGTACCGATCGAGACCGAACCACCATATCGCGTTGTATAGGTTACCATATCTATACGTGACCAGCGATTAATCGTTTGCAACCGTTTTACAGAGTGTTTCACACGAGCAACGTATTACCTGGTGTCAACCACGACCGCGGTCTTGTTGGAACAGTAATATATAACCACAGCCATGTCGTCTTCACCCGGATCGGCGACGTCCACCACCGCTTCGGCCGTGTCCACGAACAGCGTGCTGGAAAAGCTCGGTCTCCTGCTGATCGCCATCGTCGTGCTCCGCGTCACCCGCGCCGCCATGAAGTTCGCTTACCGGCACATATTGGGTCCATCTGCCCTGTGCCGGGGATCTGTTGACTTTGCCAAATGCGGAAAGTGGGCCGGTACGTAATAATACAATAATGTTTAATAATTTATCAATTCTTAAATTTTTTCTGTCGGTTCGACCCACTCGCATGCTACTACAGCAGCGGGTGTGTGCCGGATACCGGAGAGATTTTACCACTGCGAGATATCGTGTCTTTGTATAGGACGTAACTATTGTCAAATTCTGGTTTGTGTTAGTCTGGATGTGACTCGGCTGTGACGTGTTAAGACAGAAGGCTAATAATAATATGCCTTATAAATGTTATAATATTATACATTAGAGATTGTACTCAGTTGTCATTGTGTAGTAATTGAACATTAGTAATTACTTGCTTAGTAATCAATCGAATCCCGACCGTTTTCGAGCAATCTCTCATTATCTGTTTCGTTAGATGATTTTATTTCCACACTAAATATTAAAGTGAACAGTATTGGAAATCAATTAAAACCTAGCCTATATGATAAATTACTTTTCACATTTTGTCAATTGCGATTTGTCCTTATCATATTATACTAGTAAACTGTCACTAAGGAACGGATTTATTTGTAAATGCATATATTTATTGGAAATCTGATATGAAACGTTCCCAATGAAGATTATTCTTATTAAAATTACACAAAATTGCATACTTTACTATTTTGTATATTTTATGCATATTTGTAATTTGACAATACATGATATTGTTTTACTTAGTAATTTAGTATTTTCCCGTTTTCTCTTATAGGTATTACAGTCACATAAATTTGACAATTTATTTGAAAATGTATATTATTTTTAATTTACCATTATTAATCGACCTACAATTTATGTCGACAAAATTACGAGCGGTCTTAAACGTTTGAGGATAAGATTCCAACGACAGATAAATTCTTCTTTAACTTCTATTGAGTGTTGGTTAATAATTTATAATTTGAGAATACTTTCGGAAAAGATCAGAAGAATAAAAATGAAGAACATATTGATTGAACATAACAGATTGAACATTTTCAATAATTATACAAAGGGAAATAAAATATTTTAATCAATTTTAAACGCATTTTTTTAAAACAAATGGATATTTCATAACATATTACGGTATTTTTCAAGCATATTTCGAGGATTTTTGGAACATATAAATCCGTTTCCTAATTATCACGTATTCATTATATTAATTATACACGAACGTTTATTGCTCTGGTGCTACGATTTGGTATCATTTATAATTTTGTTTTCCAAACGACTTTTAAATGACCTCTATTCTGACAACACAATAGTAGGACCTATATTGAAAAATAATATATTTTGTTATCCATCCATTCGCCGTGTCTCGTATATAAATGGTGTATAATATTACATATTACATACCACATAACACTAACCGCCTCAGATAACACTTGGAATAATAATTATCTTATTATTATAGTCCTTTACTACAATAGTTATGTCTATTACGAGCGTTTTCAAAAAACACAAAATTGATCATGAGTAATAAAATTTTTCCAATATGATACGAAATACGAATATAATAATATGTAATATAATATATAGCATAAATTAGTATTAAACATACAAGTACATGATACGCAATACGCTGTGCTCGGGTATAAGTTATGAATGATAATAAATAATATAAATGTTATAGTGTATAATAAAACTGTATTAATAAATATAGATATAGTCGAAGTATTATATTTTAACGTTATATCATATTGAAATGTAGTTGGGTTTATATTCGAGAAATATACTATGATATTTTAGCATATTTTTAAATGTACTGTCGCCGCTGCTAATACTATACCGTAGACTTGTACGGCGGTGAAAATACCATAAAATTTAGGATATAAAATTCTAAAAATACTGTAATTTCTGTTCCTAGATAACGTACCTATCACATTTTTTTTAAATTATCATAAAAAATATTATTTTGTTTAGATAATTGGTAAAAATAACTAAGTTCTGGTTTAATTGATGAACTTTTATTTTGTATTATTTTATCAGGTTAAGCTGAATACAATATTTTTATTGATATATACGAGTTGATATATTTTACAATATATACATATATATACGAGTACTTGTATATATATATCAAATGTATCAATATAATTATCCATTCATTGGAACTTCTATGTTTATTGTTAAATGATACAATTTTAAAATGTATAAAAAAGTTTTGTAAATTTAAGTTTTAACTTTTAAAATATTATAATGCATTTACTCAGATTTTGTTGATCAAGTGTTTACAAATATGTAGGTATTACGTACGGATCTACGTATGGTAAAATCCGATGTGTTAAATGTATATTTTATGTGAATCCTAGGTTCGACGGAAAAACTTTAAAATCTGCTTCGTTCATTATACTTGCATTCATAACTTTTACGATCTGATGGTTAATATTCTCAAATAAATCGTATTAAGTTTTAAACGCGTGCGTCTGCATTTTTCAAAAACTCGTAGTCGGTAAAACAATAAAATTGCCTGCATAATTTGTCATGTATAGTCAATTCATATATATAATCCTATAATCTTACTTTGTCTAATATATTATACATTTTCGCCGTAAAATCATTCAGGACAAGTAAATAAATTATCTGTCATAATAAAAGTGTATCGTATCTATAACAGGGTACTTTAAAAATGTAATTTAATAATTAAATTATTATTCATTGGAATATTTACAATCAATAAATGTTATGGAACATTAAACATCCAAAAGGAACAAGTCACGATAATTCATATTTTTATTTTTTTTAGAATAATAGATAAGATATAGGTAGAACAGTGAATTTGTACATAGAAAAGTGCACTTGTTTTGTAAATTTAGTTGATTATAGAATTTAGCTTTTCTAAAAACACAAAATTTATATCATGTAACAATAAATTCAATTTTATAACTTTTTTAATATTTTTAACTTTTAAGTTATAGGTCATTTTTTGCCTTCTTATATCATATTTTACTTTTCAAATTAATTTACCGGTATTATTTAACAATTTTCGTCAATTAACACCTCTTCACGAATATTTTTTTACTTTATATACCGATATTTATATGTCATATTATTATTTTATGGTTAATATCTTTTACTCTATTTTATATTTTTATAAAGATTCGTGCAGTATATATTATATTATTAATATACTATATTATTGCCAAAGTAAGAAATAACCATATTCTTTTTCGTATAGAACTCTTTGGCTGTCTTCAACGCGTTATAGTTTTCATTTTTTCATCGATTTACATAAATAACACGGTTTAAAATAATATATTATCCATCTTAATAATTTGCGTACCAAGTCAGTACTAGATTTATAAATTGAAACATTTTCCATCAGGCTTACTTGAAACAAGATGATAAACGAATAAAATATATAAAATTGCAATTTGCAGTTATGTATGTATGACTTGTAGGTATGTGTACTGAGTAGGACTATAGGAGTTCTTATTTTTTATTTAATTTGATGAACATTAAAAATAAGTAAAAAAAATACAAAAAATTACAATTGATTTGTAGTTGATACGTTTACAAAAACAATCATTTATTATACAATATAAATAAATAAAATATTGTAATTATTATATTAAAATTAATATTAATAAGAATATAAATAAAATATGAGGTATAAAACAATAGTCTGCCTCGACCATTATTAATGTGCAAATATTTATAATTTTTAATTCATATTTCTTAATTATTTGAACTACTACAGTAAAATATCTTTAACCTGGATCCAATTAGTACGGACTTAATCTGGATAGTTTTTTATGATAGGTACGTAAATTACTCTAGTTAGTAGTTCATGGCAGTAGACTAAAATAAACTTGAAATCGAGTTCCACAAATTTCCTACGATTCCAGGTTATTGCGATTATTTTATCAATATCAATTACCAACTCATTCATGTATCCATTTGTTAATAATATTCGACTCAACTAGCATTAAAGTACATAAAATATATATCTACTACAGTTCTACTTATATATACGTATACGCATTTACTATTTTAGTGCCAGTACTTGGTCGATTGCCTAATACGCTTCGGAGTGTATTGTATTACATGTATATGATATTTTTTTCGTTTTGTTATCGCTTCGTAATTTATAATATTTCGACTGTTTTATACATATCACATTGATGTTGCTAAGTAAAGTTAATCAAGACAAAACATGTAAGCATATGTCACTTTCTCTTAACAATAAGGAAGCGTCTGTGTCAATTTTCAGCATTTGTGCTCAATATGGGTTTGCCAAACACATTGTTAGGTGTTAGGTCTCATACTGTTTTGTACTGAATTATATCTTGTAAAATATTATATTATATACAATTTTTTTAAATTTATAATTTTTGAGTTTTGATTATTTAGTTTACTTCCATTAATTCGGTCAATTTAAAGCCTATTTAATAATTGTCAGAATTATTTATACATTGAATGATAACTAAGTAATATTATGAAAAATAAATGTTTGATGTATATTATTATTTCATATACTATACAGTCAGTCTGTTGTTTTTTGATTTAGTCATATCGTTGTCAAATGTCAATATTTTATAATTGCACAGAAAATTAACCATATGAAATTATCATATTCAAATTTTATATTGTTAATCGGGGTAAGGGTCAGTGACTCAACGTATTTCGTGGACCACATAATATAAGACCGATACCGAATATTATATCTCAAAATTAATGTAGAATGTTGAATACATAATAGGCTATAAAACTGTTGTACGTTTGTATGGATATTACGCGTACATTCAAATACTTCAAGGTTTCGAAAATAATCAAACAATATTACATGGGAAAATAATATTATATTTGTTATGGTAATCCCTATTTATGATAGTATTCGACGAATCAAATAAAGAAGCAGTTTTATTGTCTTAAACGAGTTTTAGTTTTAACTGTTCTTAATAATAAAACAAGATAATAAAACAAGAGTAGTAGTTCCATTACTTTATTTGTTTTCACTCATTTAAGACTCTTTAATTATCAAACCGAATTTGATTAACTCGAAGTTGAAAAGACCGACGAAAACGTTAGTTTTATACAAGTATTTAAGTTTAACAGAAAAAAATATATAATAATTTAGGTATTTCAAGTAATAAAATATATTTTATTATTTATTTACCACTTTATGTTTATGAAGTAATATAATTATTTATAATCATTTTACTAGGTATGATTTATTTTTTGAAAAACCTTTTTGATTCTGAACGAAGTGATGGAATCTATTGGTTTTACAATGATGTGTGTTTTTTTTAATTTTTTATTTTTATTTTTTGTGTCTTGAGAATACTTTTTTTGGTAGTAAAAATGCTTCGATTTCCTTAAACAGCAAGTTTTCTGAAAGGAAAGTGAATGTAAGATGGTAATTGGGCAAATCAAAAATGCAACTTTTTAAATGCTTTTTAAAAGCATCGAAAAAAACGATAAAAAAATTACCAAAAAAACGGGAAATTTTACGCAAAATCACATTTTGACAAAATACATTTTTTTTAAATGCTCTAATTGAAAAACGAAAAACCGCAAAAACTTGAAATTTTCACCAAATCTTTATATTGGCGTTCTTTTTACATGGTTGAGTTTTCGAAGTATTTTGACGTATTTTGATTTATTTATAGACACTTTATATTTTTGATTTTTGTAAAAAAAATTTTTTAAACATCTATAAAATTTAATTGGCTGGCCAAAAACTCTTGAAAATTTAATACGAGGTTTATAATAAGTTATACTTATCGTAGCAAAAAAATATCAGAGATCGTTTAACTCAAATTTCTTTTATAAGCCCATTAAGTTCAAATTTGTATAAAATATGTTTAAATCTCGATGATTTGCAAGTTATTTTGTAGTTGAAAATTCATAAAATTTATTCTGTTCATACTTAAGGTTCAAAATTTTAACACTAGGTTATCCATAAGCTAATCTTCAAAAATCTTTAAAAAAGTTTGCACCGGACTTAGAGGAAAAATTTATATGACGGTTTGAAATTTAAATTTTTACGAAATCGCATAAAATAGCGATTTATTGTCAAACGATTTTAAATTTTTGTTTTAACTCAAAAAGTATAAGTCGCAGAAACTTGGAATTTTTACCAGCTGTTAAAATTGGCATTTCCTTTATATCATATTTTTTTTCAAAATATTATATTGATTTTCAAGCCACTTACCTATAGGAATTTAAATTATTCGAATTTTTTACATTTTATTTTTATAATCGATGATAAAAAAAAATTGGCTAGTTTAAAATACTTAAAAATTTAATATAAGATTTCACATAAGTAGTTTTTATTGTCATTTAAAAATTATTAAAATCCATAGGCACAATTTTTTTTATAAGCGTTTTAACTGGGAATATTGACATAAAATTACATGTAAAATATAATATAATGTAGGTATAATATTCTAAACTGACAAATGATATTCGTTTTTGAAATTTGCTCCAACTCTAAAACCAAAAAAGGCAAACACTTGAAATTTTTACCAAATGTTTATATTGACGTTATCTATAGGTCGTTAAGTTTTCAAAGTATTTTGACATATTTTGACTTATTAATAGACAATTAAAATTATCGATTTTTGTAATTTTTTTTTTTTTTTGAAATACATACGTATCTATAAAATTGATTTGGCTATCCAAAAACTCTTGAAAATTGAATACAAGATTTATTATAAGTTAAACTACTTGTAACTAAAAAATATGGGAAGATCTTTGCACTCAAATTTTTTTTATAAGCTCATAAAGTTAAAACTTGTATAAAATATGTTAAAATCGCGGTAATTTGCAAGTTATTTTGTAGTTGAAAATTCATAAAAAAATTTCTGTTCATAACTAAGGTTCAAAATTTTAACACTAGATTATCCATAAGCTACTCTTCATAAATCTATAAAAAAAGTTCTACCGGACTAAGGAAAAAATTTTATGACTGTTTGAAATTTAAATTCTTACGAAATTGCATACTATTGCATTATATTTCAATTTAAATATAAAATACTTTATTATTATAAATCCATTTTAAACAAACATATCATCTCCGTTCATAATCGTTATTCGTATATAATGATACTTATCATTGCATTCAAATTTAACAAATCCATTGTAATGACCTATCCTATGAACGAGGTGCACTCCACCCCCACTGAACAGCAGAGCGAGCCTCTTCTGGTTTTTTTTATTTCTGTGTCGATGAGTGTGCTCAAGGTGGAGGAAGGGTCGACTATAAAATTATAACAGTTTAACCACTATTTGCCGACAATCGGGATATGGTTTATAAGATATGATTTATAGAATATTATGTCCTGAAATCTAAACAATATTAATAATGTTTTAGGTTATTTTTTAAAAGGGTTAAAATGTCTCTTAATAAAATTACTTATTTTTCGTGTTATTCTTAAATGTCAGGTCCAAAATAAATATAGATATATACAATTTTAAACTTTCAAATCTAAAGGACGGAAAGAAAAAAATTCAAAACTAAATTATTTTGTCTTGTGATGATTTGATATTAGACAAAATTGTGAAAAACATTCATTCAGCCAAATGCTTTTCTATATTAATAATTAACTTTATTTGTTCGATGTGTCTCTGACACAGAAAAAAATGTCACTATATATGTCCACGATTTTTAAAGTACATATAAATTGATAGTTTATAGAAAAGGATATTGCGTCTATTTCATTTTAATATCCTTAACTGTGACTGAATTGTATTACAAAATCATACATTATTTAATATTGGTTTTTGTTATAGATACAACATACATAATATTTATTTTATATTGGTTTTTGTTATAGATACAACATACATAATATTTATTTTATATTGATCCTCTGCGATTAGGATTATTATATTATAATCACTTACCAATTTTATATTAATCTATATGTTGTCATTACAATGTTTTATTTACAAGGACAGGGTTCTTAGTTCTATAGATGCATTTGATTTATATTTAAATAACGACTAACAAACCATAGTATATACGTAAAAAAACCCCCTCATTCAATATTTTTAAACACGCTTCTGTTTATGTCTGTGTCCACGATTTTGAGTTTAAGGGATTACTCTGATGAATAATTTTTACTAATATAATTACATTTTAGTCAATATTTTTATTAAATTTTCGAGATTTTATCGAGTTGATGTTTCTTTACTCATACAATTTTACTACAATTAAAATAATATTGAAATAGTGTAAATAAACCTTTAGAAGTTTGATTGCATGATTGAAGTTAGATCTCAACATTTGTAAACAGTTGTTTTTCCTTTACCTATATTTATACGATAAAATTTATAAATACTTTTATTATTAAATCTTTTGATGAATATAATCAGTGTGATTTTGAAGTATTATAAAATATATGAGAATATATATATATATATGTTTGTATTTTTGTTTTAGTAAAAACGTGATGAGAACTTAAATAATGAAAATTTATTTTATTTAAATTGTTTTGTTTAGTTTTATTGTATATTTGTATGACAAACAAAAGTTGTAATAGTCAGATTTTGTATTAAAAAAAATACATTTAGGTTCGTCGATTAAAAATAATTCTTATTGAACATAATATCTACCATGAAATAACCGGTAAAAGAACATTTAATGTTAAATTATAATTATAACTTATAAGTACAAAGTAAATTTCAAATTTTTATGAGGAGACTTTTTCAAAAATACTGATGTAAAATTATTCTATAAAGTATAAGTAATAAAGACATCAGATCGTATGCATGTCTTAAATAATAATTTCCTAGTAATTATTTATATTTATTAAATGACAATATTATATGATGTATTCAAACCGGTTTAATTGTAATACTTATTCAACTAAATTCAAAACTTAAATAAATGGTTATAAACTTATAAGTATAGGGAATGGTTTTTTTTGTAAACACATATTTTTGTTGGAATGAGATATTTTTAATCTAATAAGAAATATGCACGGTTTAGATCATAAAGTATTTATTTTGTAAATATTTTAGTATTAATTAATTATTTTCGATTTTTTTTATTGATTTCCGATGATGACAAACATTATCTGCTTTAACTAAATCGCATTCATGTACCACATAAACTACTATTAAATACGCCTAAAATAACAAGATTAGTAATTTTTAATGACGACCAAATATTCTACGTTTTCTAAATGATATTTAAGTACTTACGAGTATAATATGTTCAGTAGATGTATATTTCTAGATTACACAATGCCTGACGTTTTAATTACAATTTTCATATTATTCATAGCCCGTATTTTGTAGTCACATTTTGTTTCGTGGTTCGAATACGTATAGTTTCCAATTTTTAAATTACCAAAAGTTATAATATTACACTGTTTTCATTGTTTTTAACGACCTACAAATGTATTACGATATATTTTATTGACAGAAACCCATAAAATATACTACAAATTAAATAAATCTACATACTTTTTATGATTTCCAAAAATTTTAACTTTATTTATTAAATGTATTTTTATTTCATTTATGAACTATAGTTAATTTACGTATAATGAAATGCTCATCTTCATTTCCAGTAATCCAATAGCATATAGCTCTATACAAAAAATTTCCATCTTCAATAATACTTTGCGGTTGGTTGTCCTAGAACTTATCTTTTGCTTTTACATTGAAATGCCTTAGTAAAATGCCTTATTTTTATTGCATGCCATGATTTTGATATGGAATTAAAAACTCGTTCTCCTCTTAATATTATATGGTTGGTACACATCAAACCTTTATCTACATTCTACAATTTCATATTTTTCTAAAACTCTCTAACTTCACAACTCATGGCGTTATACTTCTTGTTAAACAGTTCTTCATAAACACCTGTCATTGAGAAATATTAATTTTATAAAATATTCAACTATTTCTATGTGACTGAATTAGAAGAATTTCTTAAGTATAGTAACTTGGACTTATATATACGTATAATAAATCACTATTAAAATGTTTAGAACGTCTAACAGACTTATGACAAAAAACGGTTTTACTCAAATTTATTTTGCATAGTTCATTACATGATTGTAATTTTTTCTTTATATTGATACTAAATTATTCGTCGCGTCTCTCAATTTTAATTTATTTAACCTTCGTGGTCTAATTAATTAATTTAATTAATTAATCTTCGTTAATCTAAGATTTGAAAAATAAAACTAGTATAATAATTTTTACCCTGATGAATAATCTTACCATTTACAATTAATAAGGCTAACAAATAATTGCTGATATGGCTACATAATTTTTAAATCTTTACTAACATTAATTCAATTTTATTTATATTAGTAACCATTATATCATATGATAGGCTCTTATACCAAAATGATTAATCGTCATAGTGCATTGCCATATCAATCAATTTATTTGTACTTGCTCTAGCATAAAATGTTTGATAAATTATTCATTATTTATATTATTTTATACAAATACTCATACTACCTAGTCATACTAAGTACAAATTTATAATTTTTCAGAAGTACAAAAATAATATATTTTTGATTCTGAGCGGAGTAATAAATGTGTTTATTTTCCTATGAGATGTGTTTTTTTTATGACTGTCATCACGTTTTACGTCAGTAAAAATGGTTCGATTTCCTTACAAGATAATTTATTTGAAAGGAAAGTGAATGTAGATGGTACTTGGGTAAATTAAAGTTTAACTTTTTCATTACTTTTCAAATGCATTGGGATGAACCTAAAAAAATTACAGAAAACATAAACTTTTACACAAAACCACTTTTGGATAAAATACATTTTTTTTAAATGCATTAACTCTGCAAAAATGAAAAACCACAGATACTTGAAATTTTCATTAAATGTTTATATAAGCGTTTTCTATACGTGGTTAATTTGTCGATGTACTTTAAATTTTTTTGATCTATTTATAGAAAATTGAAATTTTTGATTTTTCTATATGGTTTTTTTTAAAAATCAATAAAAAAAATTATATTAAAAAAAAGGTTTATTATACGTTGGATATTACAACAAGTAAAAAAATCGAAAATCGTTTGAAACAAAATTCTATTTAAACCCCTAAAGTTCAAATTTGTATGAAATATGTCAAATCGCGATAGTTTGGAAGTTATTTTGCAGTTGAAAATTAATAAAGATTTTGGTATGTATAATTAAGGTTCAAAATTTGAACACAAAGTTATCCATAACATTTTTCTTCAAGTATTAGTAAAAAAATTTTCATCCTACTTTCAAAAAAAAATATAAACGGGTGGGCCTCGCTTTGCTGTACAGTTGGGGGTGGAGTGTACCTCGTTTATAGGATAGGTCATTATTACAATGGATTTGCTAAATTTGAATGCAATGAGAGATATCGTCGTATACGAATAACGATTCTGAACGGAGTTAATATATTAGTCTAAAATGGGTATACAATAATATAGTATTTTATATCTAAATTAAAATATAATGCAATAGTATGCAATTTCATAAAAATTTAAATTTCAAGGAGTCATAAAATTTTTCCCCTTAAGTCTGGTAGAATATTTTATATATATTTTTGAAGGTAACCTTATGGACAACCTAGTGTTAAAATTTTGAATCTTAAGTATAAACAGAAAAAATTTTATGAATTTTCAACTACAAAATAACTTGCAAATTATCGAGATTTTAACATATTTTATACAAATTTGAACTTTATGGGTTTATAAAAAAAATTTGAGTGAAACCATCTCCGATATTTTTTAGTTACAATTAGTATCACTTATATTTAATCCTTTAATTCATTTTCAAGAGTTTTTGGACAGCCAAAAAAATTTTATAGATATTTAAAAAAAAAAAACTTACAAAAATCGAAAATTTAAATTGCCTATAAATAAGTCATTTGAAAACTTAACCATGTATAGAGAACACCAATATAAAGATTTGGTGAAAATTTCAAGTTGTTGCGGTTTTTCGTTTTTGAGTTAGAGCATTTTAAAAAAATGTAGTTTGTAAAAACGTGATTTTGCGTAAATTTTCCCGTTTTTTCGTAATTTTTTTATCGTTTTTTTAGATTTTTGCAAAAAGTATTAAAAAAGTTGGATTTTTGACTTGCCCAAGTACCATCTACATTCACTTTCCTTTTAGAAAAGTTGCTGTATAAGCAAATCGAAGCATTTTTACTGCAAAAAAAGTTGTCGTCAGACACAAAAAAAACACACATCATTGTAAAATCAATAGATTCCATCACTCCGTTCAGAATCTAAAAAAAATACACATTATTATAAAATCAATAGATTCCATCATTCCGTTCAGAATCTAAAAGTTAGTTTTAAAGACATATCACGTGGAGCAGTCATAGATAACCCGTACACGCAGATTAGGTATGAATTTCACAAAAATTACAATATCTATACAGATTAGCTACTGGTCGGACTTTTATACCAATTTCTGCTAATATATGTAATTGGGATAGCTACTGTAAATACAGGTGACCACCTAAATTTTTTTAAATATCTACTCCGCATTTCAGAAGCGAAGCAAAGTGAGGAATGATTTTGGGCTTCAGGATACAATTTTTCTTTTAAGTTTTAGTATTAACACATTTTTCAATACCTACCAATTAAGAATCATGATTTTCACACAAATGATGTTCACAACATAAAAATGTAAAACATTCTTTTAAATTCATTCATAAGTACCTACTACCTACCAACTATGCTATATATATAATTTAAAATCTCATAAATCACAATTGTTTCATTAGGTGGGCATTTGTAAAAATTATTTTTATAAAATCAACTCCCTAATTTTGTTTTTGTATAAAAATATAATGTAAAATACTCACATTAGGTACCATTAGGTATTTGTAAAAAAAATATTCAAAATCTAATCTTTCAAAATATATATTATACTTACAATTCTTCTTAAATTTTTCATCAATTTTCTAAAAATAAAAGTTTAACCATACTAAATTAATATACGATCACGTGATCTACACAAAATTCTATCAGTACCGTTAATCTAAGCAGACTCAATCTCAGTACTTCACCCAATTACTACAATAATCAATTTAATAAAATTATAAAATAAGTATTACACAAGATATTTAGAAGTTCTAATAATAAGTAACCGGTGCTATACATAATTTGTGTAACATTTGGCATAATAGATAAAGTTAATAACCAAATAAAGATAATGAAATATGATTTTTTCATTAGTTTACATATCTGTAAAAATACCAGAATCCAATGGACAAACTATTCAACACAAAACAAAAATATTTACTAGTTCTTATACTATAATGTGACTGAACAATGATTTTCAAGACAAAATTTAACATAAATAAATTCAAATATTTAAAAGGAAAATGATTAATTAACTATTTATAAAGAACATCTACTACTAAAAATTTAAAAAATATGATATAAGCGTAATATTTCTTAATTTTTAGGTAAATCAAAGTATTTAAAATAATCGAGATGATCAAGTGCTAAATTTCCTGATGAGAAAATTGAACAAAAAGGAAGAAAGGAAAATGACAACATAAACTTAACTCAGAAATAGTTAATCATGTTACTAAGTAAATACCGCTAAATAAATATTTTTAATTAACATTAATTTATTTTATTATATTTTATAAGTACTTACAAATAATTAAATAAATATAGCCCAAAAATAAGGGAAAAAATAAGTGCTAATTTTGGTAGGTACTAACCTTGGCCTTACAATCTTGATCCTTCGTAAAAAAATTTAGTCCTGGTTTCTTTTTATGAAAAATATTCATAATTTTTACACCCAAAGTAATAGGTCATGAATTATGTAGTTATATTTATACATAAAACCTAAATACTTATAAACATCAATGATAGAATATTACCCACAGTTAATTCTTTAATGTAAAAAACACCAGACGTAACAAATTGGACTGTTGATTGATTAAAAAAAAAAACCATCAATTTATCTTATAAACCAAATAATTCATGTAAATTAACATTTTTACCATACTATGTTTTTTATATATTATACAAAATTGTATTTACATAATAAAATTACAACTACCCATATTTTTCTGTGATTAAAAAAACATTTTATGAAAAATATAGTATACAATATAAATAGGCTAAAGATAGGCTAATTGAAATAATCAGGCTTGCACAGATGAAATAAAAAATTAACTATAAATAAATCAATTTAGCAATGAGCTATTGAAGTCATAAGAATAAAATTCATATTCTTTATCAGTCAATATCATTTGTAGCATCTTCAGCACTATTCATATCAGACATATCAACATCTAGACTTTCAATTCCTTCTTCTCGAATTAAGTTTTCCAATTCTTCTTTAGTATAATCTGTTGATTCTTCCATATCCATGCTGCTTTTATTAGATGAGTCAATAATGCCTGCTTCCACAGCTAACTGAGTTAATGCTGATTCAGTACTAGCTGGTAAATCAGTAGAAAGTTTTACAGAAGATGGTACTTTTGAATTGATCCCAGATCTTGATGTAACAGGTGTATTCACAATATTAGTATTTTTTAGTTGAACAACATTACCAGCAGAATTTGAAGTCAATATAGCCATGTTATTTTGACCACTAACCATTTGAAGAGTTACAGGTTTACCACCAATTGTCATCCCAGTCAAATTAGATTTTCCAAGGGTGACCATTTTACGATTACCGGCACCTGCCATAGTTATGGTTATAGGTTTACTACCAGTAGGAGTATTGCCTCCAGACGATACCATAACCATTTGAACTGGTGAGTTAGCAACACTGGTACGGTTAGTGATGTTTGCCTGGGAAGCAGAAAAAGTCTGAATACCCCGGAGATTCGAACCGGTTGTCACAATTATTATTTGGGGGGATGCCGATCGGTTAGTGTTACCTTTTTGAATAACAATAGTTGGTTTATTGGCAGCAACTGGCAGCCTTGCACCAACAGTTTTTAATGGTACAGTTTTCATGGTTGGATTTGGTTTCATAGGACTATTTTGCTGATTTATCGGAGGGTTAATAAACTTCAGAACAGACGGTTGCATATTCTTATTAGGTGTAGTTGTTCCTATCATCTTCCCAGGAATACCTTGTATAAGGTTACCTTGACTGGTCTTAACTAAGGTAACAAAATTTGATTGTGAACCACCTGGTTTTTGGAATATCACTTGCTTTCCAAAAACATTAGAACCAGTTTTAAGAACAGTTCCAGCAACTGTTCCAGTCTGTATAGCAGGTCCAGTTATACGAACTGCTTGCTGTTGTGAAACTGTAGTGTTTACAGGAGACATTACATTTTTAATAGATCTTTGTGTTTGAACAATTTTAAATGGTGCACTTGAAGTCTTAATAACAGGTTTTGGAAGTTCTGATTGCTTAGAAACTACATTAGTGGTTTTGATCTTTTGGGTAGCTGATGCAGCAGCAGCAAGAGTTTGCATAGCAGCATCTGACAAAATATCCATTGAAGGCGAACTAACAAAAGCAGAAGTCTTAGATGTAACAGGACTAACTGCCTTGAAATTTTGTGGTAATGATGGTGTAACATTAGTACTTTGAACGGTTTTTATTTTCATATTTCCAGATGCTTGAGCAGTAACAGGAGTAAACTGTTGATCTTTTATTAAAGATGAAGAGTTAACAGTGGAGCCCTGGGGTAATATCTGTATCATTTGATTTGGTTTTGCTGGGCTACCAGCTTTAGAATTAGCAGGTACAATTTGACAATCATCACTGTCTGTATTTTTTTTGGCTAATTCAGGTGTCAAAAAAGGCAATAATGAATAATCAATCATAGTTGGTGGAGTTGGAGCAGCTGTATCAGCTGGTTGATCATACTTTTGAATTTGCAAAATATATGCATCAGCAGTTGGTACACTATTCCAAACTATTTCTAAGGCATTTGTAGATGCTCGAACTAATTGATTTTTAGCACATTTTTGAGGTTTGTCCACTTCTAAGTACCATAAATCTTTACAACAAACTTGATTATTCCAAGCTTTTCTATATCCATCCCTGCCAGACCATACATACATTCTTGTCTGTATATTGGCAGCACAATGGCCAGCTCTAGCTCTAGGCATATTATCTTCATTCATGTCCATATTTAATTCTTCCCACGTCATTGTTTCTAAATTTAAACAAGCAAGTTGATTTGTACATTTCCATTCTTTTTCATGTATGGGTAACTTTACTTCTTCGACAAATGGTACCCAACCACCAAAAACAAACATACGATTTTTTATTGTTACAGCTGTATGCAAAGATCTTGGTAACGGTTTTGGACCTAAAACAATAGGTCTATTCCATGACATAGTATCTATATCCAAAGTCCATAGATCTCCTAATCGGCAACCACTCATACCTCCATAAATGATAAGTTTACATTTTCCTCTAGAGTCAGTATAAGCTACAGCTGTATGGGATTCTCTAGGAGGTGGAAAATCACCGACAGTTTCTGGTATGTCCCAAGCTAAAGCATCCGGTGAAGATATATCTAACGTGTATAAATCATTTAAATAACGTGGTATATTATTTTTTGGGTCATTGCTGTCATTAGCTAACCCTCCAAATAAATAAACTTTATTACCTATCAATGTAAAGCTGTGACCAAGCCGTGGGCAAGGGGACATGTGATAAAGAGGAGGTCTGGGTTGAAGTTTACTCCAATGCCACCGACTCGCTTGTAATTCATAAAGCTCATTTGAATATTTTCCATACTCGACCATACCACCAAAAATTAATAGTCTAGTATTATCAACAACCAAACCATATGCAGCACACCCTGGAGGTATATCACCAGAAGTTTGGGGTATAAACCATTGATTATTGGCTGCATTGTAAACATGAAGTTCATCAACAATTCCCTCATTTCCTCCACCAAAAACAATTAAAAGATCTTTAATAGCAACTGCTCGATGTCCATGACGAGGCCTCGGTTGAGGTCCAATAGGATCAACTATTTTCTTCCATTTTAGTACAGGTGTTGATGATACAACTTCTTGTTTTATCTCCATTTTATCTGTATGTGCTATGTTCAACAACATTATTTTCTTTTCATATTCTGCAATAAAACAAAAATAACAAAAATATTAAAAACTAACTAAAATTAATATTAATATTATACCATTTATATTTAAAATTTTACTAGTTAATAAATTAAACTGAAGTGGAAACTTTGGGTACACTAGATTTATTTTCTAAAAAGTGAATATAAGGTTAATATCATGATACTAAAAGCTCGAATAATCTAAAACAAAGATTGTTTTTAACTTACTTACCTTTACTTGAAGAAATAATGTGATATAATAGTTGAAAATCATAAAAACCAATTTGTTTTTCAAGAAGATAAAAATAAAAATCCCAAAGTTTCCACTCAATCATAATTTAAAAAAAAAAAAAAGGGTAATGCATAATCAATGAACAAAATTAAAAATGTTAACATCCATGATAACAACATTGTAAATAAAAATGTTTACACAAAATAAAAATAAAAATTTTTAATAACTTAGATATCAGCATATTTTACTATGGGCTTCTTTATCAACATTGACTGGACTTTTTCTTAATTTAATAATGTATATAATACTTATATACAAAAAATAAAACAAACCAATAAGAATATAAAACTACTTAATATTCTACAACACTAAATATGATATGTATAACAATATTATGAAACCAATAACACTTAAATACTAATATAAACAAAATTTATATTTTAGTAATTATCGAGGTAATTATTCTGAAATATGTTATACCTATATTTCACACTAACTGTTACTATTCTTACAAATTAAATATAATATAATAATAACTTGAATGTATATTTAAAAGGAAAATACAGAGATACCTAATATACGATACAGTATAAATTCTTGTACAGTTTTAAATTTGTGTCATAAATTTAGTTGAAACCATTATTACAATCACCTATATGAAATAATTTTATTCATTATAATAGGTGAGAATTAAACTTATTTAAAATTGACTTATTAATCAAATAGTAATAAGATATTTAAAATCATGCATTTATAATAAAATGCTAAAACTATATATTTCACTACTTGATATTTTCCAATATTTGAATTTTTACAAATGTATAGAGTATAATTTAAAAAGAATATGATACGTTTAATTACCTAACAAAATATCTTATATAAAATTATTGTCATGACTCATATGTTACTATTTACTAAAAAAAAAAAAATTAGAACCAGTTTTAATTCTCAATATAATAATTCAAAGTGATCTTCAATAAAGTTTAAAAATGAAATACAAAATATCATAAAACAATAGCTTATAATGAAATGAAATATGAAATTTTTTTTAAAAAAAATGAATAAGCACAAGTTAAATTTTCCAAAAAAAATTGTTATAGGTGAAATTAATTTACTACTATCAAGCAATAAACTTAAAATTGGCTGAATGTGCACATAAAATCATTTAACTATTTAGTCCATTGGAAATGTTTTTATAGTTTTTATATCATTCATTCATATGAATATATGTAATTAATAATATAAATGTAGGTACAGTGATAACCATGTAGGGACTACATACACTATGTAGTAATGAGTAGTTTATAAATCCAGTTTCAATTACATAAATGTTGAATGAGTAAGAATACAGAAAAGTTCTAACCATAAAAAACCCGATTATCTTGTTAAATGAGGTAATGCCTAGATCAATTTTGAAGTAAAAAATGAATAATTTGATAAATAAACAATTAAAATAAATCAAAAATAATTACCTAAACAATTATTTCCATTAATATATTTTTCATAAAAATAGATATAAAAAAAAACTACAAATTAGAAAACAAAGGTTCTTCATAATATTTTTATATCAGAAAAGTAAAAACATTTTAGACTTAAATTGATATTATACAATTCAAGTACAGAATTTATAATTCATGAGCTACTGGAAAATAAAAAGTTCAATAGATCATTAATTTAATATTTTACTATTTACCAACAAAATACACATATTATTATAATTGTATATTAGTTTTTGTAATTAAGTTTAGTTTTTATCATTAAATACTAGCACAATGTTATTTAATTACAAGTTAAAAAAGAGTTGGCTCATTAAACCAACAATACATTTTACCTCCTACCACAGATCTATGATAAAAAGAATAAAACATTAATAAAAACAATTTAAACAAACCTAAAATGTCAGTTGGTATAATCCAAAGGTAATACATAAAATATTTTAGAACTACTTTGATTGTTAGTGATTAGAAAATTAACAGACTATAATAATATCATGGGTTCCAAATATATTTGTCACCGAAAAAGCTTCAATTGAGTTTAATACTATGGAAGGTTCTTAAGTCAAGTATTCAATGGCAATCTGACACAAAGTGTGAGAGTTTACGGACGACAGCAATACTATCGGAAATATTATATTTGTCAAACAGAAAAATAGGTAGCGGAGAGGCCTGTTGACCATCACACTTTGGCAGTCAGTCAACACAAGCAGATAACGGTGTACGAACGCTAAAGGTTGCCTCGAAATGATGAGCGGGGGGAACAAGGGACATTTGTTGGCACCGGGACCCGGGGGTAAGGTCGAAAACCCGTGGCGAGTTTGCTACAAAGGGGCCCCCTGCGGAGGATCTACCGGGACCTTTTGGGGGCCATGGCAGGCCATGGCGCCAAAAACGCGTCTCGCTAGGTGCAGCCGTGCTTACCTCGTCCACGGTCAGCGGCATGCAGATACGATACTCCTTGATCAGGACCATGGCGCGACCGGTTTCCCAGAAACTGCTGTTCTGATGCACTCGTCAGCACTCGGGCGGCGGCTACGGCTGCGATGGCGGTGGCGTAGGCTGCTTGATCGGCGACTGTTGATGGGGCGAAACGCGAGACGGACACAAGCCGTTGGATCCGCCGGAACGAAATAAAAAAAAAAAAAAAAACAATAAAAACAGAAGATAATATCGGTTCAGCGAAAACGTAAATATACAAAACACGGCTGTCTGACCATATTATTTCCTTGGTGCACGGACGGTACGCGTACAATCGCGTCGGTGCAAGTGTTGGTTGCACCGCGTGCCGCGCAGATAGCGCAGATGGTCGCCGGGCGGTAACTCTGGTTCCGCGTCATGGAACGTAAAGTGATCGCGGTGTCCCCCCCGGCCGAAAACGACGTCCGGCGATGGTTTCCCGCAATCCCCGGCCTGTTACACACGGTCATGCACCCGTTACCAGCGGTCCCCCCCCCGACATTTCCGCGAACCTAGACACGTTTGCCGCCGTCTCTGGCGCATAGCGACCGCAGCCCTTGGAGGAGAAAACGTCGACGGCGTGCGACCCGGATGGTTGGTACCGCCGCGGTCGGTTGGACGCGTGCCCCGCACCGGGTTTCCGAACACACCGAACGCCCACCACGGTGCGACCGCCCGACCGACAAGGCTTGTTGTACGTGACGCGCGCAGGGCCGACAACAATGCGCCGCGCGTAAATCACAGTGATGCCGTCGCAGCCGCGAGTAGCTGCAGCTGCTGTTGCCGTTGGGCGCGTAGACAAATGACAAACCGTGACCACGTCCATCGGCGTACGACTGTATACAATAATAATATTATTTAGTTCACTAAACAATAAAATTTTGCTTGAGTTGTACGAAAATTATTCGAACACACAAGAACGATCAACGTGCGTTCCAAATAATTTTGGAAAAGGAATATATTTTTCGTTTACAGTCGGTCCTGTAAGATTTACGAATTGCTACACAGCACGTTATTCCCGCCCACCATTCAACTGTAGTTTGTATCGCACACGCACGCGCATGCGCCAACCGCCAACGGGCGTAATCGGCGAACGGCAACGTTTTTTGCCCGCGCGAAAAATAAAACAACCGCACTGACAGTGCCGCATACGCACATGCACGCGGCGTAAAAATGCCACGGCATCGCGTCGCCGTACGGTGGACAGTTTTCGCGGTTTCCCGTACCCACCGTGATCGAGCCCACACACGCCGCACATGCTCACACGCGTCGATATTACGGTGGTACGACCGGTTGATGGAATGCGTAACGGCACAAAAGGCCTCAATAATCATGTTTGTACACTAGGATTGGACCGTTGTTGCCTTGTTGGCATAGGCCAAGCCAACTATACAATACTGAGACTAACAATGCTACCGGGGGAGAAAGTATACCCCTCTTGCGGACTGTGTCAGCATTGTCGACCCTCGTTTTTTGGGACCCTGGACAAAATCGTTTTGACTGTTCTTTATTTTTAACGGGTTCCTTCTAATTCCATAGGACATAGTCGATATGTTCTAATATTTTTATTCTATAACGACGATATAGGTGAATGTGAATAATAATTAAACTATAATAAATACCACTGTAAGCTGTTTTATAATGATTATAATTATCTAAATAATAGTAATGTTTAATTATTTTTATACTTTCAGCTTTCTACTTGGGTACCTACAATCATAACCACTTCAAATGCCTATCAAAAATAAATTTTTCAATTAATTATCCAGTTATCTAATCATTATTATATGAAATTTAATTTTAGATTCTGAACGGAGTGATGGAATCTATTGGTTTTACAATGATATGTGTTTATTTTTTATTTTTGTGTCTGTCATCACGTTTTGGAACAGTAAAAATGCTTCGATTTTCTAAAACAGCAACTTTTCTGAAAGGAAAATGAATGTAGATGGTACTTGGGCGAGTCAAAAATCCGACACTTTTAATACTTTTTAAAAAAATCGAGAAAAACGATAAAAAAATTACAAAAAAACGAGAAATTTTACGCAAAATCACGTTTTTACAAGACATTTTTTTAAAATGCTCTAACTCAAAAACGAAAATTTTCACCAAATCTTTTTATTGGCATTCTCTATACATGGTTATATTTTCAAAGTATTTTGACATATTTTGACTTATTTATGGACAATTTAAATTTTTGATTTTTGTAAAAAAAATTTTTTTTAAACGTCTATGAAACTTAATTGGCTGGCCAAAAACTCTTGAAAATTTAATACAAGGTTTAAAATAAGTTTAACTTATCGTAACTAAAAAATATCGGAGATTGTTTAACTCAAATTTTTTTTATATAAAGCTCAAATTTGTATAAAATGTGTCAAAATCACGATAATTTGCAAGTTATTTTGTAGATAAAAATTCATAAAATTTTTTCTGTTTATACTTAAGGTTCAAAATTTTGAAACTAGTTTGTCCATAAGCTAATCTTCAAAAAAATATAAAAAAATTTCTACGGGACCAAAAGGAAAAAATTTTATGACCGTTTGAAATTTAAATTTTTACGAACTTGCATGAAATAGCGATTTATCCTCAAACGATTTTAAATATTTGTTATAATTCAAAAAGTATAAGTTGCAGAAACTTGAAATTTTTACCAGTTGTTAAGATAGGCATTTCTTATATGTTATATTTTTTTTTCAAAATATTATATTGATTTTTAAGCCACTTATAGGCATTTAAAATATTCGATTTTTTTACATTTTTTTTTTTTTTATCGCTGATAAAAAAAATTGACTAATACAAAATACTTGAAAATTTAATAGAATATTCCACACAAGTAGTTTTTATTGTCATTCAAAAATCATCAAAATCCATAGGTACAATTTTTTTTTATAAGCGTTTGAACAGCGAATATTGACATAAAATTACATGTAAAATATAATATAATATATAAAATTCTAGACTGACAAATCATATCGGTTTTGGAAATTTGCTCTTACTCAAAAACGAAAAACCGTAATAACATGAAATTTTCACCAAATCTTTATATTGGCATTCTCTATACATAGTTAAGTTTTCAAAGTATTTTGACTTATTTATAGACGATTTAAATTTTCGATTTTGGTAAAAAAATTTTTTTTAAAAATCTATAAAATTTAATTGGCTGGCCGAAAACTCTTGAAAATGTATTAAAAGATTAATTATAAGTTATAATAATTGTAACTAAAAAATATCGGAGATGGTTTCACTCAAATTTTTTTTATAACCCCATAAAGTTCAAATTTGTATAAAATATGTCAAAATTACGATAATTTGCAAGTTATTTTGTAGATAAAAATTCATAAAATTTTTTCTGTCAATAACTAAGGTTCATAATTTTAACACTGTTATCTATAAGCTACTCTTCATAAATCTATAAAAAAATGTTCTACCGAACTTAAAGAAAAAGTTTTATGACTGTTTGAAATTTAAATTTTTACGAAATTGCATACTATTGCATTATAATTCAATTTAAATATAAAATACTATATTATTATAAACACATTTTAGACAAACATATTAACTCCGTTTAGAATCGTTATTCGTATACAATAATATCTATCATTGCATTCAAATTTAACAAATCCATTGTAATAATACCTATCCTATAAACGAGGTCCACTCCACCCCCAACTGTACAGCAAAGCGAGGCCCACCCGTTTTTTTAACTAATATGATCGTTAAAAGACAAAAGTCATAATTCGATATATCTATATATATATAATAATTTATATATTATATCATAATGGTTGCAAATGGTTGACCATTGACGTTGCCATGTTATATTATTTTTCAACTAGCAATATTCGCACCTCGGATTGATCTCATTGGTTATGATATCGCCACTGCACAGATCATATATATTATATTATTAAAAATTTTAATTTTAAGACCTACTAATACCCAATTAAATATATTAAGTAATAACAATTCAAGTAGAGAATAATAATAATAATAATAACTAAATACTATTACCTAGAAATACAAGTCTTTTTTTAAATAATTACTATACATCATACTTATATTTATGATTATATTTTAAGCTGCATTCCTGCAACTGACTATTGTTGACCGTTGTCTGTCACTATAGCGATACTTATCTTGTTCCAAAAATGTGGTGGAGATGGACATTCATGATTTTTGACAATTTGTCAACTAATAGATTTTTTTTACATTAATCAGTACCTAAGAAATATATGAGTACTTAGGACTGAATTTTCAAGACTTTGTCAAACCATGGTTTTTTATTTGCAAAAATTTTATTTTACAAAATAAATTTATCGACATTTTACAAAAAAAATTTGAGAAAAAATGACATTTTCAAATTTCTATAATAGATTCCTTAAGTTCCTGCAATTATTATTAGTTGAATCACCATTAAAAAAAATAAGATTTTATCGAAAACTGCAGGTAAGCCGTATATGTTGCTGTTTTTTCGCAATTTTTTTTCGATTCAGATTATTTTGAAAATGTATTAAATGACACCTTCTCTTTTCTAAATAAGATTTCCTATTAGAAATCTTTTATGATTGAAATGACCGGAGCAATCTTTCTAGTTAAAATCATTTACATGAACAAGAAAAAAAAACATAAAACAACCACACATTAACCAAACCAATACATTCCCCGTTTCACTTAGATCTAAAAATTAGGCATTTGTACAAAATACAATAAAATACTATTGATTATCTTATCAACATATTCTAACTTTAGCTATACGATATATATTTTTCAATTAAACTATTTAGTTAGTTTTCAATTTTCCGTGGCGACAACGCGAAGCTTTAAAATGTAATTTATTATCCTGAGAATATTATTCCAGCGTGAAGAAAAAAATTGGAATTTAATCTAAAATTATGTAATAATCTTCACCACCGGGAAAACATATATTTCTATTAGTAAAATGAAATGTTGAATGTTGCATGATTTAATAATAATAATTACTATATGCAGCGCTAAGACTTCAAACCAGTCTTTTTAGTTTATAAAGATATATTCACGATTATGATAATGAAAAAATCTAACATTGAAGTATATTATTATTTATTATAACATATGTAATAAAGTATTTAATAGATTTAATGAAAATACTTGTTCAATAAATATTAAAGTATCTACCTTTTTTTTATCTGTCTTACCGGGACGAATAAGACTAAGAGACATTGAGCATTCCTCATTTAGTCATCCATTATAAAATTTAAAAATTTAAAAATATTTTTGTTCATTTTTTCATTTTTAGGCTTTTGCGTTTTGTGGTCCTCCCCTTTGCCGCCCGCGATCCAACTACCCTCCTTCTCTCCCATAATGGCCGCCGCCATTTTATTGAAGGCCCGACACTAACGCTCTACCTTATCCAACAACCTCTTCACTGCGCCCATGTCTTTTGGCCGCAGCGCTATCTCTGGTCCCAACAAGATATTCGATAGGTCAACCGGACGTAACGGTCTTCCAATCGCTTTCTCCTCTTCTTCCTGAAGGCCAGCCCATTGACTGTATCGTCCAACCACTCGTAATGCAGACACCCGGGATGATCGGTCCTCCTCCTCTCGAACAAACAGTCCTGGAAGCAACCGTGCCCTGTGAGCATTCGCGGCATGTAGAATCCAACCTCCTGCTTGGACACCATCATCCATTGTTTGATGCCTGAGATTGGCTTCCTCGTGCACCCGGTCTTGTTTGCTTTGAACCATAATTCCTGCCATTTTATGATGGTGGTCTTACGTTCCTGCTTCTTAATATCACTTGTGTACGTTCCATGGCCAGTAAATGTGCCAACAAAATATAAACAAAACGTATACGAATTACAAATATTGAGTTTCAAACATTTTTTTTATTTATTTATTTTTATTATTAAAAATATTTACAATCTGTAAGAAATTGTTACAATAAGTACATTTTATGATATTGTGTACAAGGCATGATAACGTAATAGATGAAGACATCCAATAACACTACTTCAAAATTATAAACTTAAAACTTTTAACAATAAATATCCGTCGTAAAAATTAAAAGTAAACAAATAAATAAATATAGGTTTAAATTAAAACAAATGATTTTTCCGAGTTTTTAAATCACTAAATAATCTTCACAATTAAATTTGAAAGTTCAGTTTGTTGTATCTCTTTCTGCACATAATCGAACTAGTGAACTTAGTTTTTCTTGAAGATAAGAAATTTTTTGGCCTTTTTTTTCATTTTTCAAAAAAAACTTGAAAAATGTTTCTCTTCCGACAATTTTTTTCTTTATAAAAAATTCATCAATATCATCTTTAAATATACTTAGGTACTAATAAAAATGTCAGTAGAAGCCTCAAGCAATAATTTTGATCCCAATTTCGTAATGAACCCAAAAATATTTCAAACATTATCGACTAAATAAGACTATAAGTGCATACTTTTTCTCTTATGCAGTTTAGTAAACAATCAATTATAATATAAAAAGTTTTAAACTTAATTATTTTTATTTTATATAATATATTTGAATTATTTTTAACTGTACCATCTGGAATATTTTTTTTCTCACTCATTTTTCCTTATCAACAGTGGAAAACAAAATGTTTGTTGATAATTCGTTTTTTATTTCAAAATAACAAAATAATGTAGATTTGAAACCTTTCAGTAGGCACCATCGAGATAAAGAATACACTGGAGCGCGCACTCCCAAACAGAAAACGAACCGCCGTGATAATAATCATCCCCACCACCGTACGGCAAAAAAGTATTATTTGTACGTTTGTAGTTTCGGTTTATTAACTTTTCTGTGGTTTAAATGAGTGCTTATTTAAGTTATTCAAATATATTTAAACATATATTTATTTTTATTTGTGACGGGCTTTTTTTGTTGAAAATAATAATTATTTTTTGTATTATTTTTTTACTATTTAAAGCCAAAATGGTAATTTTGGAATAATGGACTAATGGAATCAACTGTTTATTTCATTAGACTTGTTAATCGTTTATTTGATATGTTAAACTCCCAAATTCCTTTTTCTTAAGGTTTTAAAAGTCTAATAAATTCGAGAAACTGCTAGAAGAAGTATATTGAATAAAAATAGTTTATTTTTTTTGGGAACTCGCATCCTATTCATGTTGAATTTGGCTCACATAGTCATGAATACAGAATATTCATTATTTACATTATATTTATCAATAATTTATTAATATTTGAATGAAACATTATGAAAAGCAATTTTATATGTGTGAAGTTTTCAAAAATCATTCTTTTTTCAGGCATAAACTTACAAAAGTTATTTTGTTTTAAAAAAGTATTAATTATTGTTCTCTATTATACTATTTGTATACAATATTTTTTTTTTTTTTTGACATGGTTCATATTATACATAACAATGTTTTAATAATCTAACTAGCGACTAGCCATAATATTATAATGTGAAGGTACACAAAATAAGATGTGGACAGTCGCGTACTTATTTCTGTGATGTACTTTGTTGTTTTTAATTGATCTTAATAAATAAATATTATAAATATACGAATTATTATTTTTATTATTTAAATGTCGATTAAGTAGGTAATGTCCTTAAGTATTAGGTTGAAATCGCATTTATAGCAAGAACAAAAAAAGTGAATTCTTCCAATGTTTCCTGTGTACGGCATACGTAATAATATTTTTCTTGCCGTACGGTAGTGGGGATAGCGTTTGAATCGACGCCGCCCGACGGCTCGTTTTATTTATGTGTGCGGGTATACGAGCGCGCACTCCAGTGTTGTATTCTTTATCTCGATGGTAGGCACCTATATTCATATCTGTAAACAAATCTAAATCTGATTTTTGGAGATATTTACTAACACTATTAAACTATAATATGATAATGTATTTACTCCGTGATACCTACTACCATGAATGCAGTTTTAAAATTTAACTTAAACAATTTATAATATAAGCCAAATGTATATATATATATATATATGAGGGCCCAGAGCTGCAACTCCTCCTAAGTAGAGCCCTATCTGGTACTATATTTTACTTAATATTGTAATTAGGTATTAGGTAGTGTTACACCATTACATTTAAATAAATACAATTTCATTTTAAGATTTACACCTCGAAAATTAAGTTAGCTGCAACTATTACAATTACACAAAGAAGCCAAAAGGAATAGGTTTAATTGGAATCGTTCATTATGCGTATAGACGTAGTCTTACGTTGATATTATAGTACCTATTAGATGTGTTATTATCATATTAAATTATTATAAGTATGATAGGTTAGAATAACACTTTTTATACTTTTAAAAATCCAATAGTGAAACAATAATGGAATACACGAATGTTAAATATAATTAGATAAGTATTTTATTGGTCTTGTTAATTATTGAATTACAGTTCAATACGTATTTGTATACAGCTATACAGTATGCACTACTTATGAATAAATATAATCTATATAGGTAATCGCGTACCAAAATTATATAGTACACAGGTAACAAGATAGCTACTAACTATAGTTCAGTTTAAATTGCTAAAGATCTTATTATGATTGACCTTGAAGTTGTAGGATTATTACCAAATAAGTTGCAACGGCTCCTGTTAACTGAATAAATAATGATTTTAAATACATTGTAATAGATAGGTACAACTATATTATAATTATGCAAACGTTTAATATATTATTAATAAAATTACCAATATGTTTGAATATATCTTACTAAAATAAATTATACTATCAAAAATATAATTCCAAGTTATACTTTGAGCCGGATTAATTTTTATACATAATAATGGCTTTGCGAGTTATTTACTCATATAAATATTTGATTGTTTTTAAGTTTTAAAAATAGACAAAATAAATTCAAAATCATTCTATTTACTTAATTTTAGAAAACATTTTGTTTACTATTTGCCGACACATGTATTTTTTAACGTATAATAAAACAACGTTACTCACTTTTATAACTAATTGCTTGTCTATAACAAACATACTGTAAATACTAAATTCTGGTTTGTTGGCAGCTAACTGTTGTGCATACGTTTCTATCTACAAAAAAACGACCTGTGATAATATTTATACTTAAAAAAAAAAAATTAGGTACAATCTTTCAACTGCAATACTATATTATTATAATTAATTATGGATCATAAGTATTAATTTTAACATAATATTAAATATAACATATATAACAATACGCATAGGTCAAATACACAATGAACTTATGATAGGAGTTATAAAAAAATTAAAAATAAATGATTTAATCTGATAATATATTAGGTATAAGTACCTTTATACTATACTTTATCATTTTAAAACCAATCATTTATAGAATTTTTTTTATTTTGTAGGTCATAGGTATATTTGAAAACTAAAGTTAACTTTTTATATTTTACTTTTCGATAGTTACGTAAATTGCATTAAAATGTAAATAAATATTAAATTAAAATGTAAATTCAATATATAACTAATCATAAATTATACCGTATGATATAAAGGTCTGTAAATTATAAATCACTATGCAATATTCAATAAACAAAGTATTAAAAAAATGTTCATTTGAATGTCATTTCTTACCTTTTTAATGTCAAAGATGTCGATTTTAGTATTTAAATAGTTTCCAAGTAAAATTTGTGTCTTAGCAGCCTGTACATTAAAATAATATTTGGGTCCAATTAATAAAAATTATTACTAATCATCGACTATATAAGTGTAGTAAATTTTATGTAATTAACCTCTTCTCCTAGTAAAGCACACGGGTAGATCATCAAAACCACGTGAAGTATATGAATAATAAACCATAAGGTACGTTCTATTATATAAGGCAGGATATATTCTATATTCTCGTTAAGTATAATCAACGACAACAGGTATGGTGTAAGCATCAAATGTAGTAAGCCGCATAAAAAGAAGACGAATAAACGGAATCTGAATAAATTGTTGACCTTGGATACAATTTGTGTGATCGACCAATGCAAATCGGACCAATATTTCAGCATCGTGAGCAAGTTTACTTTATCCAATACTGCACATTCAATAAAAAAAACACACAAATCACAAGCATATCAACATTTTTTTAAAATATTTATTTCATCTACTTTCATATAATACTCAAGTGATTATTTTTCGATAGGAATTACCTATAACACGAGACACGAATTTCAATATAATATATTGTCTAAAATTGTAGATTTTAATAACACCAACTACCTTATTCAAAGATTATAGTGTTCTTATACGTCTAGTTCAGAATGTGTATAACCATGTGCAAGCACATCGTTCGCACAGGGCAAAAATTTTAAAAATATATTAACTATGGTACCCTAGTATTACCCTAGTAATAATAATAATCATGATATGTAACTAAATAAAGGATTTTTTTCTAGGTTTAAGTTATGTTAACTTTTTAACAATGTCAGTTTAATCAATGCTTCGGATAATTCCATCTTCAATACTTAAAATACTTAATATTATAAATAAAGTATAGGTTTTTCAATCTATGCATAAAAAATTAGTATTAATATTATCCTGCAATTCGTATTCACATTTTAAGAGAGAACTTTAGTAATACTAGTATCATCGATTTATTCTTTTTATTCTTCATTTTTTGTCCATTTTTTTATTAAATACTATACAATTAATAAATAGAACAATATTTTACATAAAACACACGTACAGTGGATGTAATAAGTAATATTACTTGACTAAAAGGAAAATTAATATCTCAAAAAAAAAAAACCACCAAATTTTTCTTTTTATTATTCATTTTTATGACGCCTTCTAAATTCATAAGATTTTGGACACCCTAAAGGCACTTGCCCCAATTGCCCCCCCCCGTCCTCCTCCTTGGGACGACTATGCCTAAACGGACACTGTAAAAGCTGAGAAGAAGAAGAACAATTTATTGTTGTTGTTGTTATCAACAATGATAAATATCAACTCGCCTACCGTCGACGGACACGGCGACTACGTGACGACTGCGACGGATCGACTGGTCGGCCAAAGACCGCGTGGTGCACAGTTCCGCACCACCGCCGTAAAAGTCCCAACCGTTGCGAAACGTGTCCAAACGGGCGCGCATCCGGCCGTTGAGCCGGCAGTAGCACTGGCGCAGACCGAACACGACTACAGCAAACTGAACGCTGCCGGTAAGCAGCACGTAGTGACCCCAAACGTGCACCGCCGCGAACGCGGTCCGAGACGCCGTGGCCGCGTACCCGTACACGTCCAGCGACAGGGCGATGGCCAGCAGCGCGTACAGCGACCAGCAGCAAGCGTCCATGGTGCGGTAGCGGCCGCGGGACAACGACGGCTGCTGCATCGCGTCTTGGCCGGCCACGGTGCTGAACAGCTTGTCCGCGACGGCCGCGTGTTCGCTGTGCACGTGCACGTGATCCCGGCGGTACGCGGCCAGGCACCAGTACACCGTGGTGGACGCGACGAACAGCAGCGCCTCGTTCGTGTCCCGGATCACCGTGATCTGCAGTTTCCCCCCGCCGCCGCCGTTGGCCGTCCCGTTTCCGGTGGGCCGGTAATACGCGGCCACGAATCGGTCGCACGCGAACGACACGCACGCGAACGCGTACGACGAATAAACGGCCGCGGCGTAAACGACCGACAACACGTGCGGCGGCCACGGCGAGCCGCCCGGAAGTTTCCGAACGAACGTTTCCTGCAGCCCGGTCAACCGCCACAAGACGGCCATGGCGACCGGCACGTCGAACATGATAATAATGTAATAAATGGATTATTATTTATATTATACGAATAAAATTAATATCGGTTCAATATTATGTACTCGTATACGTATATATTATAATTTGCATATTATAAATAATAATTTACGTAAATAGAACGCGATGTTGTGTACGTTTGCATGTGCGATCTGAATAATAATCTATATATACATAATGCGATACACGCGTCAGCGAATAAAGTGACAAAAAACAATATTATATTGTTATTATTAACACGTTCGTTTGTGGTGCACCATTGCTCTTTTTTATTATTATAATATTATTAGTTATTACCATACGGTCGGCCATTAATGTTATTATTTTAATATCCAAAAAACATGTATATGATCGTACCGTATTATTAGTATGTCATACGAGAAACGTATTATGACAAACTCATGACACGATATAATAAAGTATTGTAATAATAATATTCGTGTGCGTCACACCATGCAATTCGGTCGGCAAATGTTTACGCGAGTACTGAGGAGCTGTTCCACACTACCTGCACAGGCTGCACACGATTGATATTATCCTTTATAGCGATAATATATTATACTCCGTAGTACACACGAAAATAATAATATATTATACATACCGTGTTATATTTAAGTGCGCTTCCAATCGCCAAATTGTTAATGTTATATTATTCTAATCGGAGTTTTGAAATTGAATTAAAATCACTAAATATGTGAGTGCAGTTCCGATAATCTGAAATCATCAATGTTATTAATATATATATATTAATAATGTATTAGTATCGTTAAAATATTTCAAAGTTATGGATATGGGTTGGAATTTAAAAAAAAAAAAAATTTAATATATGACGGAATAAAATTATATATCTAGAGAATAGTTAGAATCAAATGCTTAAAGATTTTTGCATTCATAATTCGTGATTTTAATAATTAAATAAAAAAGGTATAGGTGCGATAGATCCATGGATCCCCCCTTATGGTCCATATCTTATTAAATTAATGAGGAATACCGGTTTATAGCAAAGTATATATTGTACGCAATGCAGTCTTAAGAGGCATAGGCCCCGGCCTCGAAATTTTAAGGGTCCCAAATTCAGCCATTATTTACAAAATATCATCATTTTATAATTTTTTTCTATGTTTTTAGTATAAATCTCGAACGAAACGTTCATTTTCTTCTTTATGATTAATTAAAGAAGAGATTTGAAGTATCTACCATGAACTAGAAACAGTTAAATTCCTTATTTTAAATGAGTATTAAACATATTAGATTATTATCAAGTTTAGATTGCGAAAATATTATAGAAGAGTTTGTGAATGACAAAGCTAAGAAGAAACCATTGACAAATTTATATCATTACCGTTTTTATGACAATTGTCTAAGTTTTTGTTTCATGAATTACGTTTATTTTTAACTCTAAAGCATATTAATGAATGAATAATTTATGTATTTTTTGGCTGTCTATTTTGAAATAATAATAAACAATAATAAGTAACAGAAGTTCAGAGAGAAATGCACTTTTTACTGAAAAGTATATTTAATAAATAAATAATTATACATTTAATGTACGTGTTAAAAAATGTATATATCACAATAAATTATAAATATTATAAGGCCCTCGAGGCCTTAAAATATGTTGAGCTTAGGGCCCCGTAAAACCTTAAAAAGGCTGTGGATGTAAAAGTAAAAGCAATAAAAAATATTTTTTTTCTATTTCAAGTGTGTACTTTATTAGTTCAAAATATTAAGGAAAGGTTTTGGCTCTCCTATTCAATTGTCCTAGGCGTTTTTGTATATTGTATGTCAATTTTGCCCCCACCCCTTTATTCACCAGTTATAACCACCACTGACCTATATGGGCTATGACAACTACTAGAGACTATAGTATATTAACTGTTAATATTAAATATACCATAGCAATGTTAACTGTTGTTACACATAATATATCACAAAACAGTTTTAAATTATTACCGTAGTAATAGTGGAGCGATGTAAATTTACAATTCCACAAGCTGAAAAATTTATTGCATACTTCTGTGATTGAAGGGCAAATATTTCTAACTAGAAAATAGAAAATACTTACTTAAAACTAATTAAACATTTACTTATAATTGATTACTCATATACCTAGGTAGTTTGAATACATGCAATTAAATTTTGAATTATATACAATAGTTTAAATTGAATATGTGATCAACCACAAGTACCCAATAACGGAATCAATAATGAATGTATTGATTATTAAGTATAATGAACATTAAATTAATTATCAATCTGTTCTTGGACTTGGGGGGAGGGACCTTAAGCCCTTCAGAACATATTCAAGCTATATCAGACGTCAAAATAAATTGTATGTTTTAATATTTATATAATATTAATATAATATGGTGTATTGGTATCTCATTTAGAATAAAGTAGAAGGTAGCTCCACTAGCGAGTAGATTGAGGCTTTTTAAAATGTATGTTTTCGCTAAAGGATAAAACAATAATGTTAAGCCTACCCACGGATGTAACCAAAAATATCCACCTATGTAACTCTAAGTAAAAATGTATAACATTTGATGTATTAATATCAATAAAATACTTTTAACATTTGGAAGGGGGATTAACCTCTTGTACTATTCAAAATTTAAATATGGTTCATATAGATATAACATAGTCGATTTATTAAATGGGTACCTGTTTCATATCATCTGGGTCCACGTCAATAGTCAGATATTTACAAATAATCACGGCAGTTTCTTCACCCTGTAAAACACATAGCACTGATTTGCTAAATTTTAATTTTAGATTTCAACAATTTTAACCGACTTTTGCAGTGGCATACGATGTAGGCAATACGATTAATAATAAATGACTCAAATGGGTCAATACCCATACAACTTGCAACATTATAAATTTGATATCTGTAGATCCGTAAACTACTGGGTAAAATAAATCCATTATCATAAAATACGGAGTCACAATTAGTTGCACGCAATTACAAAATAGTTGCAAAAATAATTGCCACCCAAATGTGTCATTGACCATTTTGATACTATTGCAAAGACTCCAATGAAGCTCTTGTAATTTGACGATCGAAATATTTTTCATATCTATTGAACAAAAATAAAACATGTTTAACCGTATGTACAGCACTATATTACTTCATGTCCAATGTAATTTAAACTAATTCATGTGGAAAATTAGAAAATATTGATTTATTGTCATTTTAGGTTTCAAAATATTAATTTGTTATGCATATGATTCACAAATGTTCAACATGTTATAAATATAAAGTATATATACTTCGTGTATTATTTCTATAAAATGTTATGTATAGTTAGTAACTAAATATACAATATAATATAAGATGTAAAACTATCTAATAATCACTTTCAAACATATTATACCAATATATATTTGTATATAATTAAAATGTATTAAGTATTGAGTATTTGAGTATTAAATAAGAAGTTAATTTTATTTTATTTAAATGGTGCAAAACTACTAACTAGTAATTACAAAATGTATGAACTCAAAACGACTAAAACGTCTTGGTGAGATTTTCCGAATAGTCATTTGGCTAATAGAAACCTAAAAAAAGTTTTTACACTAATTGGTAGGTATTTATATATGACTATGTCATATGATGTAAATATATAATAATATATTATCGGATTACAATTTACAAAACGTTGCCGTTGAAATACTATAATATTAAGTTAGAAAAACATTTATAAAACTCATTATGTACTTTTAAACTTACAATGACTTACCTATTTAAAATGTATCTGCTCTTTTATTTTATTTTATTATATTACTAATAATATTTTATTTTGCTTGAAAAGTAATTTTGGAATTTTGTAAAACAACACTATTATAAATATACAATGGAACGATAAAAACTATAAAAAAAAAAATGTACGATGGTGATCTAACATTCATCTAAGACTCTAAGACACAATGCGTATTTATAATTACGTGTTTAAATTAAAAATATTAATAGTTTACCTATACTGGTGTTTAGCGAACACTTTATTCGAAATTGTTTAAACAAATTAAAAATATTTTCTTCTTTTATTTAGTGTGATATGTAATTATTAACACATTGGTTTTTTTTTTATAAAATTAAAAATAGGATACGACGAATGTAATAACTTTTGTTTTATCCATTATTTTTAGTTAATTTTTTTTTTAATGAATCATAATTAAATATTTTTTTTTACTTTTAGAAATCAAAAAATGGTTATTATACTATTAGAGAAGAACTAAAATAGCCATTTTGTAAACAGGAATTTTAGAAAAATTATATAGTATTTAAATATCTTATTGAAGTTTGGTCATTAATTAATTATAATTTGGTAAACTTTTTGTAAATTTGAATCTAATAATCTAAATTACTGTACATTCGATTAAGATTATTGATATAAAGAAATTATTGCATATTTTGTCGAATCATTGTGAAACACTGCATATTCTTACAGTAATATTATGATTATAATATCGTCACATTAGCCGACGTATATTAACATTATATCATATTATAATAATCTGGACGCGACCGCACGGGTCTTATTATTACTCGTATCGTAACTGCTGTGGACGGCGTCCGGGCTGGTCAATACGGTGGACACGAAAACGATGTTCCTGGCGAATTTCCGCGCGCGCAGCGGCCACCGGCGGAGGTGCTGGGACGCGGCCGCGCGGCCGTGCTCGGAGCGCACCATTTTCGCCTCGATCTCCGCGTTGATGTCTTCGAACCGGCGCCCGATGTTCCACGCGATCTGCGCGTACATGAGCATCGCGGCCAGGTCGATGGACAGGTACACGTAGCTGACCGCGTACATCCAGCTGATCGAGCTGAGCGCGTACCACGCGCGCCCGTCCACTACGCACAGGACCGCGTGCACGGCGACCAACGCGATCGAGTACCGGGCCACCGGTTGGCCGGGGCACGTGGCCAGCGCGGCGTCCACGCGCTTCAGCTGCCGCTCGATGTCCAGCAGCGTGCGGTGCCGGGCCGCAGCGGAGATCACGGCCATCGCGCACGCGGTGAACTCCAGCGAGATCTGCAGCACCGTGACCACGGCCGAGGAGGTGTTCTGCATGCGCAGCGACCGGCCCATTTTGGCCGCTTGCAGATCGTCCGACACCGCGATCAGGCCGCACGCCAGACACGCGCACAGCACGACCAAGTTGAACGCGTACCACGGAGTGCTGAACACGTATTCGTCATCGTCGTCGTCGCCGTCGCCGCCGAGTTTCCGTTTCACCGGAGCGATCAACAGACATTGCCACAGCTTCAGCAGAACTCTCGAACAACCGTACATGATGACGATAATGATTGATGATTAATGATGACGACGATTATGATGGCAAAGTGTAACGTTTACGATTTTGTATGTTCTTACGGGCTCACGTAATACCTAATAAACATATTATACGACGTAGGTATGTTTAGAACCGGCGCACGTGTAATGTATGCGTATAGTAAGATTCGGGTTGGGAATACATAATATTAGGTATTATATACTTGGTATAATATATTATAACATGCATTTCATAAACAATTATCTTCCACGTAGTTACGTCGAATAACATTAAATGTCGTTCCATCATACTTTGTGTACCTACCTACCTACTCAGTACACTTTACCGCAACAATATTAATTGTGTGTTATGACACGGGGTCACTGCAAGGTATACACACACTGTTTATGTATATCATCGTTATTCAAACAAAACTCATTATAATATTCATCTTTGACAGGTTTCAGTTTTCGATATTCATATACTTAGGTTGAACTTAGGACAATACAGTGTGCGCGAATTTTTTATTTTAGTGTTTCAAAAATTACAATCAATGTTATTGTCATTGTTAACCGTGTTAAGTAAACATAAAACACAATACTATTATTTATTATTCATATACCTAATAAAAAACCATAATAACTAAAATATGAAAAATTGATTTTATGTTATCTTATGTTATTTTATGTTTATGTCTTTAGATATAATATAATAAATTAAACATACAATTATTAAGCTATAATATACAAATATGCATTAAAATCAACCAAATGGCCAGAAAACGTATTATAATTGAAAAAAGAAAACATTGAAAGATGCAAGATAAAAATGTTACTCATGAAACAGTCAATGATATTAATTTCTAAAGTACTTGGACAGGATTATTATCTAATCTGTAAGATCACCCGAATAAAGATGCACTCAAAATACAAAATAACTCATATATTATAATATTATTGCACTTGCAACAAGGGTAGATTATTTTACGTGACCAAACCATGAATGTTTTCTATTGTACAATTTTATTATGAGACTGTAAATCGTGAAGCAACTGTTAAAAATAGGCAGACGAAACGGAAAAGGAAAGAATATTCATCTGTAGGTACAACTAATAAAACTATTTTATTTTTTTTACAAATAAAATATGACGGATCGATGATTTATTGTAAATTTTATTTTTATAATTATACGTTTTTTATACCCGGTGCAGTGGCGTGGTGAACATCTATATGAACAATGATGCACAATGTATAATTTTTACCCACCTGCACCTTACTCCAGACACTCCTGTCGTAGTGTCGTATAATGTCGTATAAATGTCGTACCTGTTAAATAAATTGTTACAAATTTCTACCATGATGCCTATGCGCTAGTATGTGTATTAAAAACCTTTTCACCAAGCCACTGCCCGGTACAACTTCCGAAATCAGACAATGTACGATGTACATATATGAGGATCCTACATTGGTAAAAACTATGTAGCTACGAGCGTAAAAGTAATTATGCGTCTGTTTCTAATCCGTGGTTCGCTTCGGCTTCTAGATTACGGCCGTTCACTGTTAAACAATTAAATAATTTAATTAAACACTGTTTCACTTCCTACGTGTTCAATGAGACGTACCTACCTATGGTATAAAAATTAAACACAAGGAAATTTCATAAATTATCTCATATTATAAAACGTGAACGTCACGTGACCCCGTGCCAGAGGGACCCATTTCCACAGTCCCTGACTTTCATTTATTATAATTTATGAGCAAAAGTTGTAAGAACCAAGAATTCTTTTGAATTAAAATTAAAACAATAATTAATGAATTAATCATCGTGGATACAATATAAGATAAGTAACATTGGAGATAGAATATCTAATATTATTTTCAACAATGTACCGCAGCCGCCACAGTAATCGTTGTACGTGTCCAAAAGTTCAATATTTTAAATTTCAATGTTTTTGATTTTTTTTTTTTTTTGTTTTTTTGTGTATTAATTTTCAACGTTTATTTATAGTACAAAGAGTGCTACATAAAATAATGATTTTTTTCAGTTTTAGAACAATTAGAAAATATATAGAGTAAAACAGTAAGTTGTCAACTGTTCAGAAACATAATAGATTATGCGCTAGTCACTATAGTGAATCTCTGACTAGACACAAAAGTGTTATTATTAGGTATTAGAAAATGTGAATCATCGCAAGTTCGCAAAAAAATGTTTTAACAATTTATAAACCTTGAAATGACTATCAGAGCGATAACTATAAATTGTTCGTCTTATTTATACCATTAAAAATACAAATTCAAGTCATTTAATCTCAACCCTGAACGAATAAATAATTCTATATAGGTACTATAATATAAAATTTATCTGGTTTCTAGAAGGGATTGATATAAGCTAAAAAAATAAAAATGCAATGGAGGAGGAGAATATTATAAATTTATAAAGATTTCTGACGAGGTCTTTTGGAGCCAATATGACACTGGCATGGCACTCTCTTAATCGATAAGTCAATTTTCAGTGAAATAAATATATACTTATATATAAATATATTATTTATAATGTGTATATAATACTATGATATAATATATTTATATAGATCATACAAAAATAATTTCTTCATTTTTATAAAAACAACTAATAACAGCAAGTTGAATATGCAGACACAATACACTAACTTGATTTTAGAATATACTAAAATCAATGCTAATACTAGGTATATCTAGTAACCTTACGACCACACATTCGAAGCAAGGAAAAATGTATAATTTTGTTATAACAAAAGCTTGAGCAACTTTTATAATATGTATATTACATACTTAAGGATAAATATAATTAATATTTATGTTTTATATACTTATTATAGTTGTATTAGTAATTATATTGAATCAAACGTCAAGCATTTTTGAAATAAGAATTTAAATGCAAAATGTATACCCAAAAATAAAAAAGAAAGCAAACATCATGGTAAAACTAATATATTCCATTATTCCGTTCAGAATCTAATATAATTTTTTTTAGTTGTGATGAAATATTATAAATATTTTTTGAAGTATCCTTATGTAGATGGTGATACTGTGGACAAAAGGTGTAGGAAAGGGTGCTAAAATAGTAAAACATCTATTAATTAGTCAGTTCAAGTTTCATAACTTGTTATGAATATAATTATTTTATTCTAACTTAACACATATAGAATAGATTTAAATATAATAATAAATTAATAAATTATCAAAATATATAATAAATAACTTTTGACTATAATGACATTTTACAAACGTTTATTTTACCACAATTTAACTACCACAGTTCATTAGTCTTCAAAATAATTTTCAGTTATACCCCTATTCTACTGGATATGATTGAATATACACATACTGTATACAAACATAATTATTTAAGGTGGTACTTACTTGTGGGCTGTGGTTTTCATTGAGGACTCTAATCTTTCGAAAGATTCACTTTTAATAATAATTCATCACAGCAAAAGAATTTTACTGATAAAATAGCATATTATTACAAAAAATTAGTATACTCCAGTTGCACATGAGTCATTCTACAATAAAGCTCATCAGCTTAACAAAAAAATAGACTTAGATCTTACACGTATATGACAAGCCTTTTAAAGTTAAAGAAGACGAATATTAGAAAAAACCTAATTTTGACCATCATATTCTCTAATACATAAAAATTTAAGTTAAACCATAATCACGCGTTCATGTTGTAAAATAATTAATAACTTTAAATTATAGTCATTGCTCACTGATGTAAAAGTTTATAATACATTTAATACTCTATGAAAGTAGATACTAAGAAAATGTAGGCAAAATTTGTATAATTAATCATTTAAATTCCTATTGTTATTCCTAAACAATTTCCAAAAATATTAATAAATATAATAAAGGCATTTGAAAAAATGGTTTTACTTAACACATCAAGGAATATATTGATTCAGAAAAATAATTAACTATGAATAAACCAAAACAAATAATACATATATTACATGAATTAATATATAATATTATAATTAACAACACAAATGATAATAATGACTTGGCTTCTGACTAGTTGCACTTAATATTTTTTTTATGTAAAATTTAAAAATAAATACCTTTGAAAATAATTTAATGTTTTTTAAAAAAAAACTGAGTACAAATAGGATAGTATGAATAGTTACACAAGCAAATAATAAATGTGTATAGGAGTATAACAAAATAATAATATAAATATTAATAATAAATAAATAAATGTATAACATATAAGATCAAATATGATAAAAGTATAAATTATTTTAAAATAACTTGCAAAGAAGCATAGGATAAATATCATAAAAAGCTTGCCAATATTACACTAATAGGTTTATAAAATTTAATGAATTTAAGTTTTACTATGAAATAAATGCACCCCAAGTACACAGTGAAAAATACACAAATAGTTATTTTAAATATCAAAATAAAGATGTAGGCATTAATTATAATATTTAACGTATTTTCTATAAATCAAAATATGTAACATTATATAGATATTTTAAAAAGTAATTTCAGCTTAATAATCACAATGATAATTGGCCAGACATTTTATACACAAAATATAATATATTACATTTTATGTAAATAAAACACAACCATTATTCATAATTAGATTTAAATAAAATTAGTTAATAATCAGCGAGGTGACTGTTAAATTTTGTTTAGTAAAACTATACATATGCAATTACCCAATAAGGTAATATTATACATATTATTTCAATCAAAAAAATGTTTTTGTTGTAAAAAAATATACCTAAATTAAAACATTTATTAGATTTAACAACCCTTTTAGTTTATCACTTTTTTTTTCTATTGTTAAATGTTTCATACATTTGTAATGAGAAAAAAATAATTAAATAATATAATAAATACAAATTATAATATTATTGAAATTATTTTTCGGTTAATGATAGTTGTAATATTTTTTCTAACATTTCTTCTTCCATTCGTACTTGCAATTCAGCCTGTCGTTTTTCTTCCATAGATAATCTCAATACTGCATTAAGATCGGCATCAGCATCATCAGTTGTTGCTTCATCAACTAGGTCTGGAGCATCAGGTTGTGAAACAGCAGACACAAATGTACACTCAGTCAAACTTGCATGGATTGCTCTACAAGGAAATTAACTAAATATACATAAAAGCCAAGCAAAGGTATTATATTACACTATATTGGGACATTTATGGGTTATAACTTATAAGGAAATAATCAATTTAAAGAATATTCAACCACATGATAAGAAATTGGTTGATTAATGGGATCAAATTATATGAATTAAGCATTTTATAGACCTCTTTTTTTATATGGTAACCTGTTTAAATACACTTCTATTTAGAATAATACAGAATAATACATTATGATAAAATTGTATTTGTTATTTTACTTTTGTAATTCTTCATCGGATGGATCAAAATACAAGTCGTTGGGAGTATTCGGTCTCTGAACTTGTAATGCTTCCCAAATGTCCACCTGTTAATATAATATGTACATTTTTTTAAATCTAAGAACTAAATATAATTGTAAGAACTGCAAACCTGATCGTCTGCTCCAGTTTCTAACAAACTTTGGCGAACAGCAAATTGAAGTAGCTCTTCTTCATTGTCCATACCTATTTGACGTCTTTGTTCAGCACCTTGAATATGTATAAATATAATAAATACAAATGTACATTATTGAAGTTTAATTAATTATATTTTACCAAGTACTACATAGCTTCTGGGAGGGACAAATACGGAATCTTCAACAACACAAAATATTTTTCCATCGGAATCTAATGTTTGCACACCTTCTATAGCTTTATCAGTCCCAAATAAGTTACCAAAAGTAATTTGGGCATTGGAAATATGATACAACGGAATTTCTTAAACACAAAAAAATAAATGAGTACTCAATACTTATTAACTATTATAAAATGATTTCATACCAATTTTAACAGGAAATCCTGATGGAAGCTGCATTTCAATAAAATCCTTAAGTTTAGCAAAATGAGAACTTGTAATAGCCATCAAATCAACAATTGGCATAATCTGTTCTTTTAAGCTAAGAGGGTAATCTTCACAAAGCCATAAATTTGCCTAAAAATAGTTAAAGCCATGATTTTAAATCAAGTATCTTATGTTTCCACTTACTTTAATCTTTGTAACTTTTGTAGTTTGCTCAACTGGTTTCCGTATATATTTACCTCTAATATCAACAAATTCATCGAAATATTCAGCCATAGTGACTTCAAGTTCTGATTTAATTGGCTAAAAAAGCAACAATGTTAATACAAATTCTTAATTAAATACTAATTTTCAATTTAAACATACACATTTTTCTTCACTTGAGCCTAAAATTGATTGTATAGGATTTTTTATATTATTTAATTTAGCTTTTTCTGTTTCATTCATATGTTCTGTTCTGGATTTGGTAACAAATTCCACATTACTTGCATTAAAAACTTTGCAATTGTAATCATTAACTATTTCAGATTTATCTTGCCGCCATCCCCAAATACCACTTTTATTTCTGAAATAAAAATTGGGAATTAATATTTTTAATATCACTTATAATATTTTTAAGAATACCTTTCAAAACTAATTTTTTTTGTATCTACATCAAAACTAACAATAGGAGCAGATAATCTGCTAGCTATTGTATCATCAGATGGACGCATCACTTCAAGACCCTGATCTAATGGTATCATTTGTATTTCTTCTACATATACTCTGTGAGCTTCATGATCTACTTCTAGAAATGTAGCTGATTGACCTGATGGAACATAATACGTTTGGTTAACTTTACTATAAGAATAATAAAATAAAATAAACATCAATCAATTGTAAATTAAATAATACAAATTTATAATAATACAATATGTATTAATATAAACTTATTTAAATATTCGAATATTATTACATATAGACAAATATAACCCATATTTCACTTTAAGTATAAGCTATATGCAAGAACTACACTACACTTTTCTATTGAATGGTAAATAACATTCATTTGTAGTAAACAATTACCATATTATCATTTGACTAATGTAATATTTGAGTTATTACAATTAAGTTTGTTATCACTTATAGAAAAAAAAATGTGCATAACACTGGTATAATATAATGTAATTTAATACAAAAATATTAAGGCAATTTCAAAATCATTTCAAACTATTGTACAAATATAAAGTAATAAGTAGCTTCAAATACATTACAAATCTACGAAACCTTAAGTAATAATTAAAATCAAAAGTTTTGAAAACTATAATTAAGGAAAGTACAAAATTTAGTTTTCTAGAATAATATCATACAATTAAACAAAGGTTAAATATTTAACCTTGGCTAAGTTGAAATATGAAAGTTCGCTCTGATTTGAAAAGTGTTGCAGCTGTAATATCATAATATTATTGACATAAGCCATGCATAAAAATAAATTATTAACTATACTCACTTTGACCTAAAAATATATAACTTAAATTTCCACGCTCCCAATTACCCTGGTCAAAACCCAACAATGTCGTATCAATTCGTACTTTGGATCCCTGTTTGAATATTTTATAGGTATCACTTGGACACATTCTTGATACTAATGGAACTAAAAATAGAAAAATGTGTTAAAAATATAACTAGATTAAAAATACATAAAAATAACCAACAATAAAAAAAACTAACCCCAACTAATGAACTCCCATTTCATTTCTACATAAAAATCTGGTGATTCTTCGAGTAATTTTAATAGTTTTGAGACGCCAGTAGCACGATCTGAATGACGTTGATAATCCCTGTTTTCCATAACAAGCTGGACCATTTCTGGATCGCCTGTAGCAATTGCTTCTTGCATTGCTGTAAAAATCAAATTGATAATAGATGATAATGTAAAATATAGTTTTTTTCATACCGGTCCATCCTTCATCATTTTTTACATTGACATTAGCACCTTTGGTAATCAATAATTGAGTTGACTGAATATCACCTAATGTTATAGCTAACATCAAAGGAGTACGACCTCTAGGATCTAGTTTTTCAAGTTCGCTCTAAAAATAAACACTCATACATTTCAATTAATACTACTTATAACCTATAGATATTATTAATTAAATTTAATTAAACAATATGTCACTTGATTATATACAAGTATTATAATTATAGTTGGTATTTTAACAATAAATTATTTTATTCACTATAAAATTAAACAATTTCATTGATACATATAAAACATTAATTTTTTATTTGAATTATAAGATTATTTCATATAAGCAATAGTTTATTAAAAAAAAAGTTATAAATAAGTCAAATATCGAAATGAAGAAAAAAATAAAATGATTGTTATAAATAGTATATATAATAAAACTGTAATATTTAATTATTTGATAGAAAATAAGGAAACTGAATTAAGATGATAAATTTGTATGATTATGTTTTTTTAAAAAAACACTTACATCCTAAATGTTTTGTAGATATTTCTTTCATAAATGAACATTTTTAAAAATTTAAGTTTGAACATAATATATTATTACACTTTAGATGGGATATTTTTGAGATAATAACTCAATACTTAGTTATAATAAAAAAAATTAATTAAACTAATATGCTATGTTTTTATCAGAGGGATATTTAGAACTATATTAAGGCAAGTATAAATTTTCAACTTGAATAACTTGAACAAAAAATATACCTCAAAAGAAATTGATTCATTTAAAAAATTTAGATGAGGCTTATCCCCAAAAACTTTACCCGTAACAGGTTAATTACAGGAGTGAGCAAGAGTATGAGAGTATGGCCAATATGATAAAAGACACCAATATTAATTTTTTTTTTTTTTGTTAGTGAGATTTTGGCATTGCGACCATTACATCTCAACGATTATTTTATCAAGTCTCAATTATGTGTATTAGTTTAGGAGGGGGTGGTAGTGGCATCTTTTCACCAGACTGCTGTGTCACCTGGATTCGAACCGGTGACCATACGATTACGCACAGCCGCCTTATGCCACTAGGCTATGACAGTACTTCCAATGTTAATTTAAATAACCTTTTTTTCTCAGAATAGTGTAATTTTTTCTGTAGATTAGATCATAATTTAATATAATAGTGATATTCAAAGATACAAAGGACCGCTTATTTGATAAAATTTCCTTATTATTAATGCTTTATATCAGGGGTCTCCAAACTATGGTCAAGCTTTTTTAACTGGCTTGCCAAACTAACTTATGTTTTGAAAATATAATAATTTTCAAATTATTAATTTTTTATTTGAAAAATAATTTACTAAACTACAAATTATAGACTACATTTATTTCTTCAGGTGGTGGTTTTTACAACTATATTAAAATAAAATATACAATTTTAAATTGTCAGAAAATATTTCTTGTCCATCTTCGATTAAATTATCCCTGAGTAATTTTGACCCGCGATTCTAAAGCAAATTTCCAATTTGGCCCTCCGTAAAAAAAAAGGTTGGAGACTCCTACTTTATATAATAACTAAAATAACATTTAAAAAAAAAAAATTTCAAGAGTCAAGACACAGTTTGAATGTAAACCTGAATTATTTGAAAGTCACTAAATTAATATTATAAAATCAATACTTAAAACTGTTAATGTAATAATATTTGCGTTGAAGCTTAAAATTATATAATAGTACACTATTTATATATAATATCCAAGAATCTACCTAGGTCTAAAGTGAAGGAATCTTATTTATTTACTTCTTATTATAGCAATTTATTCTAATAGATATCAAGTAATTAAGTGTAGTTGTTAACTTAACATCTGTTTTATGAAAGGCTACTGAAAGTTTGACTATGATTCTATAATGTTAAAGTTTGAAATACCATAGTAAACTCGGTGTCTTTTGAAAAGTTAAGAAGATTATATTAAAATGCATTATAATAATGTAACATAAAGGATAAATCTATTCAATTTTTAAAAGTAAGAACTATTGATTTACTGGTTCAAAGAAGCCATAGCTATATAATAATTTAATTAATTTAATTGTATTATAAGAAAGTATTTACTTGTTTAAATGGTAATAATCTTACTAGTTATTTCTCTTTCATAAATATATTTATAATTTATTAAATAATAGTTAAATATGTACACAGATTTTTTTTTATAATTAGTCATGGGTCCTTCATAAAATGAGTGTTAATTTTGTATTTATATTGTATATACTATATTGAAGTATCAATTTAGCCAGTAAAAAATTACTAATTAGTGTAGGTATAGGTACAATAAAATTTAAATAAAGAAATAAATAACTCAAATTTCAAGGAATAAAAAATTATAACAACCCAAATTAAGAATCAATTTTATAAAAAATATAATAAAATATTATTTATTTATTTATTTATTTAAAAACAAAATGTAAACAAATAGGTAGGCTATATTGCAATAAATACATAATATCAATATTTTCAAAATGAAATTAAAAAAAAAAACATGTTAGTATTTCAAATGGCTATATTTCAAAACTAAGTTATAATTAGTATTAAAAGTTTTAATTCAAAACTAATCAAAAACAATAGTACAGAATTTCTTTTTTTAAAAAAAAACTACTTTGAAAGGAATGTTTATTAAATAAACAACAATTTTAAATGATTTAACTTAAGATAAAGATTCACAAAATAAAGTTTTTTCAAAATAATATTTTTTACCTTCCTATTTATTTCAATAAGCATTATTGAAACAATGTTATAATAATATCAATACATTTATAAATATATATATTTATTTATTTATTTATTTATATATATATTATGTATATATTTTTAACACCAAGTTAGCTAATTAAATGAACAAGAACAAAAAACAATTGTTAATGACGTGTCTTAGAAAATTTGTTTTGACAGCTTACCTGGCCAGAAGGATCTCCGTTGACATTAATCGTGTCCAGTTTTTCTTCTAACATTCTGTGTTCGCGCAACCATATGAGATACTGTAAAGGGTAGTCGACCCTTGCACGTGCCTCCCATCGTCTTCCGGCACTTTCTGGTCGGTCATCAGACATCTTTACAACAATTGCACTTACAGCAGTTCCTGGCAACACAGTAACGTAGTACTGCTGTTACTCTGACAAACTGAAGCAACTATTGGAGTGCTATTTGATGTCTGTCAGCGCTCATAAAGTATGGCGTGTACATGTGCGCACGACCATGAACACGGGCGGCTTACAGGGTCGGATCAAATACGACCATAGACTATGAATACGACGTGAGCAATGACAGCTGCACAAACGACAGACAACGGTGACTCAACAATCAACGGAAATAATAGGACGGAATGTCATAACGCAATAGTGTAATATCACCACAGATGTATGAAAATACTTTTTTTATAATTTTCTAGTTGTATTTTAATAAGTCTGCGAGTACTACTGGCTAAAACTGACATGTATAGTCTACGTCCTCTGAGGCTCTGACTGTCGTCTGGTGAAGACTGAACGTCTGATCCACTGAAATACTGAACTACTGAAGTTGCTACTTGGGTAATCAAGAAATTTTCGGGGTGTAATCTTCACCAATAATAATAACAATATGTTCGAGCACCGCGCCAGTGTGTTCAGCGTACGGTGTCGGTCCATCGACATGCGCGACACTGCTCGACAGTCGACTGTTATCGGCTTATCGCCGCCTTAAGATAGATCCTATGTTATTATAAACATAGTGACATCACAGATTATATTCACATACTACTATACTAGAGTTAGAGTAGTAGAGTAACAGACGGGCAGGCTATGAGTATGTCGTACTCTGCTCGCTATCGTGGATATATTTCCTTTTGTTCATAGCCAATATAATATAACGCGATATTAGCTTAAATACAATAGTACCAAGTATTGTCTTCGACGATCACGTAATATTTTTTCTCCTCGCCATGAGTATCGATTTGATGCCCTAGAAAATTACGACTATAAAAAAAAAAAAATCGGTCAAGAATTCCAAAGACAAGAATGGCCCTAGGACATGCCGTGGTCGTGTGGGAATGGGAAAACCGCAATGGTCGATGGAAACCACACAGTCCCGAAGTCGCCCAGTTGCTGGAAAGGGCTCATTTTAAGAAACTCACCCGAGTAATATTGAGAGATGCTGATCCAAATATGGAATCATCTTTTGTCAATTTGCGTACAATGTATCAGTGTTCGGAAGAAAACGAAGGTATTACATTTTGCGTTGATTACTTGCAAACCCATCTATTTCATGGACTATATTTGATTACAATAGGTGCACTTCTGGCTGTACGAAGGTCTTACTATCCAGCAAATGCATTGCCTGGCAAAGGGGCCAGGTGGGAATGGGCTGGGGACGTACCTGGAGAATGGCATACATATGACATGGAATCTCAGTGTTTTTTAGAAACTGCTTGGGCAATGGTAAGTTTTTTGAATCATACAAATTGGTTTGTTGATTATTTTTTAACTACTATTTTAACATTTTTTTTAGGGATGTCAAGTTATAGATGTAAGTAGGACGTATTTAGGTTTCCCTTACACAATTAATTTTTGCAATTTAACTCAAGTAAGAAATGACAGTGGATACAAACGCAATATCAGACGTGTCAACCAAGCACCTTACCCCCTTGTAAAAATACAGTCTGATGAAATTATTCAATTTAATGGTTAGTTGGTTCATTGCTGACATTTAATTCAAACCAATCAGTTTATTTAGTTATTTATTTTTGATTTTTTAGATAGGGCTGTTGTTGATACTATAAGAAATTTATCACTAAAAAATGATCCTATTAAAAAATCTAGTTCAGAATATATAGATACCATTGCTAAAAAACAATTACAATATAAGAAACACAAGCAAGTAGTTCCTGACAATCATCATAGTGGCACCAATATAGCTCGTACTTTATTAAGCATATTTGGTATGTTTATAATTTGCTATATTTATATTTTGATATATAATAATAATATATAATATATTAAACAGCAAACAAAAATCCTTCATCGATGTCTAGAGAAGCTCAATGGCCAATAGGAACCACAGCAACTAAAAGTTATAGTGAATCTATTAAATCAGATTCATCTATAATGGATTTGGACTCTAGTAGTATTCGAAGTGGTAGACGTCCTAGTGTAGATACAGTTTCAACATACTTAAGTCATGACAGTCATGAACTACGTACATCTAGAGTAATATTTATAATATATTCTTATTTGAACGTTTTACCATATTGATTGTAATTAATTATTTTTGTTTTAGTATGATCTTTTAGATTATTCTGGTGGTAGTATTGGAAGTGATGATGCATTTGAATGTCAACAGAAATCGGATGATAGTAGAACTCAATCTGTAATTGGTATGTTTTAGTATTGAACTGAGGTCTAATATTAATATGTTGGTTTATATTTGCTAATTCTTACAATCTTAAAAATTTCATTTTTAATTATGAACTTATTTCACAAATTTTTTAATTGAAAATTTTAAAATGTACTAGTAAATTTAAGTCAGCTTTATTTGTTTATTTAATAACTCAGGCTTGGAACATTATTCGCTTAAAAAACTGAAATATGTGCATACTTATGCATTGAAAAACAGAGAAATATGCAATATAAATTAGGATGTTATTAAAAAATACGCTTTAAAGATAAAAAAATGTATCCGAAATCATGAAATGTCTATTAAATGCTAATACTAATTATGAAATAACAAATAACTAATACCATACAATCCAAATGTCAAACTAAACTTATTTTATTAACATATTTTACAAAAACTCTAAGAAACACTAAATGTTCCTTTTAAATAAGTAATTAATGCTATTATTCTTAACCTAGTATATTCAAGGTTGTTCATAACAAAGTATGCAAGATTATGCAACAAAAAAATTTATATTAGAATTGATGATAATATGAAACAAGTTTATGTCAAACAAGAATTACAATGTATATTTTCATAATAAAAATCCTTTTGCCTTAAGTTCCAAGCCCTGTTAATAACTATGCACTGTAGATATTGATAAGTTAGATAATTTTTCAAATAGATAATATAGATAATTTTTCTGACTTACAAACAATTACATTGAATTATAAAAGTACATTTTAGAATATATAGGTACTATGGGATATTTAATTTAATGCACTTGTTATTTTATTCAGTTTTTAGTACTATTAATTTATATAAGTTGATGGAGATTAAAAGATGATATTTTTTGTAATGTACCACCACAATTTTAATTTTTGAGGTAAAAGGGTGAAAAAAAATTATGAGTAAAACAGAATATCCAATAGATGGTATCATTGAATGGAGATGCATTAAGGTGCTTACCTCCTTGTTAAATCCTTTAAATTAATAAGGATTTGTGGCTTGTTGATATAAACCCTTGACTTCAGATGCACCCACATAGGAATAGATCATAGGAGATTGAAATTTGGGGAGGCATGGAATGTTTCCATTTCGAGAGTTCAGATATCTGGGAAAATTTGAACGCATTAGATCCATTGAAATTCTTGCCGTGTGTGTAACACTTTAGAGGCGCAGGTTCAAAACCATATTGTTGTATTAAAACATTTCCACAGCGAATATGCAAAGCTGAACACACTAACGAGCTATTGCGATTAAACTTTCCATTATGTACTATTCAATGAAAAGTTCAGTGACCCTGGGTGACATCCTTTTCTAAAGTTATAGCCATAACAAATGTGGTATTTCAGTTCCTACCACCCTATATATTTTTAGTATTACTTTTTAAAATATGAATGTTATTAAACTATTTCAATTTATTTAATTAATTTCTGAAAAAAAACATTTAACATTTAACACTTCTAAATTATTAAGAAAGTTTTTGCATAAAATATATTTTAATTTTTACAAGTTTGTATTAATATTTTCAGGAGTAAATTCAGTAAGTGAAAAATTATCTTGCTATGTTCAAATAGTTGATGATTTTTGGCCTGGACTTGACTCATTATGTCCATTTTGTGAAAATCCACTTATATCATCAAATAACTCAAATAAAAGTTTAGTTATAGCTTTAAGTACTTGTCAACATCGAATGCATCTTACATGTTTAAACTCCGTTTTAAACAATCAACCACATTCTAATCAGGTTAAAATATAGTAATAAATATCTTCATAAAAATAAAATACTGCTTGTAGAAAAATATTTTAATTGGTAAAATGTTATTTAGTGGATGTATATTCAATGCCCAGTTTGTTTAAAAGTCTATGGAGAAAAAAGAGGAAACCAACCCCCAGGTGCTATGAAATGGACGTATTTAAATAGATCATTACCTGGATATGGTAGTACAAGAACTATTCAAATCACTTATGAGTAAGTATTTTAATAAAAACAATAGCATTATTTATTCATTATCATTTTTATTTATAAACTTATTTTTAGAATATCTTCTGGAATTCAAGGTGAAGAACATCCACATCCAGGCCGCCCTTACTATGCTCTTGGTTTTCCAAGAATATGTTATTTGCCAGACACAGAAAAAGGAAGACGTGTGTTATCATTGTTAAGTAAGGCATTTGAAAGACAACTGGTATTTACAGTTAGACTTTCAATGACAACTGGAAATGAAGATGTTGTTGCATGGAATAATATTATTCATAAAACTGACTTTGATACCAGAATGCATCATGGTTTTTTAGATGAATGTATTGAACAGTTATCAGCACATGGTGTTGTTTAAAAGTTTTCCAGACAAAAAAAAATTTATATTTATTTTTACAGAAATATTTCAATATTATGTTCATTTATTCAACTCAAATGTAATTTTGATAACTATACAATTAATATTATGTTTTCATTCTTATAATCTACTTAATTATATTTTATATTATTATAATTTAATTAAATATAATAGGTCTCATGATGCGAACACTCAAAGATAAATTACAAACTTATTTATTATAATATTTATATGATGACTTATTGTATAAACAAGATAGACAATCTTAATATTGCAAAACAATACTTTAGTTATTGTTGACGTATTTCTTTGAAAAGATAAATTAAAATTTATAGTATTCATTATTTATTTTATGACTTAAATGACTTCTGTAAATGTATTAATGTATTTTAACAAAGCCATAAAAAAATTCCTTGCAACAAAAAAAATTGGCTTTTAACAAAGACAATTTTGAATTATGTGTTCAATAATTTACACTTTCCTACTCTTAAATAATTGTGAATAAATACTAAATTAATTGTTTGTTGAATTGCATAATTATAAAAATTGCTAATCAAACTATTTTGAATTTTTTAATAGTGCAATGTTTTTAATATATTAATTAAATAAATGATATTAACTAAGATTTGTATTTAAAATATGATTAGGAATTCAATGTAAACTAAGGACTATTGATTGTGTAATAAATAGAATAATTTATTTGTTGTTAATTTTTTTTAAGAAATTTAAAATCAAATTATTTTAAGCACTTATTTTTGATACAAATTATAAAAATTGCCATATTTTATATTTATTATTTTTTTATTAAACTTTTATATCCTAAAAATAATGTGTTGTTTGTTATTTATATATAAATTAAAAATATGTCCTAATTAATTGGCTGATTCGTCATCAGCTACCTGGGACTACTGGACAGACATTTAGCATAGAAAAACCTTTTTAAAATTTAAACTTAAGTGTTAAAATGTATAAAAATGAAAAACCTCATCTAGCAGGAACGCTGAAACCTTAAGTATGAAATTTGGTCAGTATTTATGTGATTAGAGTACCATTTCTATACTACAATCTACAGTGTATCTTGATAATTACAATTTTTAACCTGGTGTTATTTGTATCCATAATGTATTTTACTATTTACTGGCAAATTAAATATCGGGTTTCAAAAGCTAGATTATTATATCATAATAAAAAATTTAATCTTACAGTAGAAATTGAAAATCGATAAAATAATCATGAATAAATTGTCCGTGCAATGAAGCATAAATTAAATGTATGTATTATTACATACACAGATTAGCAATCAGCATTGAGGTTAATATTAACAACTAATATAATAGAATCACTATAATATATCATGTGTTACCTACTTATGTCCTATCCGGGAGGGGGAAGTCAGCTGACCCACAGTTTTTTCTCAGTAAAATATGGTCCCTTTATATAAATAAATTGTCGTATACACCACGCAAAGGCTTGACGTATAAAACAGGTATTTTTCGGTAGACCAATTCCCCGACCTAGAATTAGTAGATGTAAGACCTGTTGTAAAAGATATATTTAATTCTTCTTCTGGTGACCACGAAAACGAGTACTGCGCAGAAGTTTTATTAAATAAAA